>CM059796.1:29105000-29457500 GCA_030435695.1 Brachymystax lenok tsinlingensis
GTAGTCCACTGTGTCCTACAGCCCATAATAGAGAAAGGCCTATGTAGTCCCCTGTGTCCTACAGCCCATAATAGAGACAGGCCTATGTAGTCCCCTGTGTCCCACAGCCCATAATAGAGAAAGGCCTATGTAGTCCCCTGTGTCCCACAGCCCATAATAGAGAAAAGCCTATGTAGTCCACTGTGTCCCACAGCCCATAATAGAGAAAGGCCTATGTAGTCCCCTGTGTCCTACAGCCCATAATAGAGACAGGCCTATGTAGTCCCCTGTTCTACAGCCCATAATAGAGAAAGGCCTATGTAGTCCCCTGTGTCCTACAGCCCATAATAGAGAAAGGCCTATGTAGTCCACTGTGTCCTACAGCCCATAATAGAGAAAGGCCTATGTAGTCCACTGTGTCCTACAGCCCATAATAGAGAAAGGCCTATGTAGTCCACTGTGTCCTACAGCCCATAATAGAGAAAGGCCTATGTAGTCCACTGTGTCCTACAGCCCATAATAGAGAAAGGCATATGTAGTCCACTGTGTCCTACAGCCCATAATAGAGAAAGGCCTATGTAGTCCACTGTGTCCTACAGCCCATAATAGAGAAAGGCCTATGTAGTCCACTGTGTCCTACAGCCCATAATAGAGAAAGGCCTATGTAGTCCACTGTGTCCTACAGCCCATAATAGAGAAAGGCATATGTAGTCCACTGTGTCCTACAGCCCATAATAGAGAAAGGCCTATGTAGTCCACTGTGTCCTACAGCCCATAATAGAGAAAGGCCTATGTAGTCCACTGTGTCCTACAGCCCACAGTTGCTGAGTAGTTGAGGCACCCATCACCATCATTCTGCACCGTTGGACTTCACAAAATGTTTCGACAAACAAATGTCTTTCTGCACGGCGAGTCGCTCAATGGGACACAACCTGACGTTAGGACTGATTCCCAATGATTCCCTATGGTTCCCTGTGATTGCTATATTATTGCTGACTCCAGGTCAGCTTGTAGTGTCCTCAAATATACCAGTCTGGCCTCACAAACCTTATTTAAGATGTCTTTGGGTCCTCCTGTGTGAATTGCTTACAGTATCGACACTTGTTGATTTGATAGACACACACACACACAGATGCACACACACACACAGATGCACACACACACACAGATGCACACACAAACGCACCCATGCACGTGCGCGCACACACACACACACACACAGTGACAGTATTGAGTTTTACAGTTAGTTAGTTGTTGTGTACAACAGTGTTCTGATGTGAGACGGATGAACCAGTGCCAAAAGCGGACATTTTCTTCCGCTGGAATGAAGGGAGGGAGGGAGAGGGAGAGAGAGAGCGATAGAGGGTGATGCAGGTGTCATCTCAGGTCTAATAGGCCATCCATTCTCTTCTTTAATTGACTGCCTTTTGTCTGCCTCCACTGACCGCTCTTCCCATGTATTCTCTCTTATCCGCTCTCTTTCTGTCGTCACCTCTCTTTTTCTTCCTTTCTCTCTCTCTCTCTCTCTCTCTCTCTCTCTCTCTCTCTCTCTCTCTCTCTCTCTCTCTCTCTCTTTCTTGTTCTTTCTTTCCCTCTTTTTTTCCCTCTCTCACTCTCCACCCCCTTTCTCGCTCTCACTATCATTCTCTCTCTCCCCCTCACTCTCCACACTCTCCACCCCACCTCCCCTCTCTCTTCCTATGTCTCCCTCTTTCCCTCTAGGCAGTGGTGTCTAGTTGCTTCTGTACAGGCGTGACATTCATGCCATCTACCCAGCTCCATCCCTCGGGCTAGCAGACTGTGCCATCACCATCTTGTTGTTTTGTAAACACGTCTAAAACTCTGTGTGGAAACGGACTGTGACAGCCAGGGAGAGAGACCATCAGTTAATCAATAACCCTCGGGATTTGGAGAAAGGTTGTTTCATTCTCTCACTTTTTCATTTTATTTCTTTCTCTCATTCTCTCTCTCTCAATTCAATTTAACGGCTTTATTGGAATGGGAAACATATATTAACATTGCCAAGGCAAGTGAAGTAGATAATAAACAATAGTGAAATAAACTACAAAAATGAACAGTAAACATTACACTCACAGAGTTCCAAAATAATGTCATAGTATGTCTATATACAGTGTTGTCACAGTCTCTGTCTCTCATTTTGTCTCTTTCTATCTGTCTGTCTGTCTTTCTCTCTGTCTGTATTTATTTCTCTGTCTGTCTGTCTGTCTGTCTCTGTCTATCTATGTATCTGTCTGTCTGACTGTCTGTCTCTCTGTCTGTCTGTCTGTCTGTCTGTCTGTCTCTCTGTCCTTCTTCCTCTTTGTCCTCTATTTCATTCACAAATTAGATATTTTTTTTGTCCTTGCAGACGTTGGACTGAACCTTAATTTGAGAGGAACATACTGTATGTTACTCAAATTATCACAACACAAATCTCCCATTGCCCTACAGCAAAGACACATTTACATTTTACATTTTAGTCATTTAGAAGATGCTCTTATCCAGAGAAACTTACAGTGAAAATAACTATTTTAGACTGCACCACTAATCTCCATTAAAAACCTCCATTGGAACTGTAAGACCAGACTGTAGTCCTCCCCATCTCCAGACCAGACTGTAGTCCTC
This sequence comes from Brachymystax lenok tsinlingensis, assembly GCA_030435695.1. Lineage (NCBI taxonomy): Eukaryota > Metazoa > Chordata > Actinopteri > Salmoniformes > Salmonidae > Brachymystax > Brachymystax lenok. The sequence goes on from CM059796.1 coordinate 29,107,605, forward strand.
CCCATCTCCAGACCAGACTGTAGTCCTCTCCATCTCCAGACCAGACTGTAGTCCTCCCCATCTCCAGACCAGACTGTAGTCCTCTCCATCTCCAGACCAGACTGTAGTCCTCCCCATCTCCAAACCAGACTGTAGTCCTCTCCATCTCCAGACCAGACTGTAGTCCTCCCCATCTCCAGACCAGACTGTAGTCCTCTCCATCTCCAGACCAGACTGTAGTCCTCCCCATCTCCAGACCAGACTGTAATCCTCCCCATCTCCAGACCAGACTGTAGTCCTCTCCATCTCCAGAACAGACTGTAGTCCTCCCCATCTCCAGACCAGACTGTAGTCCTCCCCATCTCCAAACCAGACTGTAGTCCTCTCCATCTCCAGACCAGACTGTAGTCCTCTCCATCTCCTGACCAGACTGTAGTCCTCTCCATCTCCATTACCGTTCTCCTTATCTGATCATTATCACTCCAGTGGAGATGGATTCTACACTACAGTCATCTCCTCTCCTCTCCTGTTCCTCTCTTCCGTCTCTGCTGGATGTTGATATGACAGGAGCCCAGGTGTGAACTCTAAAAAAGCTTCCTCCCGAATCAATGCTTGACCTTTGGCTCCGACTCTGCGACGATCGGAAGTCTAATTTTACAGTCGCTTTGTGTAATGTTACAATGGACCCGAGTATGATAATGGCCCATTTTTATGGGAGAATCAGAAGGAGAGAGCGATGTAGAGAGAGAGAGAGAACAGAATGAGTCCCAGGGAGGGAGATAGATACCCTGCCATTCACTCTGATCTCATTTGTCACAGATATTGTAGTTTTTTTTCTTCTGAAAATGTGAAATCTTCTGACACTGCGCGATGCGAGGGACAAGCTTTGTGACACAGCACAATTGAATTGGAGTGGGGCACTGGGCAGGGTTGGCTATTATCTCCATTAGGCTTCCATTGAGTCCATCAATCAAAAAGTGTCTGATCTTGGATCATATTTGGCAGTTTCTAGAGAAGATCACTGCTTCATAGTAGACTCATTTGGGTGACTTGTCTGTTACCTACACACACACACACACGCACACACAAACATACGCTGACACACACGCTGACACACGCACACCCTTTTTCTTCTGAGCGCTGGACTCAGTGGCTATCCTAGCCTACGGCAAGTAATTAGCATCTCTCACACGCACTTAGGCTTGATTAAAACTCGCTTTACAGTGAACAGCAGCAGCTAGGTCGCCATCTGTCACCTGCTGATGCCACCATCAAACGAGACCCAGCCGTAAGGAGACCGAGAGAGAGACAGAGGGAGAGCAGAGGGAGGGAAAGGGTAAAGTGAGAGAGAAACAGAGAGAGAGCGACAGAGAGAGGGGGAAGAGAGAGAGAGACATAGAGAAAGACACGAGAGAGAGCAGGAGAGAAAGGGAGAGCGGTGGAAGAGAGGGAAGGAGAGGGAGAATGCGTAAAGATAGAAAGATAAAAAAGAGCTATATGAGAGGGTGGAGGAGAAAAAGAAAGAGGAAGGGGAGAGGAGGGAGGGAAAGGAGAAAAAGAGGGAGGGAGGGAGGGAGGGAGGGAGGGAGGGAGGGAGGGAGGGAGGGAGGGAGGGAGGGAGGGAGGGAAGGGAGGAGGGAAAGAGGGATGGAGGGAGAGATGGGGTGAGTAGAGAAGAGAACAAGATGAAAGAGGGAGAGAGCATTCTCTTCAACAACTGGGTCTGCTTATTCAGAGTGCCCTGCAAATGTGACCCAGAGCAAAATACAGCATTATTTAATGAAAAAAAATACATTATGGCGATTTATGCTCATGGGAAAAGCCATGGTCGTTCAAGACATATCCATTGTAATTTATCACATGCAACTGTCACAGTCATGATGAATTACTGCATTGACGGTGTGTGTGTGGGTGTGCGTGTGCTCGTGAAACTGCACCAGCTGCAGTTGCAGCATAATAATGTTGTGGAATATGGGTCCTACAATACCTTGAACACCACAATAAAGAGGCTGCAATCATCTATTCATTTGTTGCACATTGAAGTAATGTACCACAGCTGGTGAGATGGTAATTGTTTACTATGCTTGCAGATTTGGGTCAATAGTGAATGTGTTTGTGTGTGTGTGTGTGTGTGTGTGTGTGTGTGTGTCTGTGTGTGTGTGTGTGTCTGTGTGTGTGTGTGTGTCTCTGTGTGTGTGTGTCTCTGTGTGTGTCTGTGTGTCTATGTGTGTGTCTCTGTGTGTGTCTCTGTGTGTGCCACACACGCGGTGGATCAGGGAACTGTTCATTATTTGTGTGGTGCTGAAACTTATGTGGTGCTGAAAATATGTGTGTGTGTATACATGATTGTGTGTGTGTGTGTATCTATTTTATCCTGGGTGGTAGGAGCTGTGTATGAGAGAGGATATGAGACAGAAAGAGAAGAGAGAGTCTGAGAAACAGTAAGCCGATAAATTTGAGTCGCGAATCCTCAGAGACTTCAGAAACAAGCCTGTGGAATCTTACGATTTTGGCACATTTAGCACCAAAGTGTTCCCCGCTCAACAAATTAGCACACAAAATGTCAGTCGTTAGTTTAGCACATTTACAAAGTCCATGAAAATTAGCACACATACTGTAGAGAGAGCCTGGCAAATTAACATGGGGTAAACACAAACTGGCAAATTAGCACGTTTAATATCAGTGTGTTAATAGCAAATGTAACATGATCACTGGCTTGGCTTTTATAAGCTGGGTTCTGGGTGAAGAGGAGGTGCTCCTCAGGGAAGTGTCTTGGTACAATTTAAGTTAATTAAATGTTTTGATTGTTGACCTCTGTTGCACTGCTGTCTTGCCTTGAAGGATGTCTGTGTGTCACAGGCCTGGGTGTCCAGTGTCTGTGTGTCCAGTGTGGCTACCATGTCACTGAGAGGTACTGGGTCCAGTGTGGCAACCCTGTCACTGAGAGGTACTGGGTCCAGTGTGGCTGCGATGCCCACTGAGAGGTATTGGGTCTAGTGTGGCTACCATGCCCACTGAGAGGTACTGGGTCCAGTGTGGCTACCATGCCCACTGAGAGGTACTGGGTCCAGTGTGGCTACCATGCCCACTGAGAGGTTCTGGGTCCAGTGTGGCTACCATGCCACTGAGAGGTACTGGGTCCAGTGTGGCTACCATGCCACTGAGAGGTACTGGGTCCAGTGTGTGTGTTGTTGGTGTACTCTTCCTTGCATAATGGTGACTCAGCCCCAGGTATTTCTTCTGCATTGCCAGGTTCCACTCCACTTTCGCCAGGAATTGTCTGGACTGTTTCACTGGAATACAGCAAACCATCTAAGCCTGACTATATAAACACAATGTACTTTTTTAAAGTGCGCAGCGGTCTAAGTCACTGCATTGCAGTTCTAGAGGTGTCACTACAGACCCTGGTTCGATCCCGGGCTGTAACACTACCGGCCATGATCGAGAGTCCCATAGGGTGACTAAAAATTGGCCCAGCGACGTCCGGGTTTGGGGAGGGTTTGACCGGGGTAGGCCGTCATGGTAAATAGGAATTTGTTTTTAACTGACATGCCTAGTAAATAAAGGTTAAATAAATACTTATAATAGTCTGACTTGTATACAGTACTTATAAGAGTCTGATTATATACTTTTAATAGTCTGACTTATATCATTATAATAGGTTGACTTGCATACTTATAATAGTCTGACTTATATACTTATAATTGTCTGACTTATGTACTTATAATAGCCTGACTGGTATACTTATAATAGTCTGACTTATATACTTATAATAGTCTGACTTATGTACTTATAATAGCCTGACTGGTATACTTATAATAGTCTGACTTATATACTTATAATAGCCTGACTGGTATACTTATAATAGTCTGACTTATGTACTTATAATAGTCTGACTGGTATACTTATAATAGTCTGACTTATATACTTAAAATAGTCTGACTTATATACTTATAATAGTCTGACTTATATACTTATAATAGTCTGACTTATGTATTTATAATAGTCTGACTTTTGTTCTTATAATAGTCTGACTTATGTACTTATAATAGCCTGACTTATATACTTATAATAGCCTGACTTATATTTCCTGTAATAGTCTGACTTATGTACTTATAATAGTCTGACTTATGTACTTATAATAGCCTGACTTATATACTTATAATAGCCTGACTTATATACTTATAATAGCCTGACTTATATTTCCTATAATAGTCTGACTTATGTACTTATAATACTCTGACTTATGTACTTATAATAGTCTGACTTATGTACTTATAGTAGTCTTCTATGCTTACATTGGATTGACTTCATTTCAGTGCCTGCATACTGTACCTTAAATATGATCACACAGCAGGCTTTGTTCATAACCTAGTGGGAAGGTGTTAAATATCCAACTGGTAATTACTAGAGGGAAACTCATCTATCATCTTTTCCCACATATTGACCTCTTACATCAGCTACTAAGGAAATTACCTCGATAACGGCATTTTCAGCAGTTAGATGCTACAACAAAACATTATTTATGAAACGCAATCTATTTCTAGGTTTTTATTTAACACAATAATTTGTTTGCGAGCGTGATAGCTGTACTTTATGGTTGACGCGGCATGTTTTCCATTAGCCAATTGGCGTTTCTCAACGAGGACAAAGCACGTGAATGCAACTCATATTTACTACTTCACAAATTACAATTTCCACCATCCCACTTGGTTATGAACACAGAATTTCTCATGAGCAGATAAGTTACAATCATGTTACCAGCGGTTCTCTGAGGACATACTTAGAGCAGGGATTCTCAATCCTATCTTCGGGGACCCCCAGTGTTCCCATGTATTTTAAATATTCCACAGCTAGCACACCTGATTCAACGTGTCAAATAATCATCAAGCTCTTTACTAGGTGAATCAGGTGAATTAGTTCAGGGTTACCACAAAATTATGAACATCCAAGGAGAGGTTTGAGATCCACTGACGTAGCAGGTTAGAACGTGCCCTTGGCTCAGTGCATCAATGACAATCTTAGATGGTTAGGACGGGCCCTTGGCTCAGTGCATCAATAACACCCCTAGAGGGTTAGGACGGGCCCTTGGCTCAGTGCATCAAGAACACCCTTAGAGGGTTAGAACGTGCCCTTGGCTCAGTGCATCAATGACAATCTTAGATGGTTAGGACGGGCCCTTGGCTCAGTGCATCAATAACACTCCTAGAGGGTTAGGACGGGCCCTTGGCTCAGTGCATCAAGAACACCCTTAGAGGGTTAGGATGGGCCCTTGGCTCAGTGCATCAATGACAATCTTAGATGGTTAGGACGGGCCCTTGGCTCAGTGCATCAATAACACCCCTAGAGGGTTAGGACGGGCCCTTGGCTCAGTGCATCAAGAACACCCTTAGAGGGTTAGGATGGGCCCTTGGCTCAGTGCATCAAGAATACCCTTAGAGGGTTAGGATGGGCCCTTGGCTCAGTGCATCAATAACACCCCTAGAGGGTTAGGACGGGCCCTTGGCTCAGTGCATCAAGAACACCCTTAGAGGGTTAGGATGGGCCCTTGGCTCAGTGCATCAAGAACACCCTTAGAGGGTTAGGACGGGCCCTTGGCTCAGTGCATCAAGTACACCCCTAGAGGGTTAGGATGGGCCCTTGGCTCAGTGCATCAAGAACACCCTTAGAGGGTTAGGACGGGCCCTTGGCTCAGTGCATCAAGAACACCCTTACAGGGTTAGGACGGGCCCTTGGCTCTCTCATCACAAGAAGGTCAAGTCACCACAAGGGGGCATAGAATAATGACCGCGGGCACAGTCGCGAGATGGTGCATCATGCATCATGTTCCGTTGGCCGACAAACGTGTCAGGGACTGCTCCCACTGGGAATTTCTGGGATATTTCCGGATTGTTTCCATCAACGACTGCCATTCCTCACTCATAGCGGCTCGTCAGTTCAAGGGAAAAGGTAGGAGCTACAGCTGAATGACTGGGTGTACCTGTGCCACCTGCATACCAACGTCTGGGGAAGGGGTTGCTCCACTGTTGCCATGGCGCCCATCATACAGCGGTCTCGCAGCTGCACCAGTTCCCCATTAGTCTTTGAGACAGACCATCCATCCATGCCGCTTGGAATGGCCTTCCTTCAGCCAATGAGCTTCGGAGACTCCCAAACAGCTGATATCATCTCGCCATGGTCGTAGAAATAGAGGCAATTGCCATGGCAACCTCTCTGACCACCATCTCTCCCTTCCTCCTCCCCGCAACACAAGCTCATCCTTGAGTGGATTCAACTAATTGTGTTATCTTTCATACAAGGATATTTAACCATTCACTTAAATTGCAGCTACTCAGTCTATATTAGTCTATAATCCTAACATATATTAATAACTTTTCATGTTCAAAACTGTGCACTCTCCTCAAACAATAGCATGGTATTCTTACTCTGTAATGGCTACTGTAAATTGGACAGTAGAGTTAGAATAACAAGAATTTAAGCTTTCTGCCAATATCAGATATGTCTATGTCCTGGGAAATACATTTTTCTATTCCTTTTTTTCCACTTCAATTAGTATTTCACAGCAGGTTTTCTTTGCCGTTTGAATTAACACCATGGCATGAACCATTTATATACACCTGGATGGATATGGCTCTTGTTCTAGGAACTTCCTGGATTAGAAAGGGTGTTCTATCAAATTCCTTTCATGGAAGGTAGATTCCTTAAAGCGGCAAACAGCTGTTGAAACAATAACAAAGCATAAAACGTGAGGGGTGGGGCTGGATGTAGCCACTCTTAGATTAATAGACAGAGGTATGGATGCAAGGACTGACGATCCATGACACCCAAATTATAGTTTTAAACATGCTTAAAGGCTGTACAGTGTTTGTTTACATTTAGTTTGTTTGCAAACATTGGAGTGAAACAAGCTTATATTTTGGGTTCTGATGGGGTATGACAGTTGAACTAAATTCATGATGCATTTATTTATAAGTTATATTCTTCAACTACATTGCAGATTACTCCGTTAAAGAAATGAAATCCATAACAAAAGAATGATAATGCTAAGTCCATGGTGCACCCTTAGTAACATGAGAGAGAGGAGTGTGTCTGAAGACTGTCCTTCCATGCTGTGCTTTCATTTTCACCAACACACACGCACACACACACACACAGAAATACGCACGCACACATACAAATGCACACACGGATGCATACGTTCACACACACACGCTCACACACACACACACGCACGCACGCTCACACACACACACACACACACACACACACACACACACACACACACACACACACACGTTAGCTCTTACACAGAGACACAGATTAGCTCTTACACAGAGACACACATTAGCTCTGACACAGAGACACACATTAGCTCTTACACAGAGACACAGATTATCTCAGCTGTAAATCAGCCGCCTGCCATCTAACAGACCCTTGATGGAGGGATTAAGTGAGGGAGGGTTCCACTTGTTCACCCCTCGACGGGGCTTCTGATCCCGCTCTGTATCATACAGTTTTTTACAATCACTTTGGCACTAATTTCATTTTTCAAAACTATAGACACAAAACTCACAACCAATGATGAAAATGCAAATTTTTCAAAACTCTTAACATATTTTCCAATTGCTTGGATACAATACACATAAAGCTAAGATCATGTGTTCATTGAACTAAAATCACCTGTTCAAAATGACACAACTTAACATCAAAGTATTACCACTTCAAATGCAATTCACACATTACATCTGAGATGACTGTCTATTCATTTCATTACAATGATCTAACTATCAATTCACACATTACATCTGAGATGACTGTCTATTCATTTCATTACAATGATCTAACTATCAATTCACACATTACATCTGAGATGACTGTCTATTCATTTCATTACAATGATCTAACTATCAATTCACACATTACATCTGAGATGACTGTCTATTCATTTCATTACAATGATCTAACTATCAATTCACACATTACATCTGAGATGACTGTCTATTCATTTCATTACAATGATCTAACTATCAATTGATACAACTGCTCAAAATGATAAGTATCTGTTGCATTACTCTTCATGCATAGTTTAAGGAAACTGATTAACAATATTCCATGTTTAGATCATGAAAGTTTCAGGATAATGAGCTCCATTGACACCAATTACCGTGGAATATGAACCAATTGGACTACATTATCTATGAATGTAATATTTCATCATCATTCTTTATCAGACACTGTTTCTATGGTCCCATGTACCACTTTTCCAGACCATGTTTTCAGATTTGACATTACTGTACACTTTATTAGGTACACCTATCTAGTACTGGGTAGGACCCCTTTTGCCTCCACAACAGCTTGAATTATTCACGGTGTTGTATGTTAAGAGATGCCCTTCTGTACACCACTGTTTTAAATGGCTGTTATTTGAGCATTTGTGGCCTTTCTGTTAGCTTGAATAAGTCTGGGCATTCTCCTCTGACCTCTCTCATTAACAAGGTGTTTTTGCCCACAGACCTGCCGCTCACTGAATGTGTTTTGTTTATCGCACCATTCTCTGTAAACTCTAGAGACTGTAGTGCGTAAAAATCCCAGGAGGGCAGCTGTTTCTGAGATGCTGGAACCACCATGTCTGGCATCAACTATCAGTTGCTTAGTTGCATCAACTATCAGTTGCTTAGATTACGCATCTTGCCCATTCTACCAACTAAAGCTCTCTACTCTATATATTCTACATATAGAGTTGCAGGCAGCCACATGATTCGCAGTTCGAATGTAACCTTCCTTGATGGGCTAAATCAAGTCTGTAGAGCTGATGGCATGACCTATGTCATTGTGTGGGATAATGTCAAGTTCCACCATGCTCAAATAGTGCAAGCATGGTTTCAGGCCCATCCACAATTTACCACCCTGTACTTACCCCCATACTCTCCTTTCCTTAACCCGATTGAGGAATTTTTCTCCACAGGGAGGTGGAAAGTATATGATAGGCGCCCTCACAAGCAAGCCACCCATCCAGGGAATGGATGACGCATGCAATGACATTACGGCAGACCAGTGTCAGGGCTGGATTTGCCATGCCCAAAGATTCTTCCCAAGATGTTTGGCTAATGAAAACATCCATTGTGATGTGGATGAGAACCTGTGGCCAAATCCACAAGACAGGGTTGATGGAAATATAGAAGTACAATAATCAATCCTTTGTTTTGCTTTTTACAGTAAGCCAGGTGAGGAACACTGCAGTTGACGTTTTACTGTAGTTTTTTTTTGTAGCTAATTATTTTTGTATTTCATCAATACATTTCAGATTTTGTTCAATGATTCCACTGTGTCTGTAGTATTCTCTTTACTAGTCCTTTTACAGTGATGTATTTACGTGTAGTACCATAATGAAACATGTATCACATATTTTGTACTACAATATTTAATGGTTGAACGAACAACTACACAGTGAAACTATCGGTATCTTGTGTGTGGCTGATCTAAACAAATGTTCCTATGATATTTCATGATAAATTTGTTATTTGAACCAATGATTCTGCAAGTGCAAGGTTTCTTTAAAGATTGAACATTGGACAGCCTGTGTTACAAGTGATGATCGTGTCTAGAGTTTTGAAAAATGACCACAAGGTTCTGAAATTAGTGCCAAAGGGATTGTAATAAACTGTAACACCCTCTCCAAGTTTCTGATAAAGAGACTGTATGCACTCTTTTCCTCTCTATATATAACTAGTGGAACTATAGTTTACCCCTCTATATATAACTAGTGGAACTATAGTTTACCCCTCTATATATAACTAGTGGAACTATAGTTTACCTCTCTATATATAACTAGAGGAACTATAGTTTACCTCTCTATATATAACTAGTGGAACTATAGTTTACCCCTCTATATATAACTAGTGGAACTATAGTTTACCCCTCTATATATAACTAGTGGAACTATAGTTTACCCCTCTATATATAACTAGTGGAACTATAGTTTACCCCTCTATATATAACTAGTGGAACTATAGTTTACCTCTCTATATATAACTAGTGGAACTATAGTTTACCCCTCTATATATATAACTAGAGGAACTATAGTTTACCCCTCTATAAATAACTAGTGGAACTATAGTTTACATTTATATATATAACTAGTGGAACTATAGTTTACCTCTCTATATATAACTAGAGGAGCTATAGTTTACCCCTCTATATATAACTAGTGGAACTATAGTTTACCCCTCTATATATAACTAAAGGAACTATAGTTTACCCCTCTATATATAACTAGAGGAACTATAGTTTACCACTCTATATATAACTAGTGGAACTATAGTTTACCCCTCTATATATAACTAGAGGAACTATAATTTACCTCTCTATATATAACTAGAGGAACTATAGTTTACCCCTCTGTAGATAACTTGTGGAACTATAGCTTACCCCTCTATATGTAACAAGTGGAACTATAGTTTACCCCTCTATATATAACTAGTGGAACTATAGATTACCCCTCTATATATAACTAGATGAACTATAGTTTACCCCTCTATATATAACTAGTGGAACTATAGTTTACCTCTCTATATATAACTAGTGGAACTATAGTTTACCCCTCTATATATAACGAGTGGAACTATAGTTTACCCCTCTATATATAACTAGAGGAACTATAGTTTACCCCTCTATATATAACTAGAGGAACTATAGTTTACCCCTCTATATATAACTAGAGGAACTATAATTTACCTCTCTATATATAACTAGAGGAACTATAGTTTACCCCTCTGTAGACAACTTGTGGAACTATAGCTTACCCCTCTATATATAACAAGTGGAACTATAGTTTACCCCTCTATATATAACTAGTGGAACTATAGTTTACCCCTCTATATATAACTAGATGAACTATAGTTTACCCCTCTATGTATAACTAGTGGAACTATAGTTTACCTCTCTATATATAACTAGTGGAACTATAGTTTACCCCTCTATATATAACTAGTGGAACTATAGTTTACCCCTCTATATATAACTAGAGGAACTATAGTTTACCCCTCTATATATAACTAGAGGAACTATAGTTTACCCCTCTATATATAACTAGTGGAGCTATAGTTTACCCCTCTATATATAACTAGAGGAACTATAGTTTACCTCTCTATATATAACTAGTGGAACTATAGTTTACCTCTCTATATATAACTAGTGGAGTTATAGTTTACCCCTCTATATATAACTAGAGGAACTATAGTTTACCTCTCTATATATAACTAGTGGAACTATAGTTTACCTCTCTATATATAACTAGTGGAGCTATAGTTTACCCTCTATATATAACTAGAGGAACTATAGTTTACCTCTCTATATATAACTAGTGGAACTATAGTTTACCTCTCTATATATAACTAGTGGAGCTATAGTTTACCCTCTATATATAACTAGAGGAACTATAGTTTACCCTCTATATATAACTAGTGGAGCTATAGTTTACCTCTCTATATATAACTAGTGGAACTTTAGTTTACCCTCTCTATATAATTAGTGGAACTATAGTTTTCCCTCTATATATAACTAGAGGAACTATAGTTTATCCTTCTGTATATAACCAGTGGACCTATAGTTTCCCCCTTTATATATAACTAGTGGAACTATAGTTTACCTCTCTATATATAACTAGTGGAACTATAGTTTACCCCTCTATATATAACTACAGGAACTATAGTTTACCCTCTGTATATAACCAGTGGAACTATAGTTTACCCTCTATATATAACTAGAGGAACTATAGTTTACATCTCTATACATAACTAGTGGATCTATAGTTTACCACTCTATATATAACGAGAGGAACTATAGTTTACCCCTCTATATATAACTAGTGGAGCTATAGTTTACCTCTCTATATATAACTAGTGGAACTATAGTTTACCACTCTATATATAACAAGAGGAACTATAGTTTACCCCTCTATATATAACTAGAGGAACTATAGTTTACCTCTCTATATATAACTAGAGGAACTATAGTTTACCTCTCTATATATAACTAGTGGAGTTATAGTTTACCCCTCTATATATAACTAGAGGAACTATAGTTTACCTCTCTATATATAACTAGTGGAACTATAGTTTACCTCTCTATATATAACTAGTGGAGCTATAGTTTACCCCTCTATATATAACTAGAGGAACTATAGTTTACCTCTCTATATATAACTAGTGGAACTATAGTTTACCTCTCTATATATAACTAGTGGAGCTATAGTTTACCCCTCTATATATAACTAGAGGAACTATAGTTTACCCCTCTATATATAACTAGTGGAGCTATAGTTTACCTCTCTATATATAACTAGTGGAACTTTAGTTTACCCCTCTCTATATAATTAGTGGAACTATAGTTTTCCCCTCTATATATAACTAGAGGAACTATAGTTTATCCTTCTGTATATAACCAGTGGACCTATAGTTTCCCCCTTTATATATAACTAGTGGAACTATAGTTTACCTCTCTATATATAACTAGTGGAACTATAGTTTACCCCTCTATATATAACTACAGGAACTATAGTTTACCCCTCTGTATATAACCAGTGGAACTATAGTTTACCCCTCTATATATAACTAGAGGAACTATAGTTTACATCTCTATACATAACTAGTGGATCTATAGTTTACCACTCTATATATAACGAGAGGAACTATAGTTTACCCCTCTATATATAACTAGTGGAGCTATAGTTTACCTCTCTATATATAACTAGTGGAACTATAGTTTACCACTCTATATATAACAAGAGGAACTATAGTTTACCCCTCTATATATAACTAGAGGAACTATAGTTTACCTCTCTATACATAACTAGTGGAACTATAGTTTACCACTCTATATATAACGAGAGGAACTATAGTTTACCCCTCTATATATAACTAGTGGAGCTATAGTTTACCTCTCTATATATAACTAGAGGAACTATAGTTTACCACTCTATATATAACGAGAGGAACTATAGTTTACCACTCTATATATAACGAGAGGAACTATAGTTTACCACTCTATATATAACTAGTGGAACTATAGTTTACCCCTCTATATATAACTAGAGGAACTATAGTTTACCTCTCTATATATAACTAGAGGAACTATAGTTTACCCCTCTGTATATAACTAGTGGAACTATAGTTTACCTCTCTATATATAACTAGAGGAACTATAGTTTACCCCTCTATATATAACTAGAGGAACTATAGTTTACCCCTCTATATGTAACTAGTGGAACTATAGTTTACCCCTCTATATATAACTAGAGGAACTATAGTTTACCCCTCTGTATATAACCAGTGGAACTATAGTTTACCCCTCTATATATAACTAGAGGAACTATAGTTTACCCCTCTATATATAACTAGAGGAACTATAGTTTACCCCTCTATATATAACTAGAGGAACTATAGTTTACCCCTCTATATATAACTAGAGGAACTATAGTTTACCCCTCTGTATATAACTAGGGGAACTATAGTACAGCACAGGCAGCACTTATTTTGTGACTCACTGAGCAGGTCAACTCCATTTAAAGAAGCATGTTACTGTATGGTGTTGTAACTCTACATAAGTGCAGGACTCTTTTCTCGTCAGTTACTGTATCTTCCAGAGATCACCTCTCTCAGTGGTCCTACAGCGTGCTGTCTGATGTGTAGGTTTAGAACCTCTCAGTGGTCCTACAGCGTGCTGTCTGATGTGTAGGTTTAGCACCTCTCAGTGGTCCTACAGCGTGCTGTCTGATGTGTAGGTTTAGCACCTCTCAGTGGTCCTACAGCGTGCTGTCTGATGTGTAGGTTTAGCACCTCTCAGTGGTCCTACAGCGTGCTGTCTGATGTGTAGCTTTAGCACCTCTCAGTGGTCCTACAGCGTGCTGTCTGATGTGTAGGTTAACATTACTTTGTTAATGAGGCATGCATATTGTGATGTTCAATCAACAGAATATGGTGATGCCTCTAGCTGGTTGAGTATTCTTCTCTCAGTCCCTGCTTTCACCCCTGCCACTACATGGAGGTCTTCTCTCACTCTCTCGCTCTCTCACTCTTTCTTTTCTTCATTCTTACTTAAACAAGAAATCTTCCTATATGCATAGGGTCTGGAAGAGGGGGCTCTCATCCTCTTTCCTTTTGTGTCTCCTTTTCACTCACTCCCTCGCTCCCTTCCTTCCTGCTACAATTGAATCAATAAACAGGCTTTAATGCTCAGTGAAACTCTGAGCTTGGATCATGTCAAACTCTTAGCTCGCCCATGGAATGAAGCTATAGGGAAGCAACTCTGGACTCCTGAACTCTGGGTCAACTCCTCTTGAAATATTGATTTGAGTTTCTTGCATTCTCCCTCTCTAGTCATTGAGTGGTAAGTCTCTGGTCTTTTGGGTGGTGGAGAGCAGATCCAGCCAGGTTTAGTCAAAGTCCATGCTCAGTGCTATGCTTGTTTTTTGGAATGGTAAACTTTGAAACAAGTCTTTGCTTGATGGGAGTGTTGTTTAATACCTACATGGCATTTGGAGTATTAAGAGGTCTATGAGCATTCATTTGGGTATTTGGAAGTGTAACTACTACATAATAACCTGATCTGTCATCGTTAAGGTAGTTTCACTACGATATAGTAGATGTTATGTTGTTGTCATGTCGCGTCATGATTCTGAACAGCATGAGAGCGGAGCACCTGGAGAGCACTTTCCAATCAAATTGTAAATCATTCAAAAATGTTAAGGGGTTTCGATCACTGCTGAGAGAGACCTGGGATCGCCATGGTAACTGCACTTCACTGAGAGGTCTGGACGGTGTGGGTGGAAGCATCGTTCCTTGGGTTATTTGAAGTGGTACTAAGACTGTTAACAGTCCACAGACTACACTGAACCTCCTTGATTAGGAATTTGTACTGTAAGCTATGGCAATGCTAAGATGTTCCGTGTTGTCTGGCTACTAGGACTAGTGTCTATGAATATTTATCATACAGGAACCTTGAAGGACGATTTCAATTAAATATAGAATTTCTGTGGCCTGGGGTGGTCTAATGGTTAGCTCCATTGTTTCTGTGGCCTGGGGGGGTATAATGGTTAGCTGCATTGTTTCTGTGGCCTGGGGGGGTCTAATGTTTAGCTCCATTGTTTCTGTGGCCTGGGGTGGTCTAATGTTTAGCTCCATTGTTTCTGTGGCCTGGGGTGGTCTAATGGTTAGCTCCATTGTTTCTGTGGCCTGGGGGGGTCTAATGTTTAGCTCCATTGTTTCTGTGGCCTGGGGTGGTCTAATGGTTAGCTCCATTGTTTCTGTGGCCTGGGGGGGTCTAATGGTTAGCTCCATTGTTTCTGTGGCCTTGGGGGTCTAATGGTTAGCTCCATTGTTTCTGTGGCCTGGGGGTCTAATGGTTAGCTGCATTGTTTCTGTGGCCTGGGGGTCTAATGGTTAGCTCCATTGTTTCTGTGGGCTTGGGGGTCTAATGGTTAGCTCCATTGTTTCTGTGGCTTGGGGGGGTCTAATGGTTAGCTCCATTGTTTCTGTGGCCTTGGGGGGTCTAAGGGTTAGCTCCATTGTTTCTGTGGCCTGGGTAGCCTTGTGGTTTGCTCCAATGTCTCCTGAGCAAATGTATGGCGGCATTAGAATGGGTTTAAATCTGACACACGCCATTCTAACACCCCCTCTCCAACTAACTTTCTTGTCTCTTCTCTGTCACTCACCAATAAAATAAAATACAAAAGGAGTGGAAAAACCCTCAACTAATATAAAGAAGAAATTCAGAACTGAGTACTCAAGTTCTCATTGGGTCCGTCAATTAGTCAGTCTGTGTAAACAGCTGCTTGGCTAGCTCTGCTGAATTCACCTGGCTTTCCTCTCTCTCTCTCTCTCTCTCTCTCTCTCTCTCTCTCTCTCTCTCTCTCTCTCTCTCTCTCTCTCTCTCTCTCTCTCTCTCTCTCTCTCTCTCTCTCTCTCTCTCTCTCTCTCTCTCTCTTTCTCTCTCTCTCACACACACACACTACCCCTTAATTTCAGCATTATTTGGACATCAAGGTACAGCACAGTACAGTATAGCCAAGAACAGTACAGTACAGTATAGTAGAGTTCGGTACAGTACACAATAGAGCACACTAGAGTTGAGTACACTATGTACTGTATTGTTGTACTGTACTGAACTTTTCTTTACTTTACTCTACTGTGCTTTATTGTGCTGTGCTGTGCTGTACTCTACTGTACTGTGCTGTCCAAACTTTTGAACCCAACTGTGGTTTGGGACTACTATTACATACAATCGTATTCAATTCAATTGCAGAAAATCCGTTGCCGATTTTTCAATTTGGTAACGGTTAAAAAAACACTATAACAAATTGATAGGTCTACCTTTTCTTGTTACTTCTGTGAACTTCCATTATCCTCTCTCCTTGTGAGGGAGAGAAATTATAAAATCTTTTCAAGATACGTTGGTTTTTGTTAAGAGAATTTGAATTTCTTAAACTTACAGAAGGCAGAAACATGCATCAAAAACAAAATGTTAGTATTGATATTAGCTGGCGGGGGTCTTCACTTCAACATTGTGTTTTAATGTATTTCTAATACCTTTTAAGACTTTTTCTGGTAGATGTTTTCTAAGAGCCCTTTTCCATCTGTTTGACCAGAAATCAAAGCCTTTGCTTATTCCTAGTTTGTAGGATGGAAAATGGTGGAACAATGTATATACGCCTTAATTTCTCAATAACATACAATCTTAGATTTCATTTGACACCCAATTTGACATGCTCCTATGAACTTCCCATGTTGGTCCTCATGGGTCCTTTTAAGTGGAAATGACGGGATCAAAGCGGAGGAATGAACTTTGCTGTCAAAGCTGCAGGAGAGAGAAAGAGAGAGGGAGAGTGCAAGAGAGGGAGAAAGAGGGGGTCATGACCCCTGAACTTACATCCTGTCCACTCTAATCGTTGTTAATTACACAGACGAGTAAGCAAATGCAAATGCAGCTCTCTTCAGTCGACTGTCCAAAACATCACAATAAAGCTCTCTCTTCACTCCCTGTGTCAATTAATGCATGTTGATTATGACACTGTTGCTTAATAGGAAAGGACATGAAGGCAGCTGAGAATATAATCGTTACAATGTTGGGGAAAGAATAAGCACAGCTATAATTAACTTCGCTATTTCGATCGTACCCCCAACACTTCAATGTCACCTGTTTTATGTTGGAGGAGAATCCATTGTAATTATTGGACAGGGAAATTGAGATTTAACCTTATTGGTCTTCCACCTGTTGATCTTCTGTCCCTTAGGAGGAATATTTGAATCCATCGAAAGTGGCCCATCAGGAGCAGAGGAACTCGCCTTTAAATTTGCCTTGAACACAATCAACAGGAACCGCACCCTGCTGCCCAACACCACACTCACATATGACATCCAGAGAATAAACATCTTTGACAGCTTCGAGGCCTCAAGAAAAGGTGAGAGGCTGAGGAGGATAGGAAGTAGACCTGGGGTGGATTCATTAGTGTACACCATAGCAAAACATTTTGCAATGGAAAACATTTAGCAAAGAATACAAGCATTTCTTATTGGACAAGTTCAGGTTAGTCCCTCCCTGTTTTAGCCATTTCCTTCTGTTTGGTTCCTAGTGAATACAAATTCAAATAAATTTGAAGAGTTTGTTTGAGCCTGCCTGGAGTGCCCAATGGGTGAGGTTTGCACTTTTGGGACTATTCCACAGCTAAAGTGCACCTATCAGAATCCAGGTCTGATTGGAAGTTGTGATAGGAAGACTTCAAATAAAGGTACCCTTTATAGAAGATGTATGGTAGATTAAGTAAGGCTCCCTTATTTCTAAATGAATCTGCCATTTATGAAGGATATCACCATGAAGAATTTCTAGAAGGTGGTCTGGGTAGAAGCTACAGGTTGTGTTATGACAGCTGCGTCTGTTATTAGCTTTAATAATTCAGAGTATCGCTGTGATTAGTTATTTGTGAATTTCTTATTTGTTTGTGGGTGATTATGACTAACAATAAGGGGTTCTGTGAAATGTGGAAACAGAAACTGATTGAGAATGACTCACTCTGAATAGCTGTTGAGAAATATTTGACTGATGCTGCCAACTAACTGATTGCATCGGATGAAGCTCGATCATGTTACATAGGAGAAATATGGCTCACATGGTAATATTCCATTTGATTTTCATTTTTGAAATATATAAGTGACTAATAGTAAAAAATTAAAATGTATGAATTCTAGGCTAAGTAACTCTAAATGAATGCTACGTAGCTCTAAATTAAGGCTACGTAACTCTAAATGAAGACTACGTAACTCTAAATTAAGGCTAAGTAACTCTAAATGAAGGCTAAATAACTAAATTAAGGCTAAATAACTAAATTAAGGTTAAATAACTCTAAATTAAGGCTAAGTAATTCTAATTTAAGGCTATGTTATAGTAAGTGTTATGGCCGATTTAGATCAACCAAAATGCAGTACTCCTACTGGTATCAGTGTGACTCAATGCAAAGTGTGACCTACATCCCTCTTGTGTCCTTCCTTGATCCAATGTGGGAGAGACTAAAGGGACTTTCTTGATCAGCATTCCCATGGTGCATTGTATGGACAGTAGAGCAGCGAGGAGCTGAAGGCTTCCACCTAAACACTACTCTAACAAACCTAAACACTACTCTAACGAACTTAAACACTACTCTAACGAACCTAAACACATATCTAACAAACACCTCTCTTTCTGTCTCTTTCCCTCCCAGCCTGTGACCAGCTCTCCCTGGGAGTGGCAGCCATCTTTGGCCCCTCCCACAGCTCGTCGGCCAACGCAGTCCAGTCGATTTGTAATGCCCTGGGGGTGCCCCACATCCAGACCAAGTGGAAGCACCAGGTGTATTTGTATTAGTTTTTTGTAATTATTATTGATCCCCATTAGCTGCTGCCAAGTCAGCAGATACTCTTCATGGGGTCCAGCAAAATTAAGGCAGTTATACATTCATAACAGATTTCACAACATATTAAGTGTGTGCCCTCGGGCCTCTACTCTACTACCACATACAGTACTGTATCAATAACACAAAATGTACATGTGTACATGTGTGTATAGTGCGTGTGTTTTCATGTGTTTGTATGCATGTGTCTATGTTTGTGTTGCTTCACAGTCCCCGCTGTTCCATAAGGTGTAATTTTATCCGGGTTTTTTTATCTAATTTTACTGCTGGTATGAGCTACTTGATGTGGAATAGAGTTACATGTAGTCATGGCTCTATGTAGTACTGTGTGCCTCCCATAGTCTGTTCTGGACTTGGGGACTGTGAAGAGACCTCTGGTGGCATGTCTTGTGGGATATGCATGGGTGCCAGTAGTTCAAACAGACAGCTCGGTGCATTAAACATGTCAATACCTCTCATAAATACAAGTAGTGGTGAAGTCAATCTCTCCTCCACTTTAATGTTAGCTCTCTGTGTACATCCAATGGCCAGCCATGCTGCCCTGTTCTGAGCCAATTGCAATGTTCCTAAGTCCCTCTTTGTGGCACCTGACCACACGACTGAAGAGTAGTCCAGGTGCGACAAAACTAGGGCCTGTAGGACCTGCCTTGTTGATAGTGCTGTTAAGAATGCAGAGCAGCGCTTTATTATAGACAAACTTCTCCCCATCCTAGCTACTGTTGTATCAATATGTTTTGACCGTGACAGTTTACAATCTAGGGTTACTCCATTAGTTTAGTCTCTTCAACTTGCATTATTCATTACAAGATTTAGTTGAGGTTTAGAGTTTAGTGAATGATTTGTCCCAAATGCTGTTAGTTTTTGAAATATTTAGGACTAACTTATTCCTTGCCACCATACCGAAACTACCTACAGCTCTTTCTTAAATGTTGCAGTCATTTCAGTCGCTGTAGTAGCTGACATGTATAGTGTTGAGTCATCCGCATTCATAGACACGCTGGCTTTACTCAAAAGATTGAAAAAAGGAAGGGGCCAAGACTGCTGCCCTGGGGAATTCCTGATTCTACTTGGATTTTGTTAGAGAGGCTTCCATTAAGCACACCCTCGGTTTTCTGTTAGACAGGTAACTCTTTATCCACAATACTATAGGGGGTGTAAAGCCGTGACGCATACGTTTTTCCAGCAACAGACTATGATTGATAATGTCAAAAGCCGCAATGATGTCTAACAAAACAGCATTCACAAACCTTTTATCAATTTCTCTCAGCCAATCATCAGTCATTTGTGTAAGTGCTGTGCTTGAATGTCCTTCCCTATAAGCATGCTGAAAGTCTGTTGTCAATTTGTTTACTGTAAAATAGGATTGTATCTGGTAAACACAATTTTTTCCAGAAGTTTACTAAGGGTTGGTAACTGGCTGATTGGTAGGCTATTTGAGCCAGTTAAGGGGGCTTTACCATTCTTAGGTAGGGGAATAACATTTGCTTCCCTCCAGGTGTCAGACAACAGGGACTCTTACTACATCAGCCTCTACCCAGACTTCCAGTCCCTCAGCCGGGCCATCCTGGACCTGGTGCACTTCTTCAAATGGAGGACGGTCACTGTGGTCTATGATGACAGCACAGGTACAGATATCTCTGATGATGGTGGTCATGGTGATGATGTTCATGATGATGGTGATGATGAGGATGGCGATGATGATGGTTATGGTGATGAGCCAATTGGTGATGATGATGGTGATGGTAATGAATGATGATCAAAAGGAGTTAAAATACATACAATTGTAAACTAAAAACTACTACTCAAACACAAACAGCTTTTTATAGGGGTGGTAGGTAGCTGAGAGTTTAGAGAAGTGGACCAGTAGCTTCTTGGTTGCCGGTTTGAGTCTTGGGCTGGGCAATAAAAGTGGGAGGTGAATCGTCATGCCCTTGAGCAAGGCACTTAACCCTTACATAGATCCAGGGGTGTAGAGGAGAAAAACTGTTCTGTTCTTTCCCCCAAGACTTTAGCATTGAGGGTTTGGCCATGAAATATGTAGCCCCCTCAAAGCCCTCCAGATGTACTCCATGTAAAAACCTCAGCCTTCCATATGAGTGAGCATCTCTGAAAAACCACATTACCCAGAATGACCCTCACCCACCATCTCCTCAGATTAATGCCATGCAGAATGAATGTGAGAGCTGACAGCTCATGAATAAAAGACACGTCCTCTGAGGGTCCTCGTCCAGCTGTATCTGTCTGCCGGATCGCCTGCTGTGACTTTGTGTAGTGGCTCATGATGTGCGTTCTACAAGCACATCGATATTTCATACCGTTGAGTACCGTGATCATTTTCAGGCCATTTCGTAATGTCCATCTCCTATTTTAGATCCTTTGGAAGGACAAAAGTGTCAATTTCATGGAACATAATTGGATAAAATATGTTGAACATATTAGTTTGTTCAAGTACATGAGTTGCATGGTGAGTCTATTTCTCATCCAATTGGTTTCTTCAGTTGACCTTCTGTATTTATGTAAGGACCCATGAGTACCAACATGGGAAGTTCATAGGAGCATTTTCAAATTGGATGTCAAATGAAAAGCTCAGTCTATATTTATGGAAAATGAAGGCATACAGTGCCTTCAGAAATTATTCAGACCCATTGGCTTTTTCCACATTTTGTTGTGTTACAGCCTGAATTTAAAATGGATTAAAGAGATTTTGTGTCACTGGCCTACATACAATAGCCCATAATGTTAAAGTGGAATTATGTTTTAAAAATGTTTTACCAATTCATAAAAAATGTAAAGCTGAAATGTTTTGAGTCAATAAGTATTCAACCAGTTTGTTATTGCAAGCTTAAATAGGCTCAGCAGTAAAAGTGCTTAACAAGTCACATAACAAGTTGCATGGACTCACTCTGTATGCAATAATAGTGTAACATGATTTTTGAATGACTACCTCATCTCTGTACCCCACACATATAATTATCTGTAAGGTTCCTCAGTCGGGCAGACATATCTAGAAACACTCACAGATGTAGTCACTGCCAAAAGCGACATGTATTGACTCAGGAGTGTAAATATTTATGTAAATACAATATTTATGTATTTCATTTTTTTTTTAAACATGTTTTCACTTTGTCATTCTGTGTTATTGTGTGTAGATGTGTGAGAGAAAAAATACAATTTAATACATTTTGAATTCAGGCTTTAACACAAAATGTGGAATAAGTGAAGGGGTATATATATTTTATGAATACACCATATATGTTTTTCAACCATTTTCCATCTTAAAAATTTGGCATAAGTAAAGGATTGGATTTCTGGACAAACAGATAGGAAAGGGTCTAAGAAAACAACTACCAGAAAAAGTCTTAAAAGATATCAGAAATACATCAAAACACAATAAAGTTGAGGTAAGGACCCCTGCCAACGACACTGAACAAAATTATAAATCCAAAATGCAACAATTTCCCAAATTTTACTGAGTTACAGTTCATTTAAGGAAATCAATCAATTTAAATAAATTAAGTTGTCAGAGCCGGGACTCGAACCCAGGTCTCTGGTGTGAGAGTCAGGCTCTCAATCCTTGAGCAACTGGAGGTGGTGAACCCAACAGTAAGACGCACTCAGAAGAAGATGAGATGCAGAATAGTTTTAATACAAAAACAAGCAAGCAACAAGAAATCCATAGCTGGAGCAAAAATCATCAAAAGGTAATCCTCAAAAACCAAAACCAGTCCAACGGGGCTTTTCATGCATCTATTGGTCACAGATACAATAGCTTTAAAATAATTTGGGGTGTGGATCAGAAAACTAGTCCGTATCTGGTGTGACCATAATTTGCCTCATGCAGCACAACACATCTCCTTCGCATAGAGTTGATCAGGCTGGTGAGTGTGGCCTGTGGAATGTTGTCCCACTCCTCTTCAATGGCTGTGCAAAGTTGCTGGAACTGGAACACGCTGTTGTACACATTGATCCAGAGCATCCCAAACATGCTCAATGGGTGTCATGTCTGGTGAGTATGCAGGCCATGGAAGAACTGGGACATTTTCAGCTTCTAGGAATTGTGAACATATCCTTGTGACATGGGGCTGTGCATTATCATGCTGAAACATGAGGTGATGGCGGCGGATGAATGGCACCACAATGGGCCTCAGGATCTTGTCACGGTGTCTCTGTCCATTCAAATTGCCATAGATAAAATGCAATTGTGTTCATTATTCGTAGCTTATGCTTGCCCATACATACATATCTCCACTGCCACTATGGAGCACTGTGTTCACAACTCTGACATCAGCAAACCGCTCGCCCACAACACCATGCACGCTGTCTGAAGAGCACACTTCTCCAGCATGCCAGTGGCCATCAAAGGTGAGCATTTGCTCACTGAAGTCGGATACGATGCCAAACTGCAGTCAGGTCAAGACCCTGGTGAGGAAAACGAGCATGCAGAGGAGCTTCCCGGAGACGGTTTTTGACAGTTTGTGCAGAAACCCACAGTTTCCTCAGCTGTCTGGGTGGCTGGTTTCAGACGATCCCGCAGGTGAAGAAGCCAGATGTGGAAGTTCTGGGCTGGCATGGTTATACGTGGTCTGCGGTTGTGAGGCTGGTTGGACGTACTGCCAAATTCTCTAAAACGACGTTGGAGGTGGCTTATGGTAGAGAAAGGAATATTAAATTACCTGGCAACAGCTCTGGTGGACATTCCTGCAGTCAGCATAACCAATTGCATGCTCCCTCAAAACTTGAGACATCTGTGGCATTGTGTTGTGTGACAAAACAGCACATTTAGAGTGGCATTTTATTGTCCCCAGCACAAGGAGCACCTGTGTAATGATCGTGCTGTTTATAAATACCTATAGTGGTGAGAGGAAATTGTTCTTTGTCTCTTGTCTTCGGTCGAGTTTCCTAGGCTAACAGTGCATAAACTGCTGAGGACTGAAACAGCTGCAGACTGAATGTTCCTGTGTAGTCTTCTTCTTCTTCTTCATGAGAGAGAGTTTCAGAGAGTCTTACCATTTTCTGGTATTGTAGTTTCAAAAATGTTGCCATATCCAGCTCGCGCTGTACTTTCGACTGGTCTTTATTTTTAAACCGTTTCTCAGCCGTGTAGCCACCGCTTCACGCTGTCTGGTCTGGTAGAGATTTTCTTCTTCTCTGTTGAAAGTTTCAGAGATTCTAACCATTTCGTACCTTTCAGCTCACGCTGTCGATCATGGTTGGTCTCTACTTAAATGGCAACCATTTCAACGTGTATCCACAGCTCCACGTTTTCTGGTACATTTCGTTAGCGGTCCTTTTATGCCCTCACCTTGGAGGGCGGTTCCATCACGTGTTCACAAGGTCTGTGCTCACGTGGGTGTGGTTACTGACTTGGTAAAATTTCACATGAAAGACAATTATCTGTCACGATCTTCTGAACGGACAGACCAATGCGCAGCGAGGCATCCAGTATACATCTTTTATTTATGAACATAACATGTAACACAAACAAAGCTATGTACAAACAATAACCCACAAACTCCTAATGAAAACCCCAAACATATATATGGTTCCCAATTAGAGGCAACGACACTCAGCTGCCCCTAATTGGGAACCATTACCCCAACATAGAAATAGAACA
The DNA here is from genome assembly GCA_030435695.1 of Brachymystax lenok tsinlingensis. Classification (NCBI taxonomy): domain Eukaryota; kingdom Metazoa; phylum Chordata; class Actinopteri; order Salmoniformes; family Salmonidae; genus Brachymystax; species Brachymystax lenok. Next base: position 29,132,135 of record CM059796.1, read on the forward strand.
CCTAGAACTCAAAAACCCTTCACCAAAAACGAAACCTAAACACGCCAGCCTAAAACTCTGGCCTGGACGTGACATTATCTCATAAAAAAAAACACATTTATTTTCTTACAAATCGTTTCATATTTAATCATATACGTTCCACAACATTTAGACGTAAATCTGATAACGGGGACATATACATTTGTAGAGTTACCGTTATTTGGTTATACCGTCCATAAAGATAACACAAATATTTGACATGATTATTGTTTCAAGCCCCACCAACCGTTTCCCACATTATTTGTGTTAGGAATATTGTGTCATTATCCACTTTTGGATGTTGTAGTTTGGCGGGTGGAATCTCCTTGTAACAAAAGGGTTTTTCCCCCTCAATCCTGCAGAGCCCAAAGGCAAAGATTCTGCAAGGTAGTTACATAAAACTGGCCAACTCCATCCTTCTCTCCCTCTGCGGGAGAGAGAGGGCGCTGTAGAACCTGATCCTTCGAATCCTCACAGGAGAGTCATGACATCAAATAAATGCACATAATTCGAGAGAAATACGCATTTTGTGCGTATGTAAAATTTCTGGGATCTTTTATTTCAACTCATAAAACATGGGACCAACACATTACATATTGCTTTTATATTTTTGTTCAGTATACTATCAACACTTACAGCATATTATGTTTTGGAGATATTGTTTACCTTCTGTGAGTTTAAGAAATATTGCCTTCAATTAATCAATCAAATGTATTTAAAAAAGCCCTTTTTACATCAGCAGATGTCACAAAGTGCTATATAGAAGCCCGTTCTAAAACCTCAAACAGCAAGCAATGCAGACGGAGATGTACGAGGGCTAGGAAAACTCTATAAAAGGCAGGAACCTAGGAAGAAACCTAGAGAGCAACCAGGCTCTGAGGGGTGGCCAGTCTTCTGGCTGTGCCGGGTATTATAAGAGTACATGGCCATTAAGGCCAAATTCTTCTTCGAGATGTTCAAACGTTCATAGAAGACCAGCAGGATCAAATAATAATCACAATAGTTGTAGAGGGTGCAACAGGTCAGTACCTCAGGAGTAAATGTAATTTGTCTTTTTATAGCCAAGCATTCAGAGGTCGAGACAGCCGGTGCGGGAGAGAGAGAGAGAGAGAGAGAGAGAGAGAGAGAGAGAGAGAGAGAGACGAAAACAGCAGGCCCCGGGACAAGGTAGCACGTCCGGTGAACAGGTCAGGGTTCCATAGCCGCAGGCAGAATAGTTGAAACTGAAGCAGCAGCATGACCAGGTGGACTGGTGACAGCCAGGAGTCATCAGGCCAGGTAGTCCTGAGGTATTGTCCTAGGGCCCAGGTCCTCCGAGAGGGTAGGGAGAGAGAGAGAATTAGAGGGAGCATACTTAAATTCACACAGGACACCAGATAAGATAGGATAATTACATTAGATATAGCACGATATCCCCAGACAGGGCCAACCAGGCAGGATATAACCCCACCCACTTTGCCAAAGCACAGCCCCCACACCACTAGAGGGATATCAACAGACCACCAACGTACTACCCTGAGACAAGGCTGAGTATAGCCCACAAAGATCTCCACCGCACGAGACTGAGGGGAAAAAAACGGACAAGAAGATCACGTCTGTGACTCAACCCACTCAAGTGACGCACCCCTCCTAGGGACGGCATGGAAGAGCACTAGTATAAGCCAGTGACTCAGCCCCCGTAATAGGGTCACAGGCAGAGAATCCAATTGGAGAGAGGGGAGCTGGCCAGGCAGAGACAGCAAGGGCAGTTCGTTGCTCCAGTGCATTGCCGTTCACCTTCGCACCCCTGGGCCAGACTACACTCAATCATAGGACCTACTGAAGAGATGAGTCTTCCGTAAAGACTTAATAGTCGAGACCGAGTCTGCGTCTCTCACATGGATAGGCAGACCATTCCATATAATCTGAGCTCTATAGGAGAAAGCCATGCCTCCAGCTGTTTGCTTAGAAATTCTAGGGACAATAAGGAGGCCTGCGTCTTGTGACCGTAGCATACGTGTAGGTATGTATGGCTGGACCAAAACGGAGAGATAGGTTGGAGCAAGCCCGTGTAATGCTTTGTAGGTTAGCAGTAAAACTTTGAAATCAGCCTTACCCTTAACCGGAAGCTAGGCTAGTAACATGATCACTTGAGTAATATGAGCACATTTTGGGGTTCTAGTCAAGGTTCTAGCAGCCGTGTTTAGCAGAAAATGAAGTATATTTAGTGCTTTATCCGGGTATCTGGAGAGTACAGCATTACAGTAGTCTAATCTAGAAGTGACAAAAGCATGGATTATGGGATTAGCTTTTCTGCCAATTTTTTTTAACAAAACATTTTAGACTTTTGCAATGTTAAGAAGGGTTAAAAAAAGCTGTCCTTGAAATATTCTTCATATGTTTGTCAAAAGAGAGATCAGAGTAACACCGAGGTCTTTCACAGGTTTATTTGAGAAGACTGTAAAACCATCAAGATGAATTGTCATATCCAACAGCACATCTCTTTGTTCCTTGGAACCTAGAACTAGCATCTCTGTTTTGTCAGAGTTTAAAAGTTTGAAAAAATAACGCCATCCACTTCTTCATATCTGAAACAATTTTGGGGCTTCACCATGTTTCATCGAAATGTACAGCTGTGTGTCGTCCGCATAGCAGTGAAAGTTGACATTGTGTTTCTGAATGACATCACCAAGAGTTAGAAGATATAGTGAAAACAATAGTGGTCCTAAAACGGAACCTTAAGGAACGCCAACACGTACAATTGATTTGTCAGAGGAGAAACCATGCACAGAGACAAACTGATATCTTTCCGACAGATAACCGCTAAACCAGGCAAGAACGTGTCCATGTAGACCAATTAGGGTTTCCAATCCCTTTGAAAGAATGTGGTGATTGATGTTGTCAAAAGCAGCACTAAGGTCTAGAAGCACTAGGACAGATGCAGAGCCTTGGTCTGACACCATTAAAAGGTCATTTACCACCTTCACGGGTGCAGTCAGTGCTATTTGTTGCGATTGCAAACATAATTAGATGGTCGTCCAATAGTCCACGATTAGGAGAAAAAACATTTAGATCCACAGTATTTATTCCAAGGGACAAAACTAGATCCAGGGTATGACTGTGGCAATGAGTAGGTCCAGAGACATGTTGGCCAAACCCACTGAGTCGATGATGACTCTGAAATCCTTTTAGAGTGGGTCGGTGGACTTTTCCATGTGAATATTATTCCTAGTGCCTTTTAATTCCATTACCAAATACCCACATGCTCTCATGAGGAGAGAGGATAACGAAAGTTCACAGAAGTAACAAGTAATGGCAGACCTACCAATTAGTTATAATTTGTGTTATTGTGTAATTTGTGTTATTCATTATTCAGGGATTAAAACTCATAATTCCACTACCAAATCAGGTAACAGAATGACCATAAACCTCAGTAGCAGAATAAGTAGAACTGATGTAATGTCTGTGGTTCAATAGTAGAAGGAGTCAGGCGCAGGAGGTAAGTTGCGTGTGAAAACTTATTTAATAATGTCGCCAGACGAAAACACAATGCTCACTGGCAAAGGCAAAAATACCCACACGAACATATAAACAAACGGGCGCAACACAAGCCACCCGGAAAACCGAGAACCAAAAATCAAATACCCACAGTACACAGACTGGGACCGTAGCGATAACACAGAGTAACTATCACAATCACGCACAAGGGAAAGAGGGGAAAGGAAGGAATATAACAGGGGCGTGATTGGGAGAAAATGAATAACAGGTGTGTACACTCAAGACAAAACCAACAGACACATGAAAAGGGGAGCGGTGATGGTTAGAAAACCGGTGACGTTGAACGCCGAACACCGCCCAAACAAGAAGAGGGACCGACTTCGGCGGATGTCGGGACAACTGAATTGGCTACAATGGGAAATCACAGAAGTCACAAACCATAGTCCTCCTGTCCCCTGGCATTCTGTTAAGTTCAGCTCATACAGTTTTTTTGTGTGTTTCTGTCTTCGGTCCGTGTGGCTCAGTTGGTAGAGCATGGGACTTGTAATGCCAGAATTGTGGTTTTGATTCCCACAGGGGACCAGTATGAAAATGTATGCACTAACTAATGTAAATCGCTCTGGATAAGAGCGTCTGCTAAAATATAAATCTGGTGGTCAAACAAAGGCTGTCTGGACAACCCCTCCCCATGAATCCCCTCTCTTTCCATTTACTGTAACCAGCTTACTCACCCACTGAGCACTGCTGGACATCCATGAGTGTTGACATTTGGTTATTCCACAGATGGACCGGACTGGGCCAAATCTGAACCTGTCATAGACGTATGTTTCACAAGTTTGGATAGTACAGTAAAGAAAAGTAGAGTACAGTATATTGTGCTCTACTCTACTGTGCTATGCTGTGCTGTGATGTTCAAACTTGGGAAACATGAGGAGAATGACATTCATATCCATAATCCATAAATAACCCATGATGTAATTTCATTACCGTAATTCCATTACCGAGTGTAAATCCACTTCACTGTAGCTCAATAACCAAAATAGATTTGTTCAAGCTCAAGGTGCCATGTCATAGCTGATACCCCATTCTTTCTGCAGACATCTTTGATACTTATTTTGGAGCAGATTATTAACACACAAAAAATTTAAAACCTGATCACATTGAAACCTGAGAGATTTTACCCTAATTCCGTTACCAAAGTTTGTATCTGCACCGTTCTTCAACTAAATTAGTTTGAGTACATTTTTCTGTGGAAATTGTTAAAAGTATTTATTGTGCATAGAGTTGTTTGGCTTTGTCACGACCTCCGCCGAAGTCGGTCCCCCTCCTTGCTCGGCGGCATTCGGCGGTCGACGTCACCGGTTTTCTAGCCATTGCCGATCCACTTTTCATGTTCCATTGTTTTTGTCTTGTTTTACACACCTGGTTTCAATCCCACAATTACTTGTTCATTATTTAACCCTCTGTTCCCCCATGTTTGTTTGTGAGTGATTGTTAGTATGTAATACGGTCCTTTGTTTGTGGGCTCGCTATTTAAGAGTTGTATTGTTTGTGAATATTTGAGTAAATACGTTTATTGCTCAATTCTGCTGTCCTGCGCCTGACTCCTCTTCACCAGCTTCACACAGGCTTGTTAAACATTTAAATCAATGGTTTTTGTTTGGCATACATTTTAAAGTGAAAGAAAAATGACGTTACTTGCCCACCTCTTTTTACTACACTGGGGACATGAGGTGTCTTACCCTGAATCACAAACTGATCCATAGCTCCTACTGGCCTTTCAGAGGGAAATATGGAACCAGTAACCTTTTGCTTACAACTATTCCATCCGGTTCGTTCCACACGAGCATTGGGGTTAGAGTTTGATTAGGGAAAAAAAGGTGCTATCTAGAACCTAAAATGGTTCTTTGGCTGTCCCCATAGGATAAGAGAACCTTTTGAAGAACCCTTTTTGGTTCCAGGTAGAACCCTTTTGATTCCAGTTAGAACCCCTTTGAGTTCCATGTAGAACCCTTTCCACAGAGGGTTCTACATAGAACTCAAAAGAGTTCTACCAGGAACTAAAAATGGTTATCCTATGGGGACAGCTGAAAACTTTTTTCTGAGTGAACCATGAGCTGGCAGATTCAATAAGACCTATTGACCATAATAAATGGACCTTCAGGATTCTCCTGGTGACTGCCTCAGTAAATGCTAATACCAACTCTGACCATGTCTCTGTCACACACATTTCTCTTTGTCGAGAGCTGCCACTGTAGCATGGTGAGAGTATATTAACCTTGGCTAAGTGCACAGTAAATAGTCCAACTCAACGTCCACTACAACAAGTCATCTAATTGGCCACTGTTCCACTCCTCCTCATTGTGTGTCCCAAATGGCTCCCTATTCTCTATATAGTACACTACTTTAGACCAGGGCCCATAGGGCTCTTAAGAGAATAGGGTTCCGTTTGGGATGCAACCATTTATCATCACTCCCACCACCACAACAGCTCCCACTGGCATGTATCGATTCCCTCACAAAGGATTCTGAGGGAGGGGTTAGAGGTTCTATAAGGGGAGGGTTACTTAACCATGTCAGCCTGGCAGTTTCCTCCTTCTTAAGGGGAGTGTTCTTTAGTGTAACACACCACCTCCAACCCTCACAGTGACAGAGTTGGGGTGAGAGAGCCTGGATGATGTGGACCACACACAGATACAGACACACACACATACACGCACACACACACACACACACATGCACACACACACACCTTTGGACTGTAATCACACATCTTCATGCTCCAGGACATTATGTGATTGGAGTCTATCTGACGTCTGGCGGGAAGAACTATCGGAGGGGATAAAATATTCACACACAGCTGTCTGAGGATCGGCATTATCCACAACCCCTCAAACATCTTCCCTGACAGTGTTTCCCAAACGTTGCTCTCCCCCAGAAAGATTTTCCGCTTAATGCCTCCCAAGTGTCTGTACGGACCAAAACAGAGAAGGGACAGATGGCCGGAGTAGGGATCTTCTGGGATTACCCCAGAGTAGGGATCTTCTGGGATTACCCCAGAGTAGGGATCTTCTGGGATTACCCCAGAGTAGGGATCTTCTGAGATTACACTAGAGTAGGGATCTTCTGGGATTAGTTCAGGTGAAGATCCCGGTGTTTGGAATACCTACCTCCCTCACTCACACAACTGCAGTATGTACTTCCAACATGAGAGGACACATTCCTCATTCCTATTTTGCAGCAATCCTTATAAAACTCCAAAGGGAGAATCAGCCCCGACTCACAGTAAAACCATTCAATTGCTCACACAGCACTTGGTCCCATAGAAAAAGGGCTGAGCAGTCCCTCCTACCCCCATCCATTTCTACACCCATGACAAGTAATAATTTCTACCATAAATCCAGCCTTTTTTCATTCCAAGGCTCAGAAGTCCTTGGTGGAGGGGAGAAACTCATTGTAATCTCAGATCGTCTCTCTGAGACGTTTCTAACAGAGTGCCGGTGGAAAAGAGGGAAAGTTGGAGATTGTGTCTTAATATGAAAAGGTGGTATGTTTACACTCCCTAGGGGGAAGTGGTCAGGCAAACAGAGGCTCCCATCAGAACAGAACCTTGGGAAGGAGAGAGATAAAGAATGTATTGACTCTGGCTTTCCCCACACTATCAGATTTAAGTCATTCCACTCTAGAGTAGAGAGTATTGTATGAATTTGCATTTTTAAGGTGTGTCTGGGATGAAGCTTGACTTCTGCTGGAGTAAAGTGCTTTTTGTAGATTACGTTGAGTTGGTGAAGAGCTCTGTTGGAGGTTCTGCAGAACTGTATCATGGGAGATATTCTGACTTGCCTCAAAATAAAATGTTGCAAGTTTCCCATTGACACAATTTAATGATTTTTCTGTGATCAGAAGAGTCAGAATACAAGTGGGAGAGGGCAAGTTGGAGAATCAGATCAACTATGGAATAGAGAGCCATGTATTTGGGCTTTTTCACTGAAAAGACTTCCCAGCAAACCGGAACATTCACAGGACATTAGCTAACATTCATATTAAGTTCTAGTTATGGTTTTATCTAACATTAGGATGATAACATCCCAAAAACATTCAAATACTTTTTTTGATGACAAAATGTTTTCGTTTTTTTATATCCTTGAAATGTTCTCCTAACATTCACTAAAATGTTGTGCACAACATCTGTAACAACCACCACAGAACATTCCCCTAAGGTTGTTATTATGTTTCCAAGTAATGTAATAACAACATTTGTTCTGGTAAGGTTCTTGCAACATTAGGATAATGTTTTATAAAAACATTGCTTAATCATCAGCACAACTGGAACAGTTTGTGTTTTTAGAACTGTTGGGGCAACCTAATGAATGTTCTGTGGGTCACGATCTTCCTGAGTGACGGACTAAGGCGCAGCGAGGTATCCAGTGTACATACTTTATTTACGCACGTAACTGGGGAAAAAACAATAAACGAAAACGAACGATCGTAACAACGGAACATAACATAAACAATTAAGCTATGAACCTAACAATAACCCACAAAACCCTAGTGAAAACTACAAACATATATATGGTTCCCAATTAGAGGTAACGACACTCAGCTGCCTCTAATTGGGAACCATTAACCCAACATAGAAAATCACACCTAGAACCAAAAAACCCTACACCAAAAACGAAACTAAACACGCCAGCCTGTAAACTCAGGCCTGGGCGTGGCAGTACCCCAAAGGCGCGGACTCCGACCGCTCCAAAGTCCATGGGGGGTCTTCAGGTGGGTCTCTTTGTCCAAGGTGGCGGCTCCGGTGCCGGCCGTGCTGGCCCGAGGTCATGCACCAGAGGCCCTGGGCTAGAAGCCGGAACAGTTCTTGTTGGACTCGATGTGCACAGGGGACCTGGTGCAGGAAGCAGGAGCAGGCTGTGCTGGACTCATGATGCACACAGGGAACCTGGTGTGGGGAGTAGGAGCAGGCTGTGCTGGACTCGCGATGCGCACAGGGGACCTGGTGCGGTGAGTAGGAGCAGGCTGTGCTGGACACACGATGCGCACAGGAACTCTGGTGCGGGGAGCAGGAACGGGCCGTTTTGGACTCACGATGCGCACTGGGACTCTGGTGCGGGGAGCAAGAACGGGCCGTGCTGGACTCACGATGCGCACTGGGACTCTGGTGAGTGGAGCAGGAACGGGCTGTGTAGGACTCACGATGCACACTGGAACTCTGGTGCGGGGAGCAGGAACGGGCTGTGTTGGACTCACGATGCGCACTGGAACTCTGGTGCGGGGAGCAGGAATGGGCCGTGTTGGACTCACGATGCGCACTGGAACTCTGGTGCGGGGAGCAGGAACGGGCCGTGTTGGACTCAAGATGCGCACTGGGACTCTGGTGCGGGGAGCAGGAACGGGCCGTGTTGGACTCACGATGCGCACTGGAACTCTGGTGCGTGGAGCAGGAACGAGCCGTGTTGGACTCATGATGCGCACTGGGACTCTGGTGCGTGGAGCAGGAACGGGCTGTGTAGGACTCACGATGCACACTGGAACTCTGGTGCGGGGAGCAGGAACGGGCCGTGTTGGACTCACGATGCGCACTGGAACTCTGGTGCGGGGAGCAGGAACGGGCCGTGTTGGACTCAAGATGCGCACTGGGACTCTGATGCGGGGAGCAGGAACGGGCCGTGCTGAACTCACGATGCGCACAGGGATCCTGGAGCGTGGTACAGGGACAGTACATGCTGGGCCCACGACGCGCATAGGGATCCTGGAGCGTGGATCAGGGACACTACATGCTGGGCCCACGACGCGCACAGGGATCCTGGAGCGTGGAGCAGGGACAGGACGTGCTGGGCTCTATGCGCACAGGGGGCCTGGTGCGCGGAGCCGGGACAGGACGTGCTGGGCTCTCTATGCGTACATGGGGCCTTGTGCGCGGAGCAGGGACAAGACGTGCTGGGCTCTCTATGCGCACAGGGGGCCTGGTGCGCGGAGCCGGGACAGGACGTGCTGGGCTCTCCATGCGCACATGGGGCCTGGTGCGCATGGAGCAGGGACAGGACGTGCTGGGCTCTCTATGCGCACAGGAGGCCTGGTGCGCGGAGCAGGGGCAGGACATGCTGGGCTCTCTATGCGTACAGGGGTCCTGATGCGTGGAGCAGGGACAGGACGTGCTGTGCTCTCTATGCGCACAGGAGGCCTGGTGCGCGGAGCAGGGACAGGACGTGCTGGGCTCTCTATGCGCACAGTGGGCCTGGTGCGCAAAGCAGGGACAGGACGTGCTGGGCTCTCTATGCGCACGGGGGGCCTGGTGCGCAGAGCAGGGACTGGACGTACTGGGCTCTCTAAGCGTACAGGGGGCCTGGTGCACGGAGCAGGGGCAGGACATGCTGGGCTCTCTATGCGTACAGGGGGCCTGATGCGTGGAGCAGGGACAGGACGTGCTGTGCTCTCTATGCGCACAGGAGGCCTGGTGCGCGGAGCAGGGACAGGACGTGCTGGGCTCTCTATGCGCACAGTGGGCCTGGTGCGTGGAGCAGGGACAGGACGTGCTGGGCTCTCTATGCGCACGGGGGGCGTACAGGGGGCCTGGTGCACGGAGCCGGCACCCTTCTACCCGGCTGTTCACTCACCCTCGCCTCACAGATGATGGGAGCTGGAATGTCGCGCACCGGGCTGTGGACACGCACCGAAGACACTCCACGCAGAACCGGTGCAGGATATCCTGGTCCGAAGAGGTGCACCGGAGACCAGGAGCGCTGAGCCGGCACCACTCTTCCAGGCTGCACACTCAACCTAGCCCAACAGATGAGGGGAGCTGGAATTTCGCGCACCGGTCTATGAATGCGCACTGGAGACATCGTGCACATCACACCATAGCACGGCATCTTACCAGTGCGACGCTCCCCTCCAAAGAGCACGAGGAGTTAGCTCAGGAGTCCACCCTGAAACGGCCAACCTCCCCGTGTGCCCCCCCAACCAAAAAATTTTTTGGGGCTGCCTCTCGGGCTTCCTAGCCAGGCGTGTTCCAGCATATCTCTCCTTCTCTGGGTTCCATGCTCCATATTTAGCCTCGTAATAGCGCCGCTCCGCCGCCGCTGCTTCCAGCTCCTCTTTAGGACGGCGATACTCCCCAGGCTGAGTCCAGGGTCCCTTTCCAGCCAATATCTCTTCCCATGTCCAGGACGCCTTGTTCTCTCGCTGCTTGGTTCTTTTCTGGTGGGTTATTCTGTCACGATCTTCCTGAGTGACGGACTAAGGCGCAGCGAGGTATCCAGTATACATACTTTATTTACGCACGTAACTGGGGAAAAAACAATAAACGAAAACGAACGATCGTAACAACGGAACATAACATAAACACTTAAGCTATGAACCTAACAATAACCCACAAAACACTAGTGAAAACCACAAACATATATATGGTTCCCAATTAGAGGTAACGACACTCAGCTGCCTCTAATTGGGAACCATTAACCCAACATAGAAAATCACACTTAGAACCAAAAAATCCTACACCAAAAACAAAACTAAACACGCCAGCCTGTAAACTCAGGCCTGGACGTGACACTGGGAATGTTCACACAACCAATTCTGCTGGGTTGTATCTGAACTGTAGGCCTTACCAATGACGTGCCTTCATTAATTTCCATTGCATACACATTTTTCTAATTCCTGCCACTCTAGTGTAAGGTTTACATTTTTTGGGTCTGCAGGTCTTATTCGGTTGCAAGAGCTGATCAAGGCGCCATCCCGATACAACATTCGTTTGAAGATCCGACAGTTGCCGGCGGAGACCAAGGACGCCAAGCCACTTCTGAAAGAGATGAAGAAAGCAAAGGAGTTCCACGTGATCTTTGACTGCGGCCATGAAATGGCTGCCTGGATCCTGAAACAGGTCAGTTAGGTCTTTCAAAAGCATTTTGAAATCAAAAGACACGTTGTACTTTGTTAGTCTTAGACTTTGTTTGATTTCTTTATATGAATTATCTCCAGAATGATGAGTTACTCATTGAATAGTTATTACTTATACCATGGTTTAAGGTCCAGCACTGTCTTTCAATTCCTTTTTATCTGCAACTGACTCATTTGGGTATTTAATTTTCCTCGTTCATCTCCTTTTAGAATATTAGAGTTCTATTACTGTGCTTCCATAATGGATGCTCTATGCCACAATAAAGTTTTAATTAGCAACTGTGCCTCTGCTCGCAGGCATGTTTGAGACATTATGATTAAGCCACATTCTTAATTAGAAGTGTGCATATCCGTCACCAAAATACCAGGTTTCGGGCAGAGTAGATGACATGTGTTCAGTTTACTAATTATATACAGCATGGCCACCAACATGGCCTCTTAATGTGAAACATCCACCACAAATGCGTGCTGAATCATGACTGAAAAATTACACTGATTATCTGCTCTGTGTGTTGCCAAAAAATACATAAAACGTTAATAGGATATTCCCCAAATGTGTTTAGCATATTGACTTATCTAAAGTAATTTGGTCCCAAAAAATGTTTGTCTACTCTGCACTCACACATGCTGTATATTTGTGTTGGCACTTTGACCATAGTCAGTATTGTTGTTTCCCCACAGGCTCTAGCCATGGGAATGATGACCGAATACTACCACTACATCTTCACCACCCTGGTAGGTTTACCAGCACCTTACAGTTATAGACGGGTTGGTTGTTTAGCAACAAAAACTAATGAGGCAAAACAGACGGCTTGGCTTCAAATGTTGACAACATGTAAAACTGTCTTTCATATCCAATGTTCTTCAAAACATTAATACATTTGCACAATGGGCACTTGTTACATTGTTACAGTTGTTGGTTAGCTAGCTAGCAATGTCTTTGCCATATTAGCATAGATGTGATCAAAACACCTCAAAATAAGACATGGTATCAAGAACAAGATGAAACTAGCTGAAATGAGTCACCTACGAATCCACACAGCTTCTGTCATTGTTGCTATATATCTGGCCATCCAGAATCACAACAACACATGGACTTCTGTCCCATTGAAGCATGCTCATTGTTTTTGTGACATTGTCAGCTAACCCGTCTATACTGAGTTTTCTTCCTGATCAATACGTTGTCCATATTAGGAAGGTATCCATGAAAGTTGCAGATGCGTGATTCTGTCCTAATATGGACACCTTACAGTAGATATCACATCATCATATTCTTTATATTGCCACTTAAATACTTGGTCCTGGTGGCAATTAATACATCTATAATGTTTTATTGAAGATACTGTTTACTGTTTCTAAAAACATTTATTGACCATACCCTTTAAAGACAGTATCTATTCCAGGGTTGAAAAAGATTATAGCTGTCGAAGTATCAGTCTAAACTTATTTTATACCCTTTTGTTTCCTCTCTAAACAATGCTTAGCCATTCTCTACCCTTCCCCAATCTGTTGTCCAAAAGCCTCCAAGAGTTTTGATCACGAAAATAAAGCTGTTCAATATGCTGTCTATTCTGACTCCATGTGGTGATTTAAGTTCTCCAAAGTTCTTTTGATCCATCCACTACAAAGAGTCCCGCTGTTCTCACTGGATGAAAAGCCTGTCTTTCCTGGATGGAGAGAGACAGAATGAGAGATTCAGAGCGTACATAACAGCTCAGACAGTACGAGGCTATTACCGTCTCAGTACATTATGACCCTGACAACAACTGGGTCTGTTGTGCTGTTTGGAACATTATGGATAAGGTTAGGACAAAAGTAGAGAAAGACTGACCCTAAATCTGTTGTGCTTGTTGGAACATTATGGATAAGGTTAGGACAAAGGTAGAGAAAGACTGACCCTAAATCTGTTGTGCTGGTTGGAACATTATGGATAAGGTTAGGACAAGGGTTGAGAAAGACTGACCCTAAATCTGTTGTTATGGGCAAACAGGAAATAGAGCAACGAAGGTAGGGCTGTTTCAGAGGCATGCTGTTACTTATTAGTCTGGGCTCCTGCCTGTTCCAACAACATACAGTGAGGGAAAAAAAGTATTTGATCCCCTGCTGATTTTAACGTTTGCCCACTGACAAAGAAATGATCAGTCTATAATTTTAATGGTAGGTTTATTTGAACAGTGAGAGAGAGAATAACAACAACAAAAATCCAGAAAAACGCATGTGAATTTTTTTATAAATGGAATTGCATTTTATTGAGGGAAATAAGTATTTGACCCCTCTGCAAAACATGACTTAGTACTTGGTGGCAAAACCCTTAGCGCACATCTCAAGGGGGGATTTTGTCCCACTCCTCTATGCAGATCTTCTCCAAGTCATTAAGGTTTCGAGGCTGACGTTTGGCAACTCGAACCTTCAGCTCCCTCCACAGATTTTCTATGGGATTAAGGTCTGGAGACTGGCTAGGCCACTCCAGACCTTAATGTGCTTCTTCTTGAGCCACTCCTTTGTTGCCTTGGCCATGTGTTTTGGGTCATTGTCATGCTGGAATACCCATCCACGACCCGTTTTCAATGCCCTGGCTGAGGGAAGGAGGTTCTCATCCAAGATTTGACGGTACATGGCCCCGTCCATCGTCCCTTTGATGCGGCGAAGTTGTCCTGTCCCCTTAGCAGAAAAACACCCCCAAAGCATAATGTTTCCACCTCCATGTTTGACAGTGGGCATGGTGTTCTTGGGGTCATAGGCAGCATTCCTCCTCCTCCAAACACGACGAGTTGAGTTGATGCCAAAGAGCTCCATTTTGGTCTCATCTGACCACAACACTTTCACCCAGATGTCCTCCGAATCATTCAGATGTTCATTGGCAAACTTCAGATGGTCATGTATATGTGCTTTCTTGAGCAGGGGGACCTTGCAGGCGCTGCAGGATTTCAGTCATTCACGGCGTAGTGTGTTACCAATTGTTTTCTTGGTGACTATGGTCCCAGCTGCCTTGAGATCATTGACAAGATTCTCCCGTGTACTTCTGGGCTGATTCCTCACTGTTCTCAAGATCATTGCAACTCCACGAGGTGAGATCTTGCATGGAGCCCCAGGCCGAGGGAGATTGACAGTTCTTTTGTGTTTCTTCCATTTGCGAATAATCGCACCAACTGTTGTCACCTTCTCACCAAGCTGCTTGGCGATGGTCTTGTAGCCCATTCCAGCCTTGTGTAGGTCTACAATCTTGTCCGTGACATCCTTGGAGAGCTCTTTGGTCTTGGCCATGTTGGAGAGTTTGGAATCTGATTGATTGATTGCTTCTGTGGACAGGTGTCTTTTATACAGGTAACAAACTGAGATTAGGAGCACTCCCTTTAAGAGTGTGCTCCTAATCTCAGCTCGTTACCTGTATAAAAGACACCTGGGAGCCAGAAATCTTTCTGATTGAGAGGGGGTCAAATACTTATTTCCCTCATTAAAATGCAATTCCATTCATAACATTTTTCACAAGCGTTTTTCTGGATTTTTGTTGTTGTTATTCTGCCTCTCACTGTTCAAATAAACCTACCATTAAAATTATAGACTAATCATTTCTTTGTCAGTGGGCAAACGTACAAAATCAGCAGGGGATCAAATACTTTTTTCCCTCACTGTAGGTCAGTTTGGCAAGGAAGTGGTGGTAGTGCTGGCCAATGCTGCAATACAACTGGTATCCAGGGGCTTGTTTTGCCCTTAGAGGAGTGTACACTTATACAACCCATAGACGTCTGCCTTCATAAGCCAGACGTGTGGCAATGCACCAAGGCCCTGCCTGGTAAACCTTGAAAACGTTAGCTTAATCAAGGCCACTGCCTTGGCGAACGAGATGAAATGCCTCCTGAAAATACTTCAGAACATACCCCGGTAATCTCTCTCGCCATTAAATCTGGCTTCCGAACTCAGTTTTAATTTAGCGTGAGAACAGGTACGTGGTCAGCACTATTGAATCAATGATGGGCAATTAATGATCTCCTTGCATCTCAATCTATGAACACAATCCCTATATAGAATCAGTAATACCATACTACACTAATAAAGTGCTTGTTACATGTTTATGTTTATATTTTTATAAAGTATGAAAGCATCAACATGGCAATTGTTGTTATTTTAGGACCTTTTCGCCCTGGATATGGAGCCGTATCGGTACAGTGGAGTCAACATGACGGGTTTCCGGATCCTAAACACGGAAAACTCTCAGGTGTCGTCGATCATCGAGAAATGGTCCATGGAACGCCTACAAGCCCCGCCCAAACCGGACTCTGGCCTACTGGAGGGATTCATGACGGTATGGTTGAAACTGCTTACAGATTCCTTATGCTCTGCATGCATAAACAAACATGCTTTATCGCCCTAGTGTCTCAATGACCAAATCGATAGGACGTTGTAAATTATATTGCTGCATTTATCATGTGTTCTGATCTTTCTAGTACAGGCAGATTTTAAGCCATCGTGTATGAAGTGGTCAATTTTATATCCATGACATGATTCATGAAGCAATGAAATATACAATATATGAATGTAATAAAATAGTTACAGGGTAACAGGGCAGGATGGCGAGGTGAGATGCTCTTTGGGAGGGCATGGAGGCTGGGCAGTAGCCCAATGTCTGGAGCTTTGAGCCTGGAGTTCCTGGGTCTAAATGCTCTCTAATGAGACTGTGTGTATGGTAATGGCCCTTTCTCTGCACTCCTTCACTCGCCTCCTCTCTCCCTCTATCCGCCGGGAACCCTGCCAAAATATGACAATCTGTCAGTGTGCGAGGAGAGAGCGAGAGAGCAAATTGGACGGAAATGATGGCCTCTGCTTTTTTCTGGGGAGCCGTCCAAAAAAGCCAGCGACGATGAGGTGATTTGAAAGTGAAAAAACATAAGTGTAGCTCAGGCATGGTCATTCAAGGTCTCTCTCTGTATCCATTTGTCTGAAACCGCCAATTATTTAATTTTGCAGGGACGATACAAAGCCTTCAGGGAGATGTATGCCTGTGTTTTTCTGTTTGGTGTCTCTTTCCTGTCTGTTTCCTCTGTCTGGGTAGAATATAGCAGTAGATCCATGGTGAATCTTCACAGAGACAGATGCAATGAGAAAAAGCAGTAACACAATGTCAGAGACGCAATGTCATATATGCTTATGAATTGAAATGCACAAGGTGTCATATGATGGCATGCCCTACTGTAGTTCTGTTCTTCATGGAAGCTGTGACCCCTTAATTAGAGTACATGCATGTCAAACACTGTCTAAATAGTTATTCAAAGCAAAGACACTGTAAGCCCTATACGCCTTTTTTAAGTTTTATAATCCAATGCACAGTTAACTGCATTCATTTGGTGTAGCAATCTGCTCTTTTGTCTTGCCAGAGAAAGCCCTATTGTCACATACAGGAAACATACCACCCCTTAATGCAATGGCACATGTTTTCTTTCAATTCCCCTAGGCTTAGACAAGAGATAAAGCAACAACGCTGTTATTCATGTATGCAAAGATGAATGAAATGCACAAAGAGGTTAAATGCTGGATGTTTTTATTTTAATTCTGTAAATTCATGGATTGATTAATTAGGCATAGCACATATTGACATATCGCACCAGACTAGAACTTCTGCTAAATAATAAATAATAATGTCCAATGGGCTCTGTACCAGGCTTGATAAATTACTTCATTAGGGTGTACTATTTATAAGCTAGTGATATATTCAACAGTGATATACTGTATCCCACCATGTCTGCGGCCCAAATGGCACCCTATTCCCTTTATAGTTCCTAAGTGGTGGCCAAAAGTAGACACTAAATATGGGACGCAGCCCATAATGCTCTTCTCCCTTAAGATGATATAATTTAATAAAATAAATTAGAAAATGAGGATGAAAAATAATATAAATTATTCAAATAGTATGGTAATGATATAAACATGGGGGGGGTCAAACCTGTCTGCACTTGAAAGAAAATCAAGCTCTTGTTTTGTTTGAAAATATTTTTTCTGTAGTTTATTAGTTGTTTTTCGGTAGTTTATTAGTTGTTTTTCTGTAGTTTATTGGTTGTTTTTCTGTAGTTCAATAGTTGTTTTTCTGTAGTTTATTAGTTGTTTTTCTGATGTTTATTAGTTGTTTTTCTGTCATTTATTAGTTGTTTTTCTGTAGTTTATTAGTTGTTTTTTTGTAGTTTATTGGTTGTTTTTCTGTGGTTTATTAGTTGTTTTTCTGATGTTTATTAGTTGTTTTTCTGTAGTTTATTAGTTGTTTTTCTGTAGTTTATTAGTTGTTTTTCTGATGTTTATTAGTTGTTTTTCTGATGTTTATTAGTTGTTTTTCTGTAGTTCATTAGTTGTTTTTCTGTAGTTCATTCTTTGTTTTTCTGTAGTTTATTAGTTGTTTTTCTGTAGCTTATTAGTTGTTTTTCTGTAGTTTATTAGTTGTTTTTCTGTAGTTTCTTAGTTGTTTTTCTGTAGTTCATTAGTTGTTTTTCTGTAGTTTATTAGTTGTTTTTCTGTAGTTTATTAGTTGTTTTTCTGTAGTTTATTGGTTGTTTTTCTGTAGTTTATTAGTTGTTTTTCTGTAGTTTATTAGTTGTTTTACTGATGTTTATTAGTTGTTTTTCTGTCATTTATTAGTTGTTTTTCTGTAGTTTATTAGTTGTTTTTCTGTAGTTCATTAGTTGTTTTTCTGTAGTTTATTAGTTGTTTTTCTGTAGTTTATTAGTTGTTTTTCTGTAGTTTATTGGTTGTTTTTCTGTAGTTTATTAGTTGTTTTTCTGTAGTTTATTAGTTGTTTTACTGATGTTTATTAGTTGTTTTTCTGTCATTTATTAGTTGTTTTTCTGTAGTTTATTAGTTGTTTTTCTGTAGTTCATTAGTTTTTTTCTGTAGTTTATTAGTTGTTTTTCTGTAGTTTATTAGTTGTTTTTTGTAGTTTATTGGTTGTTTTTCTGTAGTTTATTAGTTGTTTTTCTGTAGTTTATTAGTTGTTTTTCTGTAGTTCATTAGTTGTTTTTCTGTAGTTTATTAGTTGTTTTTCTGTAGTTTATTGGTTGTTTTTCTGTAGTTTATTGGTTGTTTTTCTAATGTTTATTAGTTGTTTTTCTGTAGTTTATTAGTTGTTTTTCTGTAGTTTATTGGTTATTTTTCTGTAGTTTATTAGTTAGACCGTCTTTATGAGAAATAGGATGTCACATTTGATAACAGTTCTTCTTCTGTTTTATTCATTATTCATCTCTGTTTAATACAAATCTTTCAAAAACATTTTCTTGGTTGGGTCCTTGCATATAACATCCTTTCAGTGGCATATATTTTGCGTTCTGAAAGAGAAATCAAAATGGAATAGAACTGGAATCGTTAAGGTCTTCCTAATCTGCAGCACTTCCTATTATGTGAGCAAGTAGCATTCGGCCATCTTGAAGGGAATTGGTCAGTTAGGAACGAACCAAAGAAAATGTACATAACAAGCTTATATAACCTTCCAAAGTATCCCGAGCACATCTTTGTTCCATTCTCCACAATACAGAGTGTCTGTCACATTCTGTTTCTATGGTCCGTCAAGCATCCCTAGCGCTTCTCTCTATCCAGTGACCAGGCAACAGTTGTGTAGCAGACGGTTGCCAGGACAACACCCTCCCAGGGTCACCTTGTGGTGGCGTGGACGATTGATAGACTGGAATAGAAAGAGGAGGATGTCTATGGTCAGTGTCGGTAAAACATGGAGCGTTTGCATCACTATACTGGCCACTGAATGAATGCAGTATACTGTATAATCACACTGAGTTCCCTGGGTTGGTCCAACATTGTCTGAATGAATGCATTATACTGTATAATCACACTGAGTTCCCTGGGTTGGTCCAACAGTGTCTGTAGATTGCTGCCAAAATATTGTACATCGATTTTGGCAGTATACTGTATAATCACACTGAGTTCCCTGGGTTGGTCCAACAGTGTCTGAATGAATGCAGTATACTGTATAATCACACTGAGTTCCCTGGGTTGGTCCAACATTGTCTGAATGAATGCAGTATACTGTATAATCACACTGAGTTCCCTGGGTTGGTCCAACAGTGTCTGAATGAATGCAGTATACTGTATAATCACACTGCGTTCCCTGGGTTGGTCCAACAGTGTCTGAATGAATGCAGTATACTGTATAATCACACTGAGTTCCCTGGGTTGGTCCAACAGTGTCTGAATGAATGCAGTATACTGTATAATCACACTGAGTTCCCTGGGTTGGTCCAACAGTGTCTGAATGAATGCAGTATACTGTATAATCACACTGAGTTCCCTGGGTTGGTCCAACAGTGTCTGAATGAATGCAGTATACTGTATAATCACACTGAGTTCCCTGGGTTGGTCCAACATTGTCTGAATGAATGCAGTATACTGTATAATCACACTGAGTTCCCTGGGTTGGTCCAACAGTGTCTGAATGAATGCAGTATACTGTATAATCACACTGAGTTCCCTGGGTTGGTCCAACATTGTCTGAATGAATGCAGTATACTGTATAATCACACTGAGTTCCCTGGGTTGGTCCAACAGTGTCTGTAGATTGCTGCCAAAATATTGTACATCGATTTTGGCAGTATACTGTATAATCACACTGAGTTCCCTGGGTTGGTCCAACAGTGTCTGAATGAATGCAGTATACTGTATAATCACACTGAGTTCCCTGGGTTGGTCCAACATTGTCTGAATGAATGCAGTATACTGTATAATCACACTGAGTTCCTGGGTTGGTCCAACAGTGTCTGAATGAATGCAGTATACTGTATAATCACACTGCGTTCCCTGGGTTGGTCCAACAGTGTCTGAATGAATGCAGTATACTGTATAATCACACTGAGTTCCCTGGGTTGGTCCAACAGTGTCTGAATGAATGCAGTATACTGTATAATCACACTGAGTTCCCTGGGTTGGTCCAACAGTGTCTGAATGAATGCAGTATACTGTATAATCACACTGAGTTCCCTGGGTTGGTCCAACAGTGTCTGAATGAATGCAGTATACTGTATAATCACACTGAGTTCCCTGGGTTGGTCCAACAGTGTCTGAATAAATGTAGTATAATGAGCTTTGTGTATACTGTTTGTCTACTCTGCCTGGACTAGAAGCACACACATTTTTATATTTCTGACACGTATGAATGCATTATAAGAGCAATTAGACCAATTAGACCAACTGTGTGTGTGTGTGTGTGTGTGTGTGTGTGTGTGTGTGTGTGTGTGTGTGTGTGTGTGTGTGTGTGTGTGTGTGTGTGTGTGTGTGTGTGTGTGTGTGTGTGTGTGTGTGTGTGTGTGTGTGTGTGTGTGTGTGTATGTGTTTGTGTACATGCACATATGTGTGTGTGTGTGTGCTTGAATATGTGTGTATAGGGAATTATGATCCAACATTATTCTTCAGCCTCCAGCTACTGTTAGTGTCCCTGAAAACAACACAGACAAGTCCAGCACGCTAACGATGTGAAACACTTTGCGGGCTAAACGACTACAATAAAACCACATAAAAAGCTAGCAACTGCGCCGTCAAATCAAGCACATTGCATTGGCTACTTACTCAAAATGGTATATTTACACATAACACGATATAGTTCACATCGCTCCTTTTCCCTCCCTAAGTCGTTACTGTGTGTGTGTGTAGCCTCGCAACGTCAGTCTGAGCAACAGCTTGCGCCTCACCCAGTACATACAGATGGCAGGAGGGAGGTAGGGAGAGAGGGAGAGAGAGAGAGAGAGAGAGAGAGAGATGGAGGGAGAGAGAGGGGGGGAGAGAGAGAGAGGAGAGAGAGAGAGAGAGAGAGAGATGGAGGGAGGGAGAGAGAGGGGGGGAGAGAGAGAGAGGAGAGAGAGAGAGAGAGAGAGAGAGATGGAGGGAAGGAGAGAGAGGGGGGGAGAGAGAGAGAGGAGAGAGAGAGAGGGTAGGTGGGGAGGAGGAAAAGGAGGGAAGTTGTACCACCCACAGAGAAAAGATGGAGGAAGTCACAGCCACAGCCACACGGTCACGCTCCTGTTAGCCGCGTTAGACTGGAACAAGCTGGGTATTTGGTATGGAGGTAGATTGCTGCCAAAATATTGTACATCGATTTTGGCAGTAAACTGCCTCCATAGTTTGGTGGGGGAGGAGGAAGAGGAGGTGTTGGGAGATTCTGTGTTTAACCACTACTCAATGCAGACCCTACACCTCCCTGACACTTTTGTGGCTAGCTGCTAGCTCCCATACTCTCCTTCCCTCGATCCTTCCATCCAAGGCCTTGGGCCCTCATGCAGCAACAGTTTTTGGGGAAATGGAACACTGCGCTCCGGTTGCCATGGCAATGCACGCGCCGATGCTCTGAGTCTGACCCAAGCCCACCCCTGACTGTCGGGCTACACAACGGCGTTGTGGATGTGTGTTGGATCTCCACACCGAGATAAGCTTCACACAGGATTCTTGTCGGCCATTAAGGTTCTTGTGATGCGGGCCCTCTGATCCCAGTTGGCAGAGGAGAGCCTTTTGAAGTGAGCGACTGTGGAGAGAAGACACGCACTGCCCTGTGCCGGGCACCACCAGCTGGGCTTGGCAGAGCATCAACGTTATTAGCGGCACACGCACCCTGCTCCAGAGAACCTTTGTGAGACGGAGGGGGGAGAGAGAGAGAGAGAGAGAGAGAGAGAGAGAGAGAGAATGAATGAAAATAGAAACCATAGTCACCTTAGTATGCAGCACCAGCAAAACAGGTGTTACAAAATATAGTATCAAAGAGGATACTGAAGCATCCCCCCTCCCTTCACACACACACATACTAAAACACACACAAACACACAGTCCTCAAAGAGAGTATATACGGAGAGGGGTCCTTCTTCATCTAAAGGAGTGTGTGTGATGCTAGGTCTACAATGACTGGCGTAGAGCCATCATCAGCTCAGTAGCTCAGTCACCCACTGACAGTCCTGACCCCCCTCATCTTCCTCCATCCCTCCATCCCTTACTCTTCTCAACACCAGTAGGAGCAGCCAGTGTTATCATTGTCACGGTCATGGACAGAGTCTGGCTCCAGGGTTTCTTGTGATCAGCTGCTGTCCTTTGGGCTCTGGGGGGACTATTTGACACACACACACAACTCACACACAAGCAGGCGCACACAAATACACAGTCATACATACACACAAAAGCAGGCACCCAATAAGAAGACATACTCATGCAAGCAGACTTCCAAACAGAGACACACACACAAGCTGCCCATTGCATCGTGGGACCACAGATCTAATTATCTCTGTCTAGTTAGTTTACACTAAGAATTTAGTCAGGCCCACCTCCTGCCTGCTAGGTCCTCTCCCCCGCTGACTTTAGCAGATGTGGGTTTTTAGGAAGTCCGCTAATCTCTTGTGCAGAGGGAGAGGAGGAATAGAGCGACAGGAGGAGGAGGATATGGACAGGAGAGGGAAAGGAGGAGAGGGAGGGCAGGAGAGGGAGATGAGGAGAGTTGGAGAGGGAGAGTGAGGTGGGGAGAAGGAGATGGAGAGGAGGAGAGGGAAAGGAGGATAGGGGGAGAAGGAGATGGTAATAGAGAGGAGGAGATGGAAAGACTGAGATGGAGAGGAGGAGAGGGTGAGGAAGAGGAGGAGATATAGAGGAGGAGATATAGAGGGAGAGGGAGAGGGAACGGAGGAGAGGGAGAGGATATATAGAGGGAGAGGTGGAGAGGGAGAGGAGGAGATGGAGATGGAGAGGGAGAGGGAGAGGGAACGGAGGAGAGGGAGAGGAGGATATATAGAGGGAGAGGAGGAGAGGGAGAGGAGGAGATGGAGAGGGAGAGGAGGATAGGGGGAGGAGGTGAGGGAGAGGAGGAGA
This sequence comes from Brachymystax lenok tsinlingensis, assembly GCA_030435695.1. Lineage (NCBI taxonomy): Eukaryota > Metazoa > Chordata > Actinopteri > Salmoniformes > Salmonidae > Brachymystax > Brachymystax lenok. The sequence continues at coordinate 29,155,358 of CM059796.1, forward strand.
TGGAGGAGGAGATGGAGAGACTGAGAGGGAGAGGAGGAGAGGGAGAGGACGAGATGTAGAGGAGGAGATGGAGAGGGAGAGGAGGACAGGGGGAGGAGGAGAAGGAGAGGAGGAGATGGAGAGGAGGAGATGGAGAGACTGAGAGGGATAGGAGGAGATGGAGAGGGGGAGGAGGAGATGGAGAGGGAGAAGGGGATAGGAGGGAGGGGATGATAGGGAGAGGAGGAGACTGGGAATAGATAGGGCACCTGCTAACTGCGCTAGGCTAGCTAAGCCTGGCACGCGGGGTTAATTAATATGGAAGGGAGGGTGCATGGTTAAATGCCCTTCTTAATCAGAGACCGGCTGGGCAGCGTGGTGCTAAATGGGCAGAGGCCGCGGAAGTGGGCCTCACTGCCAATAACACACTGTCCCCGGAAGGGTCTGTAAGCGAGCTCTGGAATCTGGCAACCCCCTTTGTCTAACTCTGTCGAATGAATGAGCGAGCAAACGAACACATGAGCTCTGTTCCTCGATGGCGCTCCTCCCTCACAAAGTGCTCTTGGCCAATTTAACTCTCTCCCTTTCTCCCTCAATCCCTCTTACTCTCCCTCTCTCTTCATTCCATTTATCAGATTTAAATTCTTCCTTTTCTTCCAGGCAACAGACATTGTAGTGTTTTGTGGTCTTAAAAAATCCACCAGACAGCAACAAAAGTGTGATTCTCCTGTTACATAACGGAGCAGCCAGAGTTAGCTACCTGGAGCAGCCAGAGTTAGCTACCTGGAGCAGCCAGAGTTAGCTACCTATGCAGAAGCCTACCTACAGTAGAGCAGAGGCCCCTGTCATGTCATAACAGTACATGTATGTTAATCCATCATGGCCGACCAAATCTTTTCCCTGCGTTTTTCCATGAGAGGGATTTTAAACCCTGATTTCCCTATGTGGAGACCTCATTTGAGTAAGCAAACAGGGAAAAACTCATTTGAGTAAGCAAAAGCGAGGGGCTGCACTGTTGCTTCGGCGTGTGGAAATGCAATGTGATGAAGGGATTATGCCTCTAACACTGAAAGGAATGCTCACATTCTGCCTGGAGAGAGAGAGAGAGAGAGAGAGGAGGTAGAGAGAGAGAGGAGGAGGGGGAGAGAGAGGAAGAAGGAGAGGGAGGGTGGGCGGGAGAGAAAGAGAGAGAGAGATGAGGGGGAGAGAGGAAGAAAGAGAGGGAGGGCGGGCGGAAGAGAAAGAGAGAGAGAGAGCGAGCGAGGGAGAGGACAGAGAGAGAATGAAAGAGAGGGAGGGCGGGCGGGAGAGAAAGAGAGAGAGAGAGCGAGCAAGGGAGAGGACAGAGAGAGAATGAAAGAGAGGGAGCAGGAGCAAAATGGAAAGGAGAGAAAAGGAGATTGTTGGCAGTAAAAAAAAACAACTCCTTCCTGTCACCCCAAGGCTGTTTCCACCAGAGCCAATGGGGAGAGAGCTCTCGCCTCCTCTGTTATCTGCTAACAACTCTGAAACAGATCTGACATTCTCCATAAATCACATTCATCACATGAGTCATGTCATATCAACAGTCTTTTGACATTCAGAACAACAGCATGCTATGTACTCTCAACGAGGAAATGTCACCGTGACATGTTTAGAAATAGAACAGGGGTAGACAGAGATAAGTCCTAGAGAAGATTCTACTCGTTCTATGTAATTACACTGTGCATACTAGAGAACCATCAAGTCTCAGCAAGGACATGTTCACTGTGACATGTTTAGAAATAGAAACAGCTATTCTAGAATAGCCAAAGGAATAAATAGCCTAGACATTTTGAAAGATCGTTCCTAATGTCACTAAGACACATTTAAAAATAGAATAGAGATAGAAAAAGATAGACAAGATTCTTCTCATTAGGAGGAGTATGAGAAAATGCCACTGTCACTGTCTCGAAATAAAAAATGGAATGAATATAGAAAAAGATAAGCTAGACAAGATTCTTCTCATTAGGAGGAGTATGAGGAAATGCCACTGTGTCACTGTCTAGAAGTAATCATTTAATATACATAGAAATATATCACCTAGTCAAGATTCTTTTCATTAGGAAGATTGTTCGCCTTGTTTTCATCAAGCTATATGCTAAAAACACAGCTTTTTTTTATAAACTTTCAAATAATAATCCCTTATTATTATTATTATTTTATTATAATAATGATCCACTTTTACCATCAACCTTATAATAATACCCCACTTCCTGAGTCCTCTATGCATTTCACTGTTTGCATTTCATCTGTACACAGTAGTATACGGTGTTGAGCGTACACTCACTCCCCTCCAAGGTGGTAGCAACAGGGCCTTAAAAAATATATTCATACTCCTTGACACTTTGTTGTGTTACAACCTGAATTCAAAATTGATTCAGATGTTTTTTTCTCTCAATAACCCATAATTGACTAAATGAAAACATGTTTTTAGAATTGTTTAGAAATGTATTGAAAAGGAAACACAGAAATATCTCATTTACATAAGTATTCACATCCCTGAGTCAATACATTGTAGATGCATCTTTGGCAATTCATCTCCCAGTGTCTGGTGGAAAGCAGACTGAACCAGATTTAGCCTGTGTTTAGCTCCATTCTGTTTCATTTTTCAACTGAAAAACTCCCCAGTCCTTAATGATTACAAGCATACCCATAACATGATTCAGCCACCACTATGCTTGAAAATATGGAGAGTGATACTCAGTAATGTGTTGTATTGGATTTGCCCAAAACATAACACTTTGTATTCAGGACCAAAAGTGAAATTTTGCAGTATTATTTTTGTGCATTGTTGCATGTTTTTTTAAATATTTTTATTCTGTACAGGTTTCCTTATTTTCACTCTGTAAATTAGGTTAGTCTTGTGGAGTAACTACAATGTTGTTGATCCATCCTCAGTTTTCTCCTATCACAGCCATTGAACTCTGAAACTGTTTTAAAGTCACCATTGGTTTCATGGTGAAATCCCTGAGCGGTTTCCTTCCTCTCCGGCATCTGAGTTAGGAAGGACGCATATATCTTGACTGGGTGTATTGACACACCATCTAAAGTGTCATTAATAACTTCACCATGCTCAAAGGGATATTCAATGTCAGCTTTTTATTGTTTTAACCATCTACCAATAGGTGCCTGTCAAGCCGGTGCGTAACTTAACCATCTACCAATAGGTGCCTGTCAAGCCGGTGTCACGGAACATGACGCTGGAGAGACGACGAAGCAGGTACGGGGGAGTAAACATTTAATAAATAACGGACAAGACAGAAACAGCGTCAGCAAAATAATACAGACAAAACAAATCTAATGCAGAAGCGGGGAACAGAGCTGGGGAACAGACAAATATAGGGAAGGAAATTAACAACTGATGAGTGAGTCCAGGTGAGTCCAATAACGCTGATGCGAGTGACGAGGGAGGGCAGGTGTGAGTGATGATGGCAGGAACGTGTGATGCAGGGTAATCTGGCGCCCTCAAGCGCCAGGGGAAGGGGAGAGCGGGAGCAGACGTGACAGCCGGTGCGTAACAGCCGGTCACGGACAGCAGACGGAACGTACAGACTCCCAGCTGGACACTGGAGGGGAGTGCGCTCTGCACATAGCGCCTGCTCAATGTCCGCGTCCAGCTCCCACACTACCGGCACCACTAGGCAGGAGGCCGGGAGAATGGGGGGTAGGATCCATGGAACGCTCCTCTGTGTCATACAGCCGGGATAGTGCGTCTGCCTTGACGTTCTGGGAACCTGGTCTGTAGGAAAGGGTGAAAACAAAACGGGTGAAAACATGGCCCACCTTGCTTGGCGAGGGTTCAGTCTCCTCGCTGCCCGGATGTACTCCAGATTGCGGTGGTCAGTCCAGATGAGAAAAGGGTGTTTAGCCCCCTCAAGCCAATGTCTCCACGCATTCAGAGCCTTGACAACAGCCAACAACTCCCGGTCTCCCACGTCATAGTTTCGCTCCACCGAGCTGAGCTTCTTCGAGAAGAAAGCACAGGGGCGGAGCTTCCGTGGCGTAGCCGAGTGCTGAGAGAGCACGGCTCCTATCCCAGCCTCGAACGCGTCCACCTCCACTATGAACGCCAAAGAGGGATCCGGATGGGCCAGCACGGGAGCCGAGGTAAACAGAGCCCTCAGGTGACCAAAAGCCCTGTCCGCCTCAGCCGACCACTGCAAACGCACCGCACCCCCCTTCAGCAGTGAGGTAATGGGAGACACCACCTGTCCAAAACCCTGGATAAACCTCCGGTAGTAGTTGGCAAACCCTAGAAACCGCTGCACCTCCTTTACCATGGTGGGAGTCGGCCAATTACGCACGGCTGAAATGCGGTCACTCTCCATCTCCACCCCAGAGGTGGAAATGCGATACCCTAGGAAGGAGACGGACTGCTGGAAGAACAAGCATTTCTCAGCCTTGACGTACAGATCATGCTCCAACAATCGACCAAGCACCCTGCGCACCAGGGACACATGCTCGGTGTGTGTAGCGGAGTATATCAGAATATCATCAATATACACCACTACACCCTGCCCGTGCAGGTCCCTGAAAATCTTGTCTACAAAGGCTTGGAAGATTGATGGAGCATTCATCAACCCATACGGCATGATGAAGTACTCAAGATGCCCTGAGGTCATACTGAACGTCGTCTTCCACTCGTCTCCCTCCCGGATACGCACTAGATTGTAAGTGCTCCTGAGATCTAGTTTGGTGAAGAAGCACGCCCCGTGCATTGACTCAATCGCTGTGGCGATGAGCGGTAGCAGGTAACTATACCTCACCGTGATCTGGTTTAGACCTTCGATAGTTAATACACAGGCGTAGACTTCCCTCCTTCTTCTTCACATAAAATAATCTCGAGGAGGCGGGTGAAGTGGAGGGCGGAATGTACCCCTGATACAGGGATTCGGAGACATATGTTTACATAGCCGCCGCCGTCTCCTCCTGTGACAGGGGATACACGTGACTCCTGGGAAGTGCGGCGTCTACCAGGAGATTTATTGCACAATCCCCCTGTCGATGGGATGGTAATTGAGTCGCCTTCTTCTTACAGAACACAAGAGCCAAATTGGCATATTCAGGGGGAATGTGCACGGTGGAGACCTGGTCTGGACTTTCCACCGTAGTAGCACCCACGGAAACCCCTAAACACATCCCCGAGCACTCTCGCGACCACCCCGTGAGAACCCTCCATTGCCAAGAAACAGTGGGGTCATGACAAGCTAACCAGGGTAGACCTAGCACCTCGGGAAATGCAGGAGAGTCAATGAGGAAGAGACTGAACTTCTCCTTGTGACCTCCCTGCATTACCATACCCAGAGGAGCGGTGGCCTCCCTGATCAACCCTGACCCTAATGGTCGACTATCTAAGGCATGAACGGGGAAGGGCACATCCACGGGGAACAATAGGAATCCCTAAACTAAGGGCGAACGATCTGTCTATAAAAATCCCAGCCGCGCCTGAATCGACGAGTGCCTTATGCTGGAAATGTGGGGAAAACTCAGAAAAAGTATCATACAAAAACAAGTGGGCAACAGAGGGCTCTGGGTGAGAATGGTGCCGTCTCACCTGGGATGACGCCAGAGTACCCTGCCTGCTGCCTCGATCCCCAGAGGAACCGACCCGGCACCGACCGGCAGTGTCACCTCTGCGGCCACAGATGGTGCACAAGACGGAACCTCCTCCAGTCTCCCTACGGACAGCACCTCCCAGCTCCATGGGTACCGGAGCAGTGGTGCTGGGGGATGGAACCAACAGAGCCCGCTCTGGACGTCCGCGGGTAGCCAGCAGGTTATCCAGCCGAATGAACAGGTCCACCAGCTGGTCAAAGGTGAGGGTGGTGTCCCTGCAGGCCAACTCCCGACGGACGTCCTCGCAAACTGCAACGATAATGGTAAATCAGGGCCCTGTCGTTCCATCCCGCGCCGGCGGCCAGGGTCCGGAAATCCGAGGAGAACTCCTGGGCGCTGCTCGTCCCCTGCCTCAGATTGAAGAGACGTTGAAGAGACGTTCAGTGGAATTCGTCTTGCCCTTCCCCGGGAGTACGACGGGGACGGCTGCACGCTGCCAGGGGTTCTTGCTGCAGTTGGACCTCTACCTGGCAACCGTTCACCCGGCTCCTTCGGGCCGTGAGATGGTGTCTGCCCTCGTCTCGTGCCTCTCCGGGAAATCCTTGAAGTGGTCCAGAGCCGCATCTCCTTCCTCCCACACGGCGTTGGCCCACTCCAAGACTTTCCAGGAGAGGCACGAAGACGAGGGCAGACACCATCTCATGGCCCGAAGGAGCCGGTTCAACGGTTGCCAGGTAGAGGTCCAACTGCAGCGAGAACCCCTAGCAGTGTGCAGCCGTCCCATCGTACTCCCGGGGAAGGGCGAGACGAACTCCACTGGGACCGGGGGAAAGAGAGGCGCTAGTTGGAGCCCCTGATTGTACGGGCAGAGGCGCTAGAGGAACTCTCTCTCTCTCCCAATGGTCCATGGTTTGAACAACGCGGTCCATGGCGGCGCCGAGGTGTTGAATTATCGCGGCTTGCTCCCGGACGCGCTCCTCCACTCCTACTCCTGAGGCACCTGCTCCTGCTGACTCCATAGTTGGTGTGGGATTCTGTCAAGCCGGTGCGTAACTGGTGGCAGAGAAGTCAGGCACAGGAGAGCAAACTGGGTGACAATCGTAGTTGTTTAATAATTCTACCAAAATGGTACAAAACAACACGAGACAATAATTGGGTACAAAATAACCCGTAACGCACAACTCAAATAGCTGTGCACAAGCACTAACAATAAACAATCCCACACAAAGACATGGGGGGGGGAACAGAGGTTAAATACAAAACATTTAATGAGGGAATTGAAACCAGGTGTGGAAAACCCAGACAATACAAATGAAAAATGAAAAGAGGATCGGTGATGGCTAGAAGACCGGTGACGTTGACCGCCGAACACCACCCGAACAAGGAGAGGCACAAACTTCGGCGGAAGTCGTGACAGTGCCCTTCTTTGGGAGGCATTGGAAAACCTCCCCTGGTCTTTGTGGTTGAATCCGTGTTTGAAATTCACAGCTCAATTGAGGGCTCTTACACATAATTGTATGTGTGGTGTACAGAGAGGAGGTAGTCAATAAAAATGCATGTTAAACACTATTATTGCACACAGAGTGAATCCAGGCAACTTGTTATGTGACTTGTTAAGCACATTTTTACTCCAGAACTTATTTAGGCTTGCCATATAAAATGGGTTGAATACGTATTAATTCAAGACATTTCAGCTTTTCATTTTTTAGGAATTTTCTATTTTCTTTTAAACATAATTCCACTTTGACATTATGGGGTATTGTGTGTAGGCCAGTGACCAAAAAAAATCTCAATTGAATCCATTTTAAATTTCAGGCTGTAACACAACAACATGTGGGAAAAGTCAAGGGGTGTGAATACTTTCTGAAGGCACTTTATCTGGTGAGTCAATGTGAATAAGTTCAGCAATGATCTCATTAGTGTTAATCACATGTATATGATATGTATAAACAGACACACACACACACACACACACCATTATACAGTAATTCTAACATACACACAAACACGCACACACACCATTATACAGTAATTCTCACATACACACAAACACACACACGGGGCAGGAGTGGGTCATGTCAGAAATGTTGGAATTATGCACCCAGGTGCGGACTGGGTGAGAATACTGATGTGGTGGAGGAGGATGGTGGATGCAGACACACACACACACACACTGAGGGCTAGTCTCACAAGCTAACCCCACATGCCTCATCTGTCTTAGTCGCATGGAGTTTCCTCATTTGGAACAGGGGAACCACAAACCCCACGGAGCTGGCTGCCAAGAATGTGTGTGTGTGTTTGTGGGTGTAACGGACTGTGAGTTTGGATGTACATGTGTGTGTGCTCTCTGAGAATGTGTGTGTGTGTGTGTGTGCACGAGTATGCATGTGTGTGTGTGTGTGTCTGTGGACGTGTTTAACTATTATTGTGGGGACCACATTTTGTTAGACCCCAAGAGGTAAAATGCGATTTCTATGGGTTTAGGGTTAAGGTTAGAATTAGTGTTAGAATTACGTTAAGGGTTAGGAGCTAGGGTTAGGAGCTAGGGTTAGATTTAATGTTAGGGTTAGGGTTAGGGTAAGGGTAAGGGTAAGAGTAAGGGTTAGGGTTAGGGTTAGGGTTAGGGTTAGGGGTTAGGGAAAATATGATTTTGAATGGGACTGAAATGTGTCCCCCCAAAAGGTTAACTGTACAATACCGTTTGTGTGTGTGTGTGTGTGTGTGTGTGTGTGTGTGTGTGTGTGTGTGTGTGTGTGTGTGTGTGTGTGTGTGTGTGTGTGTGTGTGTGTTGGAGTGTGTGTGTATGTGTTTGTGTACATGCACATACGTGTGTGTGTGTGTGCTTGTATATGTGTGTATAGGGAATTAAAAGTAAATAGTAAAATGTCTTGTTTTGGAGAACTGTATAATGATACAGTGCCTTTGTAGTGGACTATGTAGGGAATAGGGTAGTGCACTATGTAGGGAATAGGGTAGTGCACTATGTAGGGAATAGGGTAGTGCACTATTTAGGGAATAGGGTAGTGCACTATGTAGGGAATATGGTGCCATTTGGGACGCCCCAACTCAGTTTCTGCCAAGGACAGTGGGTCTTGGAAAAACATAGGACAAAGGATGGAGAGAGAAGGAAAGAGAGAGAGAGACAGTGAAGATAGGCCTATTGTTCTTTATTCATGGAATGGTTTCCTTTTATCCAAATGTTGATAGACATGCAGACAAATGTATTAATGCAGGGAAGGGAAATAGCCTTCTACTTTGGAGTCATAAAAACAATTGTTGAATAAATGGATATTTGTCAGGTCACGGATCTGCTCTCGGAACACTTCTGGGTTGCAGACAAAAATCTGTCCTGATCGGGTAGGGCTCAGGATTTATGTGGTTGGCGCGGCCTCATCCCTTCCTCATCCCTTCCTCTTCCCTTCCTCTTCCCTTCCTCATCCCTTCCTCTTCCCTTCCTCATCCCTTCCTCTTCCCTTCCTCTTCCCTTCCTCATCCCTTCCTCTTCCCTTCCTCATCCCTTCCTCTTCCCTTCCTCATCCCTTCCTCTTCCCTTCCTCATCCCTTCCTCATCCCTTCCTCTTCCCTTCCTCATCCCTTCCTCATCCCTTCCTCTTCCCTTCCTCATCCCTTCCTCTTCCCTTCCTCATCCCTTCCTCATCCCTTCCTCTTCCCTTCCTCATCCCTTCCTCTTCCCTTCCTCATCCCTTCCTCATCCCTTTCTCTTCCCTTCCTCTTCCCTTCCTCATCCCTTCCTCATCCCTTCCTCTTCCCTTCCTCTTCCCTTCCTCATCCCTTCCTCATCCCTTCCTCTTCCCTTCCTCATCCCTTCCTCTTCCCTTCCTCTTCCCTTCCTCATCCCTTCCTCTTCCCTTCCTCATCCCTTCCTCTTCCCTTCCTCATCCCTTCCTCATCCCTTCCTCTTCCCTTCCTCATCCCTTCCTCTTCCCTTCCTCATCCCTTCCTCTTCCCTTCTTCCTCTTCCCTTCCTCTTCCCTTCCTCATCCCTTCCTCTTCTTCCCTTCCTCTTCCATTCCTCATCCCTTCCTCTTCCCTTCCTCATACCTTCCTCATCCCTTCCTCTTCCCTTCCTCTTCCCTTCCTCATCCATTCCTCTTCCCTTCCTCATCCCTTCCTTTTCCCTTCCTCATCCCTTCCTCATCCCTTCCTCTTCCCTTCCTCATCCCTTCCTCATCCCTTCCTCTTCCCTTCCTCATCCCTTCCTCTTCCCTTCCTCTTCCCTTCCTCATCCCTTCCTCTTCCCTTCCTCATCCCTTCCTCATCCCTTCCTCATCCCTTCCTCTTCCCTTCCTCATCCCTTCCTCTTCCCTTCCTCATCCCTTCCTCTTCCCTTCCATCCCTTCCTCTTCCCTTCCTCATCCCTTCCTCTTCCCTTCCTCATCCCTTCCTCTTCCCTTCCTCATCCCTTCCTCTTCCCTTCCTCATCCCTTCCTCTTCCCTTCCTCTTCCCTTCCTACTCCTTTCCTCTTCCCTTCCTCATCCCTTCCTCTTCCCTTCCTCTTCCCTTCCTCATCCCTTCCTCTTCCCTTCCTCATCCCTTCCTCATCCCTTCCTCTTCCCTTCCTCATCCCTTCCTCTTCCCTTCCTCATCCCTTCCTCTTCCCTTCCTCTTCCCTTCCTCTTCCCTTCCTCATCCCTTCCTCTTCCCTTCCTCTTCCATTCCTCATCCCTTCCTCTTCCCTTCCTCATACCTTCCTCATCCCTTCCTCTTCCCTTCCTCTTCCCTTCCTCATCCATTCCTCTTCCCTTCCTCATCCCTTCCTTTTCCCTTCCTCATCCCTTCCTCATCCCTTCCTCTTCCCTTCCTCATCCCTTCCTCATCCCTTCCTCTTCCCTTCCTCATCCCTTCCTCTTCCCTTCCTCTTCCCTTCCTCATCCCTTCCTCTTCCCTTCCTCATCCCTTCCTCATCCCTTCCTCATCCCTTCCTCTTCCCTTCCTCATCCCTTCCTCTTCCCTTCCTCATCCCTTCCTCTTCCCTTCCGCATCCCTTCCTCTTCCCTTCCTCATCCCTTCCTCTTCCCTTCCTCATCCCTTCCTCTTCCCTTCCTCATCCCTTCCTCTTCCCTTCCTCATCCCTTCCTCTTCCCTTCCTCTTCCCTTCCTACTCCTTTCCTCTTCCCTTCCTCATCCCTTCCTCTTCCCTTCCTCATCCCTTCCTCTTCCCTTCCTCTTCCCTTCCTCATCCCTTCCTCATCCCTTCCTCTTCCCTTCCTCATCCCTTCCTCTTCCCTTCCTCATCCCTTCCTCTTCCCTTCCTCATCCCTTCCTCATCCCTTCCTCTTCCCTTCCTCATCCCTTCCTCTTCCCTTCCTCTTCCCTTCCTCATCCCTTCCTCTTCCCTTCCTCATCCCTTCCTCTTCCCTTCCTCATCCCTTCCTCTTCCCTTCCTCATCCCTTCATCATCCCTTCCTCTTCCCTTCCTCTTCCCTTCCTCTTCCCTTCCTCATCCCTTCCTCATCCCTTCCTCTTCCCTTCCTCATCCCTTCCTCTTCCCTTCCGCATCCCTTCCTCTTCCCTTCCTCATCCCTTCCTCTTCCCTTCCTCATCCCTTCCTCTTCCCTTCCTCTTGGGAGAGCTGAACATGGTGTAATGAGCTGAATCCTATAAGAGAGAGTGAAAGAGGAAGAGAGAGAGAGAGAGAGAGAGAGAGAGAGAGAGAGAGAGAGAGAGAGAGAGAGAGAGAGAGAGAGAGAGAGAGAGAGAGAGAGAGACAAATCCCCCAGACACGCTAGCCTCACCCAAACACAGGAAATTATGCCAAAGCCCCAGGAAGTCCCCAAAATGGCTGTCTAGTTGTTTATCCTCAATGGGAACAGCCAAGAAACCATAGTCCCATTGAGACGGTAGACCCAAGCCAAGACTGGTTACACAGCACTGAGGAAACTCTGCACTATATCAAGAAACTGGCTAATCAGGTTTGAATTAATTTAATTCCCATTGGCCCCATCGGTGAGGGATGTGAGCTTATATGAGAGCATTGCATTCTGCTCAGCTATTCTATTGATATGTTCACGGATGGAAGCATTACTCAAAGGGAGGGAGACGTTTTCCCAGGACTTGACTGATGTGTGTCGTGTGTGTGTGTGTGTGTGTGTGTGTGTGTGTGTGTGTGTGTGTGTGTGTGTGTGTGTGTGTGTGTGTGCGTGCGTGCGTGCGGGTGGGTGTGTATGTGTCTGTGTGTGTTTATGCGTGCATGCGTGCGTGTGTGTGTGTGTTTATGCGTGCATGCGTGCGTGTGTGTGAGTGTGTGTTTATGCGTGCATGTGTGTGAGTGTGTGCCACAGGAGTTTGGTGGTACCTTAATTGGGGAGGATGGGCTCGTAGTAATGGCTGGAGCGGAATCAGTGGAATGGTATCTGTATGATGCATTCCATTCCAGCCATTACTATGAGCCTCCTCCCCTCAGCAGCCTCCTGTGATGTGCGTGTGTGTTGTACCATGAAACATTTGGAACAACTTCGAAATTTGACGTTTGAGAAACATGGATGACTGTCTAATTCTGACGTGAGACTGTGAGAGCTTGTTGGGAAAAAGAGAGTGGAGGAGAGCGAGAGAAAGACAGAGAGAATGAAGGAATCACTGTCACAGAGGTACAGAGAGAGAGAGGGAGGAAGCTACTGTACATAGGCACATAAAAAGAGAGAGAGAATAGTGAAAGAGAGGTTGGGTCGTATCTAGCTAGCGTTATTCTAAACCCCTCTCTCTCCTCGCTCTGTGTCTCCAGTGGACCACATCAGCATTTAAAGGGCCCCACAGGACCTCATTGCAAGGCTCTCTGTAATATATATCAATATTGCTCCTGGATTGTTTTAAACTGAACGCAATCATCTGCCAGAGATGTGAGCCATCATCTCTAATTTTCTCCCCATGATGATGAATAGATACCAAATTACACCCTATCGCCTACATAGTGCACTACTTTTGGCCAGGGCCCATATGGCCCAGTGGACAATGTAGGGAATAGGATGTCATTTGGGATGCAAAAGATGTCTTTCTCATCTCGCTTGATGTCGTGTTTTTTGTTTGTTTGTTTCCACCACAGAGATGGATATAAAGATATGACAGCATCGGGGCCTCCCGAGTGGCACAGTGGTCTAAGGTACTGCATTGCAGTTGTGCCACTAGAGATTCTGTGTTCGCCCATGGGGTGGCGTACAATTGGCCCAGCGTCGTCCGAGTTAGGGGAGGGTTTGGCCGGCAGGGATGTCCTTGTCCAATCGCACACTAGCGACTCCTGTAGCGGGCTGGTCGCAGTGCACCTGACGCGGTCGCCAGGTGTACGGTGTTTCCTCCGACACATTGGTGCGGCTGGCTTTCAGGCTAAGTGGGCATTATGTCAAGAAGCAGTGCGGCTTGGTTGGGTTGTATTTCAGAGAACACATGGCTCTCGACCTTCGCCTCTCCCGAGTCTGTACAGGAGTTGCAGCAATGAGACAAGACTATAACTACCAATTGGAAATTGGGGCGAAAAAGGGGTAAAAGATAGGACAGCATCATGTGAATGGTAGCCTGGTTATGTCTAAATGATCACAGATGTTATGGAGGACAGTTTACATCTACTGTAGTTATACACCTACCAATAACCACATATCTATAGATTAAACACTGAGTGTACAAAACAGTAGGAAAAAGGTTTTATCAAATAAAAATAAACAACATGCACTACACTAGAATATACACAGCAAAGTAATTTGCTAGTACAACACCATCAAGTAAGCATTTTACATCACACACCAACAGTTGAAGTCGGAAGTTAACATACCCTTAGGTTGGAGTCACTAAAACTCGTTTTTCAACCACTCCACAAATTTCTTGTTAACAAACTATAGTTTTGGCAAGTCGGTTAGGACATCTACTTTGTGCATGACACAAGTCATTTTTCCAACAATTGTTTACAGACAGATTATTTCACTTATAATTCACTGTATCACAATTCCAGTGGGTCAGAAGTTTACATACACTAAGTTGACAGTGCCTTTAAACAGCTTGGAAATTTCCAGAAAAAGATATCATGGCTTTAGAAGCTTCTGATAGGCTAATTGACATCATTTGAGTCAATTGGAGGTGTACCTGTGGATGTATTTCAAGGCCTACCTTTAAACTCAGTGCCTCTTTGCTTGACATCATGGGAAAATCTAAAGAAATCAGCCAAGACCTCAGAAAATAAATTGTAAACATCCCCAAGTCTGGTTCATCCTTGGGAGCAATTTCTAAATGCCTGAAGATACCACATATATCTGTACAAACAATAGTACGCAAGTATAAACACCATGGGACCACGCAGCCATCATATCGCTCAGGAAGGAGACGTGTTCTCTCTCCTAGAGATGAATGTACTTTGGTGCGAAAAGTGCAAATCAATCCCAAAACAACAGCAAAGGACCTTGTGAAGATGCTGGAGGAAACAGGTACAAAAGTATCTATATCCACAGTAAACAAGTCCTATATTGACATCACCTGAAAGGCCGCTCAGCAAAGAAGCTCCAAAACCACTATAAAAAAGCGAGACTATGGATTGCAACTGCACACGGGGAAAAAGATCATACTTTTTGGAGAAATGTCCTCTGGTTTGATGAAACAAAAATAGAACTGTTTGGCCATAATGACCATCGTCATGTTTGGAGGAAAAAGAGGGATGCTTGCAAGCCGAAGAACACCATCCCAACCGAGTTGCACAGGGGTGGCAACATCATGTTGTGGGGGTGCTATGCTGCAGGAGGGACTGGTGCACTTCACAAAATAGATGGCATCATGAGGAAGGAAAATTATGTGGATATATTGAAGCAATACCTCATGACATCAGTCAGGAAGTTAAAGCTTGGTCGCAAATGGGTCTTCCAAATGGACAATGTCCCCAAGCATACTTCCAAAGTTGTGGCAAAATGGCTTAAGGACAACAAAGTCAAGGTATTGGAGTGGCCATCACAAAGCCCTGACCTAAATCCTATAGAAAATCTGTGGTCAGAACTGAAAAAGAATGTGCGAGCAAGGAGGCCTACAAACCTGACTCCGTTATACCAGCTCTGTCAAATTCACCCAACTTATTGTGGGAAGCTTGTGGAAGGCTACCCGAAACGTTTGACCCAAGTTAAACAATTTAAAGGCAATGCTACCAAATACTAATTGAGTGTATGTAAGCTTCTGACACACTGGGAATGTGATGAAAGAAAGAAAAGCTTAAATAAATCATTCTCTCTACTATTATTCTGACATTTCACAATCTTAAAATAAAGTGGTGATCATAACTGACCTAAGACAGGGAATTTTTACTAGGATTAAATGTCTGAAAAACGGAGTTTAAATGTATTTGGCTAAGGTGTATATAAACTTCCGACTTCAACTGTACGTACAGAGGGTTCTGTCGCAAAATGTCATTTAAAAGGCAGTGGGTGCTCAGATTGTCACTTTCAGGTTAGTCTATCAGCTGGTATCACTTTAGTTCATTGCTCTCTAATAAGAGTGCTGATTCCAAAGCATTACGGTAATTTCTAGAATTTACTGTCTGTATCAGTGAGCAGAGTCATATGGATGGGGTTAAAAAGCCTTTGACATGGTAAAGCCTTTGCCATGGTACAGCCTTTGACATGGTAAAGCATTTGACATGGTAAAGCCTTTGACATGGTAAAGCCTTTGACATGGTAAAGCCTTTGACATGGTAAGCCTTTGACATGGTAAAGCATTTGACATGGTAAAGCCTTTGACATGGTATACACAAACAGTGTTGCAGTTGCAACAGCACTAGCCCATTTTTATGTTTACATACTGTAGACATGCATTTGGCAAGCTGCAAAACCTCTGCCAATTCCTTTAAAGATGCATTGCCACTGCCATAGAGTTTTCCAGCTATATGATTGTGACCACACGCACACGCACACACACACACACACACACACACACACACACACACACACACACACACACACACACACACACACACACATACACAGTCCCCCCCTCTCCCCACACACACCAGCAAATAAACACACAGGGGCAACAAAGGGACATACATATTGACAGGCTGTGTAGATAACACTGACCTCTCTCAAAGCTCTGGGGATAAAAGAATCAACAGGGATGGTACAGAGGAGAGATGGACAGATGAATATCAGATCATCTGATCTGGGCTTTAACACCAGAGGGCTCAAACTCCAAAGCAACGCCGACAGTGGAAGACTGGCAGAGGGCAGAATGCTGACTCTCTCGCTCTATCTTTTTACCCCATCCTTTCCATCTCTTTTCCTCCTTTCCTCTCTCCTTATATCTCTGCCATTCTGTCTTTCTCGCTCTCTGTCTCTCCCTCCTTCCCTCCTTCCCTCCCCCTCTATTGCTATTGCTCCCTCCTTCCCCCTATCTCTCTCCCTCCCCCTCTCTCCTCTCTTCTCGAGCTGTCTGTCAGATAACACATGGGATTCTTTGTGCCCGTAGAGATAAACTAGAAAAGGAGAGTAGCAGAGTTGTGCGGAGGCTGAGACGACTCCCTGCTGTTCACCCCGGCCTTCTGCCTGACCCTCCTCTGACAGATCCATTTACACTGACAGCTCCAAGGAGCTACGCCCTCAATAGCTTCAGTTCAATTGGAGTTTGGAAGTGGATGATTTCAATAGTTCATATGATATGCCAGAGGCAGGAGGGAAATATCTAAACGGGATCCTTGGGACATCCCAACGCTGACGTCACTCCATTGAAGTTGACATTTAAAATGGTTAAGGTAAGGGTTAAGGTACAGTGAGGGAAAAAAGTATTTGATCCCCTGCTGATTTTATACATTTGCCCACTGACAAAGAAATGATGAGTCTATAATTTTAATGGTAGGTTTATTTGAACAGTGAGAGAAAAATCCAGAAAAACGCATGTGAAAAATGTTAGAAATGGAATTGCATTTTAATGAGGGAAATAAGTATTTGACCCCCTCTCAGTCAGAAAGATTTCTGGCTCCCAGGTGTCTTTTATACAGGTAACGAGCTGAGATTAGGAGCACACTCTTAAAGGGAATGATCCTAATCACAGTTGTTTGTTACCTGTATAAAAGACACCTGTCCACAGAAGCAATCAATCAATCAGATTCCAAACTCTCCACCATGGCCAAGACCAAAGAGCTCTCCAAGGATGTCAGGGACCTACACAAGGCTGGAATGGGCTACAAGACCATCGCCAAGCAGCTTGGTGAGAAGGTGACAACAGTTGGTGCGATTATTTGCAAATGGAAGAAACACAAAAGAACTGTCAATCTCCCTCGGCCTGGGGCTCCATGCAAGATCTCACCTCGTGGAGTTGCAATGATCATGAGAACAGTGAGGAATCAGCCCGGAACTACACGGGAGGATATTGTCAATGATCTCAAGGCAGCTGGGACCATAGTCACCAAGAAAACAATTGGTAACACACTACGCCGTGAAGGACTGAAATCCAGCAGCGCCGGTCCCCCTGCTCAAGAAAGCACATATACATGCCCGTCTGAAGTTTGCCAATGACCATCTGAATGATTCAGAGCACATCTGGGTGAAAGTGTTGTGGGCAGATGAGACCAAAATGGAGCTCTTTGGCATCAACTCAACTCGCTGTGTTTGGAGGCGGAGGAATGCTGCCTATGACCCCAAGAACACCATCCCCACCGTCAAACAGGGAGGTGGAAACATTATGCTTTGGGGGTGTTTTTCTGGTAAGTGGACAGGACAACTTCACCGCATCAAAGGGACGATGGACGGGGCCATCTACCGTCAAGTCTTGGGTGAGAACCTCCTTCCCTCAGCCAGGGCATTGAAAATGAGTCGTGGATGGGTATTCCAGCATGACAATGACCCAAAACACACGGCCAAGGCAACAAAGGAGTGGCTCAAGAAGAAGCACATTAAGGTCCTAGAGTGGCCTAGCCAGTCTCCAGACCTTAATCCCATAGAAAATCTGTGGAGGGAGCTTGCCAAACATCAGCCTCGATACCTTAATGACTTGGAGAAGATCTGCAAAGAGGAGTGGGACAAAATCCCTCCTGAGATGTGTGCTAACCTGGTGGCCAACTACAAGAAATGTCTGACCTCTGTGATTGCCAACAAGGGTTTTGCCAAGTACTAAGTCATGTTTTCCATTCATGAAATTTTTCACATGCGTTTTTCTGGATTGTTTTGTTGTTATTCTGTCTCTCACTGTTCAAATAAACCTACCATTAAAATTATAGACTGATCGTTTCTTTGTCAGTGGGCAAACGTACCAAATCAGCAGGGGATCAAATACTTTTTTCCCTCACTGTAAGGGTTAGGGTTAGGTAAGGTAAGGGATATAGTTAAGGTTAGGGTTAGGGTAAGGATAGGGTTAAGGTGTATCATGTATAAAATGAAATTAGACACGATAAAGGTAAGTTAGCACTAAACCCAACAGCACTTTTCAAAAAACAAGGGAGGGCATAAATGTAATGTAAAAAATGATCAGTATTCAGAAATTATTCAGCTAGCATTCATAATCAAACCAGAATTCCCTGAAATCCATACGCTCAGTCTCTGAATCACAAATTAAAATGATAAATCATGTCTTTGTTTTAGTTCAGAAACAATGTCTGTCTTCCAATGAAAGTAACTGTTCAATTCAGTTCATTCCAAAACCAGCAAGAAATCACAATTAAGCTAACATCCAAATACTTCAGCTGTGAGAAATGAAACAAGTGTTGATTTTACCTCTTCAGTTGGTAGACTTCATAATAATCCAAAGGAATGAAAAGTCCACAGAGAAAACTCCCCAAACATACACTGTAAACGCTTTTTAAAACTACACTGTAAACGCTTTTTTAATCTACACTGTAAACGCTTTTTTTAAACTATACTGTAAACGCTTTTTTAAACTACACTGTAAATGCTTTTTTAAACTACACTGTAAACGCTTTTTTAAACTACATTGTAAACACTTTTTTTAACTACACTGTAAACGCTTTTTTAAACTATACTGTAAACGCTTTTTTAAACTATACTGTAAACGCTTTTTTAAACTATACTGTAAAAGCTTTTTTAAACTACACTGTAAACGCTTTTTTAAACTACACTGTAAACTTCAAGGCTTTTAAAAATACACTGTAAATCCCAATGCTTTTTTAAACTACACTGTTGACCCCAAGGCTTTTTAAAACTACACTGTAAACCCCAAGGCTATTTTAAACTACACCGTTGACCCCAAGGCTTTTTTTAAATACACTGTAAACCCCAAGGCTTTTTAATCTATACTGTAAACCCCAAGGCTTTTTTTAAACTACACCGTAAACCCTACGCTTTTTTAAACTACACTATAAATCCCAATGCTTTCTTAAACTACATCGTTGACCCCAAGGCTTTTTAAAAAATACACTGTAAACCCCAAGCTTTTTTAAACTATACAGTAAACCCCAAGGCTTTTTAAACTACACTGTAAACCCTAAGGCTTTCTTAAACTACACCGTTTGATCCCAGGGCTTTTTTTAAATACACTGTAAACCCCAAACCTTTTTTAACTATACAGTAAACCCCAAGGCTTTTTAAACTACACTGTAAACCCCAAGTCAATTTTAACTCAAATGCAGCTTGCTCTACTGCAGGTAGATTTTTGGAATTGTTTTAATATCTGTGTTTTTTCATGTACACTGAGTGATTGATTGATTTATCTTATGCTACACAAAGATAAAGAAAATACATTTTAAACGTAACTAATCCAATAATTTCATTAGATTTTATGCACCCGTTACTGAAATGGTTGTTCCAGTTTAAATGGCGTAGGTAGTCTCCTCACACTGTTCCTAACCCTGGCAGTCATTATGGATGTAGGTTGCGGGTGAATAGAAATTACATCTGTTGAATATCTTAACTCTGTCTGGATTCCAATAGGAACTTCACATCCTTTTGCAAGCCAGTATAATGTAACTTGCAGGTAGGGTTGCAAAATTCTGGTAAATTTTCCAGATTTTCTAGAAATCCCTATTGGAAAGAAGTTTGCAACCCAACTTGCAAGCCTGATGTGGCCTGTAAACCATGAGTTTCATGGCCACTATTAGGTTAAAGCTAGGCCTCAAAACTAGGCCTTATGAGATCCTTAATGTATTGTCATAAAGAGTGTAACTATAATGATAACATTCGCCAAGGAACTCTTGGTGAAGGCCACAGGACTGAAAACAAATACAGTCATGGGTGGTAAAGGCAAGGCACACTTGGAAATTATATTGGAGGCGTGGCTTAGTGGGGGCGTGACTCAAAATGTTTACGCTGATACAACTAATATCTGGACCAAATACAGCACAGGTGTCAAACTCATTTCACGGAGGGCTGAGTGTCTGTTGGTTTTCGTACCGCCCTTGTACTGGATTGATGAATTAAGGTCAGTAATTAGTAAGGAACTCTGCTCACCTGGTTTTCTAGGTCTTAATTGAAAGGAAATAACAAATACCTGCAGACACTAGGCCCTCCATGGAATGAGTTTGACACCCCTGCCCTGCAAGGTCCCAGTTACTCTATCGGTTTGATTAATGACTACAAATTCACTTTAAAAAGTAACTGTACTCAGATATAGTAAGTGCAATGGGTTTCCTCAGAAGTTTTGAGTAATGACAGCACTTTGGGGTTTACACTGTATAAACAGTTTCCTAGTTACAAAACTGTCTGACTACAACCTGTAGACAAGATGGCTTCCCTCCACTCAAACCAGGAAGTGAATATGGGTGTGGCTATGGAGTGCCTGGGTTGGAACCCACAACGAATACTCATAACAAGTAACCATAACACCTTCCGACTGGGCACAAACGTCATTTCAACATCTAGTTTTGATTTCGTTTTGGTTGAGTTGTCAACTAATGTCAATTCAACATAAAATCAACAAACATTTTAACCATGTCATTGGATTTAAGTTAAAAGTTGGGTGAAAAAAAAAAAAGATATTCCCTTACGTTGATGACTTTTTGAAAATCCATTCAGTTTTCCACATCGATTCAACGTCATTACATATAATATTTTCTGTTGAAATGACATGGAAATTCAATCAGTTTTTGCCCAGTGGGTTGTTGGTTACAGCGTCTACCTCAGCCCTAATGAGATACGCACAACAAATCTGGAAATCACATGCTGCTTCTCTCTTCCATTCATTTTAGATTGAGGCGTACAGCTGGATTGAGAAACTATAATTTTGGAGTGTCATGTTGTCACTTTAAATATCAAGATGAAATCAGACACAATCATCTTGATTTTGTCCCACAATCAGACAAGATTATATTTGCAATAGCACATAATTTACCTCTGCAGTGTATCTCCCCATCTAGGAGGATACACGGACAAAGTATTACTCAGAGAGGGAACATGATAGCGGGCCCACATTGCATGTACTTAGTGTGTCGTTTTGGAGTGGAGCTGACTGACACTGTAGCCCGTGTGCCATCTGCAGCAGCACCCGCTCTGCCCTCGCTCCCCAAGGAGAGGGCACAGCTATCAGGAGCCATTAGTCTCCACGGTTACAGGCTGACCGGCCAAAGAGAGCCTCTCTCATTGGATGCGACACAGACTGGGCTATTCTAAAGGCTGTCGTTGGCTGGATATTCTTCATTCTCTAGTCTCTACTCTCTCTTATACTGAGAGAGAGTTCTCCTAAAGATATGCAGAGGGAAGTGGATGATTCAGCAGTTCTTTTTTTTCTTCTTGTTTACTCATGTTACACATTTGCAGCTAAGAGCTGAATTGCAGTGAACTGTATACAGTACATAGCCCGTGCAGTCCTACAACTTATTTAAATAATCCAAGTTGCCCACATAGACTTGTGGCTGGAAGCACAAGAATACAGTACATTAATTATGATGCAGTGTATTTGACGATGTAATTTGCTCATGTCCCTCTCACTTAAATAGATGTATGATTCAGTGAATGTAATGGAATCATTTGCTGATGGAATAAGTATGTCATTGTGTTTCTTGATGGATGCTTCATGATGTCATAATGTTCCAGCTACATCACAATAGCAGGGGAACCCATCAATTATTGGCTTTTATTAAGTAAAAATATTCGGACATCATAATGGCCTCGATGAAGTAGGCCTAAAGGCACTTGCAGACAAAAAGCGGCAGGCGTGGTAGCCTATTCATTTTCAATCAAGCAAATTCTATCCAGAAGGAGCGGTCGGAGGTGCTCGGGCCCTTGGAAGCTGCTCAGCCGATGCAGAGAAAATAGGATTCTGCTCTATTTTCTGAAGCGGTGCCATCTTTGTTGAGCAGGACCAGCTAACTTTCCACTCTAGCAAATCATTGTTTTCTAATCTATTTTTGGGTGTATGATTTCTGTTGCATGTAAATACTTTTTTTATGCCTGCTTATGATGTTATAGCGATTCACTTTTCGCACATCGATAAGGTTTGTTTATTTAGTTGCTATGGTCACCGTCGACTGTCGCCCCTTGTGTGTGAAGGCACTAGCCACTTTGACTAGAGGGACAAGTGAACATCCACTCAGCCCATAGCTCTGTGTCTGCACAGCTCTTAATAATGACCTGATGTCATAATGCCTCATATGATGTAATCATGCTCTGACATAACAATGCTCTTTATTTTGATGTAACCTTTTACACAGGTTGTCTCATGGAGATTTAATCAAATCTCTTTTGCAAGAGAGACCTTTTGTCTCATGATGTAATAATGCTCTGACATCACAACTACCTCTGTGCAGACGGACGCAGCGCTGATGTTCGACGCGGTGCACGTTGTGGCTGTGGCGGTGCAGCAGTCGCAGCAGATCACCGTCAGCTCGCTGCAGTGCAACCGCCACAAACCCTGGCGCTTCCGTGCACGCTTCATCAGCCTCATCAAAGAGGTACCGTAGTACAAAATGTTAAAGTTTAATTGACATACAGTATATGATGAATTTATATTTTTGACAACTTTTACTTTTACTTCACTACATTCCTAATGAAAATAATGTACATTTTACTCCATACATTTTCCCTGACACCCAAAAGTACTCATTACATTTAAAAAGGATCATACCCTTTTTATAAATGTTTGCCTAAAATAACATACCCAAATCTAACTGCTTGTAGCTCAGGACCTGAAGCAAGGATAGGCATATTCTTGATACCATTTGAAAGGAAACACTTTGAAGTTTGTGGAAATGTGAAATTAATGTGGGAGAATGTAACACATTAGATCTGGAAAAGATAATACAAACAAAAGAACATGCGTTTTTATTTTTGTTCCATCATCTTTGAAATGCAAGAGAAAGGCTATACTTTCAGATAGGAGTCTAGGTGAAATTTAGATTTTGGCCACCAGATGGCAGCAGTGTGTGTGCAAAGTGTCAGACTGATCCAGTGAAGAATTACATTACTGCACAATATTTTGTATCAAGTCTGCCAGGAGTTTGCCCAAATGTGCCAAACTAGTCAATTGATACATTTTCAAGTACATAACTACAGAGAACATACAAAAATGCTATGGTAATACAAAAATGTAAGTTTACACACTCCCAGGAATGTTATACATGATGGATCATTAGCTTATACACTAACTTTTACACATCTAGATGGCCAAACAAAACTAAGCTACATTTTATCAAAGGGACCCTCAGGATGACAAATCAGAGCAAGATTACTGAATGTAAGTACATTAATATACCTTCAGAGGTGAATGTATCAAACCAGTTGCCGTAATAAAAGTTTTTTGATGTTGTTGTGCACTCTCCTCAAACAATAGCATGGTATTTATTCACTACAATAGCTACTGTTAATTGGACACTGCAGTTAGATTAACACGAATTTAAGCTTTCTGCCCATATAAGACATGTCGATGTCCCGGAAAGTTGGCTGTTGTATACAATGTCATTCTTGTCACATTAGCGCGCGTGCGTTAGCATCAACCGTCCCGGTTTAGGGACACCCATCCTGTAAAGGTTAAGAGGACAGGAAAATGGTCCAATTCACACACTTATCAAGAGAACATCCCTGTCCTCCGTACTGCCTCATATCTGGCAGACTTAATAAACACCAATGCTTTGTTTGTAAATGATGTATGAGTGTTGGAGTGTGCCCCTGGCTATCTGTAAAATAAAATCAAAATCAAATTGTGCCGTCTGGTTTGCTTAATATATGGAATTTGAAATTATTCATACTTTTACTTTGATACTTAAGAATATAAATAAAAAATACTTTTAGACTTTTACTCAAGTAGTATTTGACTGGGTGACATTCACTTTTACTTGACTTTCTATTAAGGTATCTTTACTTTTACTCAATTATGAGAATTGGCTGCTTTTTCCACCGCTGATCACTGTTGGTATGGTTACAGCAGCTAGAGTAATCCTTAGAATTTGGAAGGGTCATGCCACTCCTACTCTGAACCAGTGGATAGAATCAATGTTGGAAGTAGCATCTTATGAACAAATGCTTTCTAGGATCACTGGTAGAAACGACAATTCTAGAAGCTGGATGCATTTTATTTGTCCTGTTGTTTCTAACTGGGAGGTGATGACTATTGCTTGTGAGCCCATTTAGTTCTGTATTGTAGCTTTGTTTGTTTGTTTTTATTAAATACAACTTTAATAACAAAACAAATAAAATAGAAATGTCCCCACATTTTAGAGAAGCAAAGGTATTCTGACAAATTCACTTGTGTGTATTAAAGTAGGAAACAGTTTAGTATTTAAAGAATGTATTGTGTCATTTTGGAATCTGCACTTGAACCTCATAATCATTGTTTGATTTCAAATCCAAAGTGCTGGAGTACAGAGCCAAAAGAAGAAAAACATTTTACTGTCCCAATAATTACAGAGGCACTATGTGTGTATTAGTGTGTGTTAGGTTATTAGTGTGTTGGTGTGTGTGTGTGTGTGTGTGGTCCTATAACGCATAATAGAGACAGAGATAAGGAAGACATCTCCACCTGTCTGCATAACCATATCTCAACGTGTGTCTATATCAAAGCACCCGTACATCTCTTGAACGCCAGTCACTAAGGTCACTAAGGTCATCCATTTGCTTTGTAGACGAGAGTGCTTTCATTGTGTGTGCGGTGTTATTGTAGGTAATTTACAGAACGAACCATTGTACTTTCTTCCCTCCCTTCTTCCCTCTCTCCTCCCCTCCTCCCTCTCTCCTCCCCGTTCCATCTTTCATATCTCTCCCCACGCTGTTTCTCTGATCCTCCAATCACTTTGAAGTGAAACTTCAAGCACCAGCAACCAACTTCACAGTGTAATGACTTCTTATACCTGTCAAACAAGCCTCCTCTCTGTTGTCTGTTGTTGTGAAATGCAGACAGTGTGGAGAGAGCCAGACGGAACGGCTAGCTAATTGAAATGGAAACATTGTGGGGCTTTGGTTTTGGGTCGAAATACAATGAAAGAGTATGTAGGATTATGGGTAATTGAGGGATACAATTTGGACACTTTGGATTCGTTTTTTAGTTGAATTGGGTGGTGTGTGTGTGTGTGTGTGTGTGTGTGTGTGTGTGTGTGTGTGTGTGTGTGTGTGTGTGTGTGTGTGTGTGCCCCTCCCTATAGGCCCATTGGGATGGCTTGACTGGACGCATCCTTTTCAACAAAACCAACGGACTGAGGACAGACTTCGACCTGGATGTGATCAGTCTTAAGGAGGATGGACTGGAAAAGGTGTGTGTGTCTTTTCAACATTCCTTTGGATTTTCCTTCACTCTTTCCAAATACCTGTAGATTACTTTTCCATAAGGTTAAGGTGTGTTTTAAACATACCAAGATATCTTCAAAAACAAAAGATACCAAAACTCGAAACAAACTAGTGATACGTTTGTGAAAAGACCTATGATTCAGGGCTGTAGCCAATAGCAGTATCGGGTGGGGAGGAGCATTTTAACGTCATTCTGCTGAAGTGAAACTAAAGAAAACCAAGGTTTCTCAGACTCTTCAGACCTACTAATCTCTCTGAACTAAGTATACATTCTCCAGACTTCTTTCACAAACGGAAAGAACAGAGACAGCAATCACAGACACACGCAGGTGAGAGGAGACAACTGATTAACTACCGTGTTCATGTTTTTACCTGTTTTATGACTCGTTTAGGACGATTTCCAATCTCTATGGTGAAACCATTTATCAAGATTAACTTGTATCATAATGACATTTTTACGACCAGTTTTTCATTTACACTCAAAAACACTTAATGAATTATCAACTACGAGAGCTGAGAGATTCAAGGAATTGCTTAATGGTTTCACTTTTGGTGTCTGTCTAGATATGGCATTTTGCAGCAATCTCCTGTCTGAAGAGAACTTCCTGTGCTCTATCTGTCTGGACGTGTTGACTGAGCCAGTCACCACTTCATGTGGACACAACTTCTGCATGGCCTGCATCAGAAAGTACTGGGACAGTGATGACCTGTGTCAGTGTCCAATCTGTAGGAAGACATTCGACAGGAGACCTGAGATTTGCATCAATGCTTTCATTTCTGAGATGGTTTCTCAGTTCAGGAAGTCAGTTCAACTGAGAGCTAGCCGCAGCCCAGACCAAAACTTTGCCGAGCTTGGGAGAGTGGCCTGTGACGTGTGCACTGGGACGAAGCTGAAGGCTCTGAAGTCATGCCTGGACTGTCTGACTTCTTACTGTGAGATTCACCTGCAGCCTCATCAGATAGCCCCAGCCCTGAAGAGACACGAGCTGATTGACCCAGTAAAGAACCTGGAAGACAGGATGTGTAAGGAGCATAACAAACCTCTGGACCTGTTCTATAGGACTGATCAGATGTGTGTTTGTGTCCAGTGCAAGAAAACAGACCACAAGACTCACTACACTGTCCCTCTAGAGGAAGAGTATGGAAAAAAGAAGGCTCAGCTGGGGCAGACAGAGGCAGAAGTGCAGCAGATGATCCAGGAGCGACTGCAGAAGGTTGAGGAAATCAAACACTCAGTAGAGCTCAGCAAGAGAGAGGCAGAGAAAGAGATAGCAGACAGCGTGCAGGTCTTCACTGCTCTGGTGCGCTCCATTGAGAGAAGCCAGGCTGAGCTCATTGAGGTGGTTGAGGATAAGCAGAAAGCAACCGAGAGGCGGGCTGAAGGGCTCATTATAGATCTGGAGCAGGAAATCACTGATCTACGTAAGAGACGCAGCCTTCCACCTAACAAGGACTGGTCTGAGATCAGTGTTCACCGCTGTCTGAGTGTGGAGACAGTGAGGAGAGCTGTGTCTCAGCTGCATGAGACAATCAGGAGTGAAGTGAAGAAGTTGTGTGACGCTGAGCTGAAGTGGATGCAGCAGTGGTCAGTGGATGTCACTCTGGACCCTGATACAGCACACCCCTCTCTCATCCTCTCTGAGGACAGGAAACAAGTAAGATATGGAATTAGAGAACAGAATCTCCCTGACAACCCAAATAGGTTTTCAAAGGGTGCCAGTGTCCTGGGAAAAGATGGCTTCTCTGGGAGATTATACTATGAGGTGCAAGTCAAGGGGAAGACTAAATGGGATTTAGGAGTGGCCAAAGAGTCCATCAACAGGAAGAATGACATTTTTCTGGGTCCTGAGAATGGCTACTGGACCATGTGGCTGAGGAACGCAAATGAGTATGCAGCTAATGATGACCCAGCTGTCAACTTCCTCCTGAGAGAGAAGCCCCAGAAGGTGGGGGTGTTTGTGGATTATGAGGAGGGTCAGGTCTCCTTTTACAATGTGGAGGCCAGGTGTCATATCTACTCTTTCACTGGCTGCATTACATTACCATTAGTGATGAACGATATATCGGTGAACATATCGGACTCGGATGATATTAGCTAAAAATGCCAACATTGGTATCTGCCGATGTCTAGTTTATTGCCGATGGGCCAAACCGATGTCAAAGCTGACGTGCATACCTATATAACGTAGGTACATGGCGTCATGTAAAATTTGCCGCTACACGTGCAACACAGCATTCCTAAACTAGCCCACAATGTCTGCTGTGTGGATCGAGCAGTCAACAAGTTGAGCAGTCATTTGAAAGAATAAGAACATTTCAACGAGACAACTCAAAAGGCAAAATGTATTGCCCTTGACAATCAACCGTTCTCTGTCATGGGTGATGTTGGCCTTCACCGACTGGTCGAGCACCGGTTCACAATACCAAGTGCGCTATTTTTCAGATGTTGCCCTACACAGTAATAGCGTCACTGCTATTAGCTTCAAGACATACATACTATGGAACGCCGTAGAACGTTGGTGTCAAAAAAGATACAGTAGCACTGTCAAAGCTGTACAATAAAGTCTGCAAACAAGC
Organism: Brachymystax lenok tsinlingensis; assembly: GCA_030435695.1. Classification (NCBI taxonomy): domain Eukaryota; kingdom Metazoa; phylum Chordata; class Actinopteri; order Salmoniformes; family Salmonidae; genus Brachymystax; species Brachymystax lenok. The sequence goes on from CM059796.1 coordinate 29,183,126, forward strand.
AAACACCGGACACGAACGATGTGTTTACAATACCGCATTGGTAATAAAGCTTAATTTGTTCGACCACAACTTCTGGGGTATCTAGCTTTAGCTTGGTACCTAGCTAGCACCAATACAACCAGCCTAAAAACAATTAGTCATTTTCATTGTTCTTAGCAATGATTTAGGAATCCTTGTGAGTAAGTATTAGCTAGGTTGCCACTTGTTGTTCGCCTATTGAAATTGAACTTCAGTTCATGAAAATAAATAGCTAGCCAGCTACTTAACCCTGTTGCCCAAAGCTAATGTTATAAGCAGCCAGCTAGCTTCATCTGGCTAGTGAGGCTCGACCACACTGGGTTATGTGTTGTGAAGCTAGCCACAACAAGGATTAGGCACAATAGTGGAATTTGCGGTTTGCCTTCAAAATAAAAGTGTCATTGACAGTGATGCAAATGAATACAAACAGTATAATTATGCCATACTTTTATTATGAAGGCTAACCGCAAAGTCCACTATTGCGGCTAATCCTTATTGTGGCTAGCTTTACATAGATGGGTCCGACCACCTTTAATCAAATAAAAACTGTCTCATAAATTAGGGTTATTTTAGATGATGACACCTAGCTATATAGTTAGCTAGCTAACTATAGCTACTAAAACAGATTGTCGTTTTGCTATGTTTTTGGGGAAGAACATTGTTTACATCCATTTCTTATGACCATCACTGTAGGTGCGCGAGACAACTTTAACAGCATCGTACGTATCGATGAATCGTTGTGACATGAAATACAAGTGATAGTGTAATCAATGTGTAATAACTACGTAAGAAAATTTAGGAACACGTTAAATTATTATGTGACGTGCGGTCATATTCAGGTCCTGATTGGTCAACAAGCTTATTTGACACGTCAAATAGTGTTATCTACTGGTCATTGTTTTCTTTTTTGACACTCAAAGACCAAAACGGCGTTCCATAGAAATCCTGGTTGAGAATGAAACGACTGAACAAATGAACAAACGAAACAGCACAGCAAGTAAGTGAAAGAAATAGGTTTTGATTAAGTTTTACTGGTAATGGGGACATACGTAAATGACAACAAAATAACTTTTTGGTCAGTGTGGTGTGTGTGTGTAACCTTTATTTAACTAGGCAAGTCAGTTAAGAACAAATTCTTATCTACAATGACGGCCTACCCCAGCCAAACCCGGACAATGCTGGGCCAATTGTGCGCCACCCTATGGGACTCCCAGAACGGCCAGATGTGATACAGCCTGGATTCGAACCAGGAACTGTAGTGATGCCTCTTGCACTTAGATGCTGCATCCATGTGTGTGTGTTAACTATTTACAGTGAGGGAAAAAAGTATTTGATCCCCTGCTGATTTTGTACGCTTGCCCACTGACAAAGAAATGATGAGTCTATAATTTTAATGGTAGGTTTATTTGAACAGTGAGAGACAGAATAACAACAAACAAATCCAGAAAAAACGCATGTGAAAAATGTTATAAATTTATTTGCATTTTAATGAGGGAAATAAGTATTTGACCCCTCTGCAAAACATGACTTAGTACTTGGCAAAACCCTTGTTGTGATATAAGTGACAAGCACTACTAATATAATGGCGCCAGAGGGGATGTTGCTGCTACCGCCTCTTATGACCGAAAAGGGCTTCTGTACATCAGAACAGCAATTACTCACTTCGAACTGGATAAAGAATTTTTCTTTAATGAGTCCGACGCGAAGGATATTCTGCTTTGTCTAGACAAGGCCGAAATCCCCGTCATCAGAGTGAAAAACAGACAGAGGAAAAGGGGGAGGAAGGCGGGGTGCCTTGTAAGAATTTGCCGACGAGTAGGTAAACCACCACATTATTGGCCAACGTGCAATCATTGGAAAACAAATTGGACGATCTACAATTAAGACTATCCTACCAACGGGACATTAAAAACTGTAATATCTTATGTTTCATCGAGAGGTGGCTGAATGACGACATGGATAATATAGAGCTGTCTGGCTTCTCTGTGCTTTGGCAGAACAGAGCAGCTATGTCTGGTAAGACGAGTGGAGGGGGTGTGTGTCTATTTGTCAATAACTGCTGGTGCGTGATGTCTAATATTAAAGAAGTCTCGAGGTATTGCTTGCCTGAGGTAGAATAGCTCATGATAAGCTGTAGACCACACTATCTACCAAGAGTTCTCATCTACAGTGAGGGAAAAAAGTATTTGATCCCCTGCTGATTTTGTACGTTTGCCCACTGACAAAGAAATGATCAGTCTATAATTTTAATGGTAGGTTTATTTGAACAGTGAGAGACAGAATAACAAAAAAATCCAGAAAAACGCATGTGAAAAATGTTATAAATTGATTTGCATTTTAATGAGGGAAATAAGTATTTGACCCCTCTGCAAAACATGACTTAGTACTTGGTGGTAAAACCCTTGGCAATCACAGAGGTCAGACGTTTCTTGTAGTTGGCCACCAGGTTTGCACACATCTCAGGAGGGATTTTGTCCCACTCCTCTTTGCAGATCTTCTCCAAGTCATTAAGGTTTCGAGGCTGACGTTTGGCAACTCGAACCTTCAGCTCCCTCCACAGATGTTCTATGGGATTAAGGTCTGGAGACTGGCTAGGCCACTCCAGGACCTTAATGTGCTTCTTCTTGAGCCACTCCTTTGTTGCCTTGGCCGTGTGTTTTGGGTCATTGTCATGCTGGAATACCCATTCACAACCCATTTTCAATGCCCTGGCTGAGGGAAGGAGGTTACTACCCAAGATTTGATGGTACATGGCCCCGTCCATCATACCTTTGATGCGGTGAAGTTGTCCTGTCCCCTTAGCAGAAAAACACCCCCAAAGCATAATGTTTCCACCTCCATGTTTGACGGTGGGCATGGTGTTCTTGGGGTCATAAGCAGCATTCCTCCTCCTCCAAACACGGCGAATTGAGTTGATGCCAAAGAGCTCCATTTTGGTCTCATCTGACCACAACACTTTCACCCAGTTGTCCTCTGAATCATTCAGATGTTCATTGGCAAACTTCAGACGGGCATGTATATGTGCTTTCTTGAGCAGGGGGACCTTGCGGGTGCTGCTGGATTTCAGTCCTTCACGGCGTAGTGTGTTACCAATTGTTTTCTTGATGACTATGGTCCCAGCTGCCTTGAGATCATTGACAAGATCCTCCCGTGTAGTTCCGGGCTGATTCCTCACCGTTCTCATGATCATTGCAACTCCACGAGGTGAGATCTTGCATGGAGACCCAGGCCGAGGGAGATTAACAGTTCTTTTGTGTTTCTTCCATTTGCGAATAATCGCACCAACTGTTGTCACCTTCTCACCAAGCTGCTTGGCGATGATCTTGTAGCCCATTCCAGCCTTGTGTAGGTCTACAATCTTGTCCCTGACATCCTTGGAGAGCTCTTTGGTCTTGGCCATGGTGGAGAGTTTGGAATCTGATTGATTGATTGCTTCTGTGGACAGGTGTCTTTTATACAGGTAACAAGTTGAGATTAGAGCACTCCTTTAAGAGTGTGCTCCTAATCTCAGCTCGTTACCTGTATAAAAGACACCTGGGAGCCAGAAATCTTTCTGATTGAGAGGGGGTCAAATACTTATTTCCCTCATTAAAATGCAAATCAATTTATAAAATTTTTCACATGCGTTTTTCTGGATCTTTTTGTCATTCTGTCTCTCACTGTTCAAATACACCTACCATTAAAATTATAGACTGATCATTTCTTTGTCAGTGGGCAAACGTACAAAATCAGAAGGGGATCAAATACTTTTTTCCCTCACTGTAACTGTACTAGAATGCTTAAAAATGTCATATTGTGCTTCACTAATTACAATTTTTTCACATGAGAAATGTGTCACCCACAGATAGGAACGTGGGACCCTCCCAGTGGCCTGAACATGACGGAGAACCACAAGAGCAAGACAACCAACATCACAGACTCTCTGGCTAACAAATCCCTCCGTGTCTCCACCATACTGGTAAACACACATCTGGCTAGGTTTCTGTATGTCTGTAACCCAACACAGGCACACAGCAGCATTACTGAAGGGCTAGGTCTCTGTATGTCTGTAGCCTCACACAGGCACACAGCAGCATCACTGAAGGGCTAGTTCTCTATCTATCTGTAGCCCCATACAGGCACACAGCAATATCACTGAAGTCACAATGACTGACAGCACAGATTAAACCCTTCGGTACTATCAAGGATAGGACTTCGTAGTCTAACATACACTACTAGACCAGATATGGCTGGAGTATGATGGTTCTTTTTGCTCTCTTTTCTCATCATTCTCTTTCTCGTTCCTTTTTTGACACTATTTGTTGCCGTCTTTCTCCGCTCTCTCTTCTCCATCTTTACTCTCTTCCCTTTCTCCACCTCTCTCTCCCCTCTTTCCCCCTCTCTTATTTTATGTTGCCAATTATTTTAATGATTACTTCATTGGCAAAGTGGGCAAACTTTGGCAGGAAATGCCAACAACGAACAGTGAGCCATCATTGTCACGATCGTCTTTTACATAAATGGACCAAGGCGCAGCGTGCATGGAGTTCCACATATTTATTAAATGGGAAACATAAAAAAACAATAAAGAAATAACTGATCGGACAATAACGTAGCGCTCACAGACACTAGCACAAAACAATATCCCACAATAGCAGGTGGGAAAAGAACACACTAAGTATGATCCCCAATTAGAGGTAACGAAAAACAACTGCCTCTAATTGGGAACCCCCCCCCCCAAAGGTGTGGACTCCGGCCGCAAAACCTGAAACTAGATGGGGAGGGTTCGGGGGTGGGCAACTAGCGTTGGTGGCGGCTCTGGTGCGGGACGTAGCACCCGCTCAGACCGCGGATCCAGCCATGGAGCCGGGCTGAACGCCGTGCCTAGGAGCAAGACTGGACCCGTGGCTGGACTGGGCACCGGCGCAGAGGAGGGCTCCGGCCCTGGCACCGGGCTGGGAAGGCGCACTGGAGGCCTGTTGTGTGGAGCCGGCACAGGTTGCACCGGACTGGTGACACGCTCTTCAGGGCGAGTGCGGGAAGCTGGCACAGGACGTACCAGGCTGGGAAGGCGCACTGGAGGCCTGGTGCGTGGAGCCGACACAGGTTGCACCGGACTGGTGACACACTCTACAGGGCGAGTGCGGGGAAGCTGGCACAGGACTTACAAGGCTGGGACGGCGCACTGGAGGCCTGGTGCGTGGAGCCGACACAGGTTGCACCGGCCTGGTGACACGCTCTTCCAAACGCCTGCGCTGCAGCATACTCCTAGCCAACACCTCTCTCCGATATCCCTCATTAAACTCCTCAATCGACTCCCAGACGGGCTCTGGCTCTCCTCGGCCGACCGCCTTGCCTCCAAAAAAAATATTGGGATTGTCCTTGGGCTGTCGCTGTCCTCCAATATTCCTCGGCGACGCCCGCCAAGGAAGGGTCTCGCATCCACCCAGTATCTCCTCCCAAGACCAACTCTCCTTTACCTCCTGGGCACGCTGCTTGGTCCTGTCATAGTGGGATATTCTGTCACGATCATCTTTTACATAAATGGACCAAGGCGCAGCGTGCATGGAGTTCCACATATTTATTAAATGTGAAACATACAAAAATAACGAAGAAATAACTGATCGGACAATAACGTAGCGCTCACAGGCACTAGCACAAAACAATATCCCACAATAGCAGGTGGGAAAAGAACACACTAAGTATGATCCCCAATTAGAGGTAACAAAAAACAACTGCCTCTAATTGGGAACCATACACAACACCAACATATAAATATAACAACTAGAAAAAACCCTAGTCACGTCCTGACCTAAAACGCCAGGGCGTGACAATCGTACTCATGCATAAAAGAACAAATAATGAAAGAAAAGCATCGTAAGTTAGATTTTTGTGAAGTTAGTGTGGGAGAGGTGGAAAAATTGTTATCGATCAATAATGACAAACATCCTGGCATTGAAAACTTAGATGGAAAGCTACTGAGGACGGCAGCTGACTCTATAGCCACTCCTATCTGTCATATCTTTAATCTGAGCCCAGAGGAAAGTCTTTGTCCTCAGGCCTGGAGGGAAGCCAAAGTCATTCCGCTACCCAAAAGTGGTAAAGCGGCCTTTACTGGTTCTAACAGCAGACCGATCATTTTGCTGCCAGCTCTTAACTACTTAGGGAATAGCGGCGCGCTACCCGGTGAATTTTAAGGCGCCAAGTTCAAAATCCAAAAGTTTAATTATTAAACATTCATCAATATACAAGTGTTGCATAGTCATCAAAAGCTCTGCTTCTTGGCAATATCACAGCGTTGTCAGATTTCAAAAAGGCTTTACGGCGAAAGCACAACATTTGATTGTTTGAGGATAGCACCTCATATATTTTCCACATTAGCATAAATTCATATCCAGCGCAGGTCACACAAAACCCATATAAGAGCTAAAAAACATCACTTACCTTTCGAAGAACTTCTGCTGAGGGCTTCCCAAGTGTCCAACGAAGACATCCAATGGTTCTTTTGTTAGAAAAAGTAATTTATTATAACCATACATTTCCGCTTGGTTGGCGCGTTATGATCAGAAAATCCACCGTTGAGTCACCCATTGAACCGTGAAGAGAACACGTTCAAATTATACCTATAAACTTTCTACAAACAAATCAAACATCATTTTTAATGTATCCTTAGGTATCCTTTTATGTATATTTACTGTAATATTTCAACCGGACGAATACGTGAACAATAGGAAAGGAAAATAAAGTGGGGCGCGCTCACAATCTCGCGCCCGTCAAACGTTGTTGACAAAAGTGGTCCCTTCACTACTTCCTCTTCCTATTTGTTCTGCTTAGTGCTAGAGCTTCCAGACACTGTATAAAGACTGTTGACATCTAGTGGAAGCCATAGGTACTGCAGTCTCAGTCCTAGTTAAAATAGAAATGAATAGGCAGCCTGGAGAAGAAGGCCATGTACAAAAAACAAAAAAAACTGCAAATCCGGCTGGATTTTCATCGGTTTTTCGCCTGCTATATCAGTTCTGTAATACTCCCATACATTATTTTAACACTTTTAGAAACTTCAGAGTGTTTCCTATCCAATGGTACTGGGCCTGAGTGGCAAGACTCTCCAAAACCGTCACCTCTGCTGCCGCTCCCTAAGAAATGAACAAACTGTTGGAAAAAATGGTGTTTGACCAAATATAATGCTATTTCTCTGTAAACAAATTGACAACAGACTTTCAGCATGCTTATAGATAAGGGCAGTCAACATGTACTGCACTGACACAAATTACTGGAAGTTTACATACACCTTAGCCAAATACATTTAAATTCAGTTTTCACAATTCCTGACATTTAATCCTACTAAACATTCCCTGTCTTAGGTCAGTTAGGATTACCACTTTATTTTAAGAATGTGAAATGTCAGAATAATAGTAGAGAGAATGATTTATTTCAGCTTTTATTTCTTTCATCACATTCCCAGTGGGTCAGAAGTTTACATACACTCAATTAGTATTTGGTAGCATTGCCATTAAATTGTTTAACTTGGGTCAAACATTTTGGGTAGCCTTTCACAAGCTTCCCACAATAAGTTGGGTGAATTTTGGCCCATTCCTCCTGACAGAGCTGGTGTAACAGAGTCAGGTTTGTAGGCCTCCTTGCTCGCACACGCTTTTTCAGTTCTGCCCACAAATGTTCTATAGGATTGAGGTCAGGGCTTTGTGATGGCCACTCCAATACCTTGGCTTTGTTGTCCTTAAGCCATTTTTCCACAACTTTGTATGCTTGGGGTCATTGTCCATTTGGAAGACCCATTTGTGACCAAGCTTCAACTTGAGATGCTGCTTCAATATATCCACATCATGGTGCCATCTATTTTGTGAAGTGCACCAGTCCCCTCCTGCAGCAAAGTACGACCCACAACATGATGTTGCCACTCCCGTGCTTCACGGTTGGGATGATGTTCTTCGGCTTGCAAGCCTCCCCCTTTTTCCTCCAAACATAACGATGGTCATTGTGGCCAAAAAGTTATATTTTTGTTTCATCAGACCAGAGGACAGTTCTTCAAAAAGTAAGAGCTTTGTCTCCATGTGCAGTTGCAAACCGTAGTCTAGCTTTTTAATGGCGGTTTTGGAGCAGTGGCTTCTTCCTTGCTGAGCGGCCTTTCAGGTTATGTCGATATAAGACTCGTTTTACTGTGGATATAGATACTTTTGTACCTGTTTCCTCCAGCATCTTCACAAGGTCCTTTGCTGTTGTTCTGGGATTGATTTGCACTTTTCGCACCAAAGTACGTTCATCTCTAGGAGACAGAACGCATCTCCTTCCTGAGCGGTATGATGGCCGCGTGGTCCCATGGTGTTTATACTTGCGTGCTGTTGCTTGTACAGATGAACGTGGTACCTTCAGGCATTTGTTAATTGCTCCCAAGGATGAACCAGACTTGTGGAGGTCTACAATTTATTTGGTCTTGGCTGATTTCTTTTAATTGTCCCATGATGTCAAGCAAAGAGGCACTGAGTTTGAAGGTAGGCCTTGAAATAGGTACGCCTCCAATTGACTCAAATTATGTCAATTAGCCTATCAGAATCTTCTAAAGCCATTACATAATTTTCAGGAATTTTCCAAGCCGTTTAAAGACACAGTCAACTTAGTGCATTTAACTTCTGACCCACTGGAGTTGTGATACAATGAATTTTACGTGAAATAATCTGTCTGTGAACAATAGTTGGAAAAATTACTTGTATCATGCACAAAGTAGATGTCCTAACCGACTTGACAAACTATAGTTTGTTAACAAGAAATTTGTGGAGTGGTTGAAAAACAAGTTTTAATGTCTCCAACCTAAGTGTATGTAAACTTCCGACTTCAACTATATCTATCTAATAGAACTCAGAGGGTTTTCTTTAATGGAAGCTTCTTTAATGTCAAACATGTAAAGTTAGTTGTACTGCAGGGCAGCTGTCTAGGTAAAAAACTGTCATGGGGAGTGGTCTGTCTGTAATAAAGAGATGCTCTGCTTTTTTGACACCACACTCCAAAAAGCAAGTCCTGCAGGCTCTAGTTTTATCTTATCTTGGTAATTGTCCAGTCGTGTGGTCAAGTGCTGCAAGGCAAGACCTAGTTAAGCTGCATCTGACCCAGAACAAAGTGGCATGTCTTGCTCTTTATTGTAATCAGAGGACTAATAGAAATACTATGCATATCTAAGAGTTGAGGAGAGACTGACTGCATCACTTTTTCTTTTTCTAAGAAACATTAATGTGTTGAAAATCCCAAATTGTTTACATGGTGAACACAGCTCTGACACACACACATACCCCACCAGACATGTGTCAGAAAGTGTGGAGTAGTTGGTGCAAAAAGAGTCAGGCGCAGGACAGCAGAGATGAGCAACACAACATAGTTTACTCAAAGGAATTAACAAAGTAGTAACAATACCAAGCCCACCAATATGGACTGACATAAAACAGGAACAATAACGCACACAAACATGGGGAAAACAGAAGGTTAAATAAAGAACATGTGTGTATAAAACAAAGACAAAACAAATGAAAAATTAAAAGTGGATCGGCGATGGCTAGAAGGCCGGTGACGTCGACCGCCAAACGCCGCCCGAACAAGGAGAGGGACCGACTTCGGCGGATGTCGTGACAACATGCCACCAGGGGTCTTTTCACAGTCCCCAAATCCAGAACAAATGCAAGAAAGCATACAGTATTATAGAGCCATTATTGCATGGAACTTCGTTCCATCTCATATTGCTCAAATGAACAACAAACCTGGTTTCAAAAAACAGATAAAGCAACACCTTACGGCACAACGTCTCTCCCCTATTTGACCTAGATAGTTTGTGTGTATCTATTGATATGTAGGCTACGTGTGTAGTTTTGTCCTTGAGCTGTACTTGTCTATTAATGTTCAGTATTACAGTGGCAAGAGTATGTGAACCCTTTAGAATTACCAGGATTTCTGCATAAATTTGACATAAAATTTGATCTGACCTTCATAAATGTCACAAAAATAGACAAACACAGTGTGCTTAAACTAATAACACATTATTGTATGTTTCTTGTCTATATTGAATACATAATTTAAACATTACAGTGTAGCTTGGGAAAAGTATGTGAACCCCTAGGCTAATGACTTCTCCAAAAGCTAATTGGAGTCAGGAGTCAACTAACCTGGAGTCAAATCAATGAAACGAGATTGGAGATTTTGGTTAGAGCTGCCCTGCCCCATAAAAAACACTCACAAAATGTGAGTTTGCTATTCACAGGAAGCATTGCCTGATGTGATCCATGCCTCGAACAAAAGAGATCTCAGAAGACCTAAGATTAAGAGTTGTTGCCTTGCATAAAACTGGAAATGTCAGCACTGTTGCTACTCTTCCTAGGAGTGGCTGTCTTCCATAGATGACTGTAAGAGCACAGCACAGAATGCTCAACGAGGTTAAGAAGAATCCTAGAGTGTCAGCTAAAGACTTACAGAAATCTCTGGAAGATGCTAACATCTCTGTTGAAGAGTCTACAATACGTAAAACACTAAACAAGAATGGCGTTCAAGGGAGGACATCATGGAAGAAGCCACTGCTGCCAAAAAAAAACGTTGCTGCACATCTGAAGTTCGCAAAAGAGAACCTGGACGTTCCACAGTGCTGCTGGCAAAATATTCTGTGGACAGATGAAACTGAAGTTGTGTTGTTTGGAAGGAACACACAGCACTATGTGTGGAGAAAAAAAGGCACAGCACACAAACATCAAAACCTCATCTCAACTGTGAACTATGGTCGAGGGAGCATCATGGTTTGGGGCTGCTTTGCTGCCTCAGGGCCTGAACAGCTTGCTATCATCGACGGAAAAATGAATTCCCAAGTTTATCAAGACATTTTGCAGGAGAATGTAAGACTATCAGTCTGCCAATTGAAGCTCAACAGAAATTAGGTGATGCAACAGAACAACATTCCAAAACACAGAAGTAAATCAACAACAGAATGGCTTGAAAATACTCCTTCTGGAGTGGCCCAGTCAGTCCTGACATCAAACCGATTGAGATGCTGTGGCATGACCTCAAGAGAGTGGTTCACAGCAGACATCCCAAGAATATTGTGGAACTGAAACAGTTTTGTAAAGAGAAATGGTCCAAGATTCCTCCTGACCTTTTTGCAGGTCTGATCCGCTACTACAGAAAACGTTTGGTTGAGGTTATTGCTGCCAAATGAGGGTCAACCTGTTATTAAATCCAAGCGTTCACATACTTTTTCCAACCTGCACTATGAATGTTTACACTGTGTGTTCAATAAAGACATGACAAATTATAGTTGTTTGTGTGTTATTAGTTTAAGCAGACTGTGTTTGTCTATTGTTGTGACTTAGATGAAGATCAGATAACATTTTAGGACACATTTTGGCAGAAATCCAGGTAAATCTTAAGGGTTCACATACTTTTTCTTCCCACTGTATGTCATGTTTCATGTTTTGTGTGGATCCCAGGAAGAGAAGCTGCTGCATTCTTAACAGCTACTGGAGATCCTAATAAAACGCCAACAAATACCAAACTACCTTTGTCTTTTGCCCCCTCTCTGCCTCTCTCTCCTTTCTTCTTCTCCTTCCATCTCCCCCCCCATGTTTCCTTAACAGGTGGAGCCCTACGTGATGTTCAAAAAGTCAGACAAGCCGCTGTACGGCAACGACCGCTTCGAAGGCTACTGCATCGACCTGCTCCGCGAGCTCTCAGCGATCCTGGGCTTCCGCTATGAGGTGAGTGGCTTCCCATGTGTCTCAGTTGGCGGAGCACGGTGCTTGTAACACCATGGTTCTGGGATCAATCACGATGGTATGAAAGTGAATGCATGTACTACTACAAGTTTCTACTAAATGACATATATTGTTATTAATATTAATAGTTGTTGTTGTTGTCATTCTTATTCTCATTAATAGGTGCGCCTGGTGGAGGACGGGAAGTACGGGGCGCTGGAGGAGAGCACGGGCCAGTGGAACGGCATGGTCAGGGAGCTCATTGACCATGTGAGTAGGGGGAGGAGAAGTGGACTATTGTCATGGTTACCATGGTGGTTATTGGTGGGTTGCCGTGTTAACGAGGATACGATTGGTTGGATAATGGATACAATGGAGCTTCACAGGCTTCAGATATGTTCAGAGGTTATGTCTATAATGGAGTTTCATGGTCTTCAGATAGGTTCAGAGGTTATGTCTATAATGGAGTTTCATGGTCTTCAGATAGGTTCAGAGGTTATGTCTATAATGGAGTTTCATGGTCTTCAGATAGGTTCAGCGGTTATGTCTATAATGTAGCTTCATGGTTGACACTGAGGACCTGCATATTTGCGCTACAAATGCAGCCCAAATTGAGCTTGTTTCTCAATATCAGTACCTGGGTTGGATTGATGACAAGTTGTGCTTCGTAACACATATAGAAAATCTGCCTAAGAAGCTAAGATAGTTTTTTTTTATCGAAATAAATAATGTCTCAGTATTGAAAATAAGAGAAAGATTGTTCAAACAATGTTTCTCCCTGTTTTGGATTTTGGTGATATTGTTTATATGCATGCGGCAGCCTCATTTGAAACCCTTGGACGCAGTCTACCATTCCACAGTACGTTTTATCACGGGACAATGTTAGGACTCATCATTGTAGTCTGTATAAAATGTGGGATGGACCTCTGTCTGTAAGGAGAGAGCTGCATTCTCTTTTATTTATTTACAAAGCAATCTGACAGAAACTGCCTCCATACGTAATGTCATTAATTAAGTTAAGAATCATAAGTTATCAAAGCCCGTTCTCAGAAATGGATAACACTAGAGATCCCTTCAGTCTCCACAGATTTGGGAAAATCTGCGTTTAGTTTAGTTTTTTTGCCTCTAATTTGTGGAACAATCGGCAGAGTTTACTGCAGTTAGATGTGCTGGTGCCACTCAGGCAGTTTAAATTACTGATTGAGGACTTTTATGTAGTTGAATATAATTGCTTTTATTAAATATGTTTATTTTGGTTTATTGTGTCCTGAATTATATTGTTTAATACACATATATGTGTATGTTTTATTATTCTGTTTTATTATTCTGTTTTTATTGTAATGTATACAGGGCTCTCTTGTAAAATAGATGTTTAATCTCAGTGTGACTCCCTGTTTAAATAAAGGTTAAATAAAAATAAATTAATTAATTATCTTCAGATAGGTTCAGAGGTTATATCTACGGTATAATGGGGTCTGTTTTGGGTGGTGCACACATTATAATAGGGACGCTTTTCAGTTCTTTGACTTCCCAGCTCCCACCAACTACATTACACCCTTATTTAGCAAGGTAAGTTATATTTCAAATATAACAACCTAGTTTAAAGGCCCGCCCTGACTTCAGTGATTTTCCCTTGTCTATCTTAGCTCTTTTAATGTGATACCAAATCCCCTGATTGGTGAACTCCAACAACCCCCCACCCCCCATCCCGTCTCTGTTTTAATGTAATTGGTTCAAATGTGGTGAACCAGCCTGGCCCCAGATCTGTTTGATGTCTTGTCCTATAGCCAGTGTCACGTCAAACATGTTGTCAAGATGGCACAAACAGATCTGGGACCAGGCTATCTTCCCCATCTCTCTCCGCAGAAAGCAGATCTAGCAGTGGCTCCGTTGGCCATCACCTACGTGAGGGAGAAGGTCATCGACTTTTCCAAGCCCTTCATGACCCTGGGGATAAGTATCCTCTACCGCAAGCCCAACGGAACCAACCCGGGCGTCTTCTCCTTCCTCAACCCCCTCTCACCCGATATCTGGATGTATATTCTGCTGGCTTACTTGGGTGTCAGTTGTGTGCTGTTTGTCATAGCCAGGTAACATGCCATCCCTCACACCTCGCTTTCACAAACCAGACAGTGGCTTTTCTCTGCGTCTCATGATACTATAACAAGTCCAGAATGTGGAGTTATTCTACCTGTAAAATTGAAACTCTATGCCTTAAAGGAAAGCTTTTACAGTGAAGTGTGACAGTCTGACTGACTGTGTATATGCCCTTAAGCTTGTGTAAAGATATCTTATGTAACGTATTGTGGACAAGCCCTGGCTTGTCTCCAGACTGAGGAAAATATGAAACAATCGTGTGAGGCCTTGTCTGACCTTTGGTTCTATATTGGTTTGCTCAGTGTTAGGCATTGAATGCAATATGTTTATTTAGCTATTATAAGTATAGTAGTATCTTAGTGGGCAAAACTGGTTGCAATAACAAAATTGTTGTAAAAGGATGTTTTTAAGACACCCTTTTCGTAACCAGAAAAATACGTCTTTAGATGGTTGTAATCTGGTTATCTGCATCCAGTTTACACACAGAATATGATGTTATTGTGAAGTCCCATTACAAATGTTGGCCGCTGGGTAGTAGAATTTCCCCTGACTGAAGCATTGCTAAGTAATCCTATGTAGAAAAGTGTTAATTAACCCCAGAACTCTGGGGTGCCAGCTGTTATGTGTTCTTTGGTTTGACCCCAAGAGTTTTGTGGTTAATGCACTTATTCCAAATGTTACTGGCCTTATGATCAGCTGAGAGGAAGGCAACAACTGTCACCTAAGTTGGTTCAGAATATGCACTTATTTTATTGCAATCTTTTTCGAACGTATGTTGGGTAAGTTTCTCTATATTTTCAATGTAGCCTTTCCATGGTCCTACGTTTACACAGTGAAATGAACCCAGATATAGCTGCAAGCATGTTTGTGTGTTTCTACATGATGTGTGTATGACATTGTGCTTATTATAACAAATCCACTTCCTTGAACTGTGTGCCAACGTAATGGAAATGGTTCGGTGAACCACGCTGCTCTCCTGATGAGTAACCTTGCCTGAAACGTGAAGACATGGTCTTAGGAGGCTTTAGCTCAGCAGGCTAAAACAGTGCAATGGCGATTCGGGAAACCTGGGTTTGAACCCAGTAAATCACACCAATATTGCCTCTATAACATTGTGTTCATTATCAGATAACTCGTTCTATGTCTTCCATAGGGGTGTTGATGTGCAATAGCTCAAAGCCTGCTATATGCTATTTTCCCCCAGGCGTCAACTTGCTGAGCCGAGCTCTCTTATAATTGAAGTATTGACCACTCAACAACAGATTGATTGGTTGAGTCCCTTTATGTCAAGGATATTGTTTTCTTTAATCCCCTACAAATAGATCTCTAACGAGTTAAAAGCTAATTGACCCACATCCGAAGGGCTAAAAGGAAGGATTTTCCTAACAAAATGTAGTTATTTAACTGCTCTTCCTTTATTGAGACAGAAACACAGTTGAAATTCCCTCAGACGGTGTTCACAACCATAGAACACCTACGTATTGAGTCGCAAAATATATCTCAGAGAGCTCGAACAATGCATGGGCCACCATACACAATAAGGTCCCTGTCATTACATATGGTACATATTTGTTGTTCTTCATTCTGGCTAACACACTAGATAAGCACAAATCACAGTGTCAGGCTCTTTCCTTCACACACACACAGGAATGCATGCACTCAAACACATACTCTCACACACACATATACACACACGCACACACACACACACACACACACACACACACACACCTACACACACCTCTCCTCAGATGCCCTGAGACAAGAAGGGAAACAGATCTATAAAGCCGGCTAGAGTGATTGAGTACAGCAGACAGCTAATAGGAGGGTGCCTGATGAGTTTTTGTGGCTGTGGATAGGAGAGGAGGATGAGAGGAGAGGAGGATGAGAGGAGAGGAGAGAAGGATGAGAGGAGAGGAGAGGAGGAGAGAAGGATGAGAGGAGAGTATGACAGTACGATGAGAGGAGAGAAGGATGAGAGGAGAGGATAGAAAGATGAGAGGAGAGGAGGAGAGAAGGATGAGAGGAGGAGTCCTTTTGTTATTCTGTGTGAGACTGCATGTCCCCTGTCTGCGCTCTGTGTGTGTGCCGTGTGTGTGCCGTGTGTGTGTGTGTGTGCATGTACGCGTACGTGAGTGTGCATGTGTGTGCGCAGGGTGACACTTCTCTCCTGCGGGAATCAGTGTGCAGAACACGACCCAGAGGAATACAGGAGTGGAACGCACAGCAAAACCTCTCTCTCACACACACACAATGCGTTTCACACTGTCACAAACCACACGATGCCACAGGGGACATTGAGCCGTGGCGCACGGTCGCCAGCGGTTACAAGGAGACGGAGCTGATTGACATTCTGGCCCGTCAGGCAGTCGGATGGGGCTGGCAGGAAGTTTAATGGCCCGCAATTCATCTTGTTTGTGGAATAAACGTCCTTTTATCACAGAGAACCATAAACACTAAGCAAAGTCATACTGATGAAATGTGGTTACAGTTTACAGTGGGATGTAGTGGTAAACACAAAGGTTGGTAAATGCACAACGCTAACTTTATTTTATAAATGACAATGTGTGTAAAACAGCATTTACCCTCCGCTATATCCCTGGTGCTATTCATGTGAGAAGTATACACTGAGTGTACAAAACATTAAGAACACCTTCCTAATATTGATTTGCACCTGCTCTTGTCCTCAGAACAGCCTCAGTTCGTCAGGGAATGGACTCTACAAGGTGTCAAAAGTGCTCCATAGGGATGCTGCCCATGTTGACTCTATTGCTTCCCACAATTGTGTAAAGTTGGCTAGATGTCCTTTGGGTGGTGGACCATTCTTGATACACACAGGAAACTGTTGAGCATGAAAACTCCAGCAGCTTTGCAGTTCTTGACACTCAAACTGGGGAGCCTGGCATCTAATATCATATCTCATTCAAAGGCACTTCAAAAGTTTGGGGTCACTTAGAAATTACCTTGTTTTTTAAAGAAAAGCTCATTTTTTTTGTCCATTAAAGTAACGTCAAATTGATCAGAAATACAGTGTAGACGTTGTTAATGTTGTAATTGACCGTTGTAGCTGGAAACTGCAGATTTGTTTATGGAATATCTACATAGGCGTACAGAGGCCCATTATCAGCAACCATCATTCCTGTGTTCCAATGGCACGTTGTGTTAGCTAATCCAAGTTTATCATTTTAAAAGGCTAATTGATCAGTAGAAAACCCTTTTGCAATTATGTTAGCACAGCTGAAAACTGTTGGTCTGATTAAAGAAGCAATAAAACTGGCCTTCTTTAGACTAGTTGAGTATCTGGAGCATCAGCATTTGTGGGTTCGATTACAGGCTCAAAATGGCCAGAAACAAAGACCTTTCTTCTGAAACTCGTCTATTCTTTTTCTGAGAAATGAAGGCTATTCCATGCAAGAAATTGCCAAGAAACTGAAGACTACTTTTGGGTGTCAGGGAAAATGTCTGGAGTAAAATGTACAGAATGGTCTTTAGGAATGTAGTGAAGTAAATAGTAAAGTACAGATACCCCCCAAAAAACTACTTAAGTAGTCCTTTAAAGTATTTTTGCTTAAGTATTTTACACCACTGCATATTGGATGTTGTATAGGTGATCAGACATGCCCATATTAGGCAACTCCTCTAGCACAAACCTAATCCGGTCCTGATCCCTAATGCTAAGCCAATCGCACTCTTAGGTCCTCATGCCTAATGCTAACCCAATCGCACTCTCAGGTCTTGATGCCTAATGCTAACCCAATCCCACACTCAGGTCCTGATGCCTGAAGCTAACCCAATCCCACTCCCAGGTCCTGATGCCTAATGCTAACCCAATCCCACTTTCAGGTCCTGATGCCTGAAGCTAACCCAATCCCACACTCAGGTCCCAATGCCTAATGCTAATCCAACCCCACACTCAGGTCCTGATGCTTAATGCTAATCCAATCCCACTCTCAGGTCCTGATGCCTAATGCTAACCCAATCACACTCTCAGGTCCTGATGCCTAATGCTAACCCAATCCCACTTTCAGGTCCTGATGCCTAAAACTAACCCAATCCCACACTCAGGTCCTGATGCCTAATGCTAATCCAACCCCACACTCAGGTCTTGATGCCTAATGCTAATTCAATCCCATTCTTAGGTCCTGATGCCTAATGCTAATTCAATCCCACTCTCAGGTCCTGATGCCTAATGCTAACCCAATCACACTCTCAGGTCCTGATGCCTAATGCTAACCCAATCACACTCTCAGGTCCTGATGCCTAATGCTAACCCAATCACACTGCTAATTTGATGCCACTCTCTCTTAATAAACTTTACTGCAGTGGGCTAAATCTGGGTCACAGAGTGTTTCTTGGTAGACTTAAACAAATCTAATCTGAACCAAAAGTATACACCTCACCCAAAGCTTATGGGCTTAAAAAAGACACGTGTACCATGGCAGATATAGAGTTGAAATGTATTATGTTTTGAGTTTGCGTCCCAATATTACACTTCATATAAAGAACAGAAGACTGAAATATAACTAAACAATTTTACATTGAAACACCTGACTTTCTACGTATAAAAAAAGTGTATTAATTATGAAATTATAAAAAATATTAATAACATTACACCCCATGAAGCCTTTATGTCATTTGACTGCAGTTAAGGGCTACCATAATAAAGGAGGAATATCCAGAGTGAGGGAGTCTGGTGGCAACAGGCAGGAAGAAGGTAGAGAAGAAGGGGGAGTCGAGGGAGGGGGAGTCGATGAATCTCAATGAACTCCATAGATGATCAGGGATGGGGACGTTATCTCCAGTGACAGTGTTATTCCACTCCATCGATCGGGCCTCACAATAAACTGAAGGCATTTGAATACGTCAATATGTTGATCTAGGGGAAAGGGTAAATTATTTGTGTTTGGTCTCCAGTGGAGAATAGGAATCAAAGGCCATAGTAAAAGATTGTAAGAGCGTCAATTGTTTCAGTTGCCTACAATAACCCGATTTAAGACCGAGACAAGACCAAGACTGGAGGGGGGACGAGACCGAGACAAGACCAAGACTGGAGGGGGGGCGAGACCAAGACAAGACCAAGACTGGAGGGGGACGAGACCGAGACAAGACCAAGACTGGAGGGGGCGAGACCGAGACAAGACCAAGACTGGAGGGCGGGCGAGACCGAGACAAGACCAAGACTGGAGGGGGCAAGACTGAGACAAGACCAAGATTGGAGGGGGCGAGACCGAGACAAGACCGAGACTGGAGGGGGCGAGACCGAGACAAGACCAAGACTGGAGGGGGGGTGGGGGGGCGAGACCGACACAAGACTGAGACTAAGTCAAAACCAAGACCAGAAAAAAGCGAGTCCAATTTAAGACCAGGATTGTAATTTTGTCAAATCACCACATAATAAGAGTTCAAAATGTCCAGTATTTCTGTGTTCATATTTCAGATCCTGTTCTGATTTAATCCCTTCAATTTTTATTGGAAAGGAAAGGGTTAACACTGAAGAGAAAAAAATATCCAATCAGGATTGTTTTTGCTGGTCTCTGGGGAGATAAATCTACAGTAGCTTGCTAAGTCAGCCATTGGCTAGGCCATCAGAAGCTAGATAAAGGCATCTTCCACTCAACTATATTAGGGCAACATATTGGAGTGGCAGTGGAATCAACCAATAACATTTTGACTTAATGAGTGGGACCGTTTTTACAAAAACGTTATTGACTGATAAAAAACTATTTAGAAGTATCGATTCTCTAAAAGTGCACTTTATTGAAGTTTTTCCACGGGTCTAGCTAGCTAGCTTTTGTTGTCAGCTAGTTTGCAGCAGCTGCAGCAGGTGTTATCAACAAGGATGTTGTTGCTAATTTGTTAGCTTCTCCCTTTTCAAAGTTAACTTTCAACAAGAAGTTACGTTTCAAATGATCATCATCTGGTGAGTGGAACTGTGGTTTTTATTGCAGCATGCTTGCTGTTGTCTTTGTGAAACATGGTTGCATTTAAAGTGGAATTGACAGCATTTTAGCGACATGAAATGTTATTAAAATCTGTTCATATACACCCCCAGGAAGAATATAACACTTTTTTTTCTGACAAGCGACCACTTAGATATAAGTGACAAGCACTACTAATATAATGGCGCCAGAGGGGATGTTGCTGCTACCGCCTCTTATGACCGAAAAGGGCTTCTGTACATCAGAACAGCAATTACTCACTTCGAACTGGATAAAGAGTTTTACTTTAATGAGTCCGACGCGAAGGATATTCTGCTTTGTCTAGACAAGGCCGAAATCCCCGTCATCAGAGTGAAAAACAGACAGAGGAAAAGGGGGAGGAAGGCGGGGTGCCTTGTAAGAATTTGCCGACGAGTAGGTAAACCACCACATTATTGGCCAACGTGCAATCATTGGAAAACAAATTGGACGATCTACAATTAAGACTATCCTACCAACGGGACATTAAAAACTGTAATATCTTATGTTTCATCGAGAGGTGGCTGAATGACGACATGGATAATATAGAGCTGTCTGGCTTCTCTGTGCTTTGGCAGAACAGAGCAGCTATGTCTGGTAAGACGAGTGGAGGGGGTGTGTGTCTATTTGTCAATAACTGCTGGTGCGTGATGTCTAATATTAAAGAAGTCTCGAGGTATTGCTTGCCTGAGGTAGAATAGCTCATGATAAGCTGTAGACCACACTATCTACCAAGAGTTCTCATCTACAGTGAGGGAAAAAAGTATTTGATCCCCTGCTGATTTTGTACGTTTGCCCACTGACAAAGAAATGATCAGTCTATAATTTTAATGGTAGGTTTATTTGAACAGTGTGAGACAGAATAACAAAAAAATCCAGAAAAACGCATGTGAAAAATGTTATAAATTGATTTGCATTTTAATGAGGAAATAAGTATTTGACCCTCTGCAAAACATGACTTAGTACTTGGTGGTAAAACCCTTGGCAATCACAGAGGTCAGACGTTTCTTGTAGTTGGCCACCAGGTTTGCACACATCTCAGGAGGGATTTTGTCCCAGTCCTCTTTGCAGATCTTCTCCAAGTCATTAAGGTTTCGTGGCTGACGTTTGGCAACTCGAACCTTCAGCTCCCTCCACAGATTTTCTATGGGATTAAGGTCTGGAGACTGGCTAGGCCACTCCAGGACCTTAATGTGCTTCTTCTTGAGCCACTCCTTTGTTGCCTTGGCCGTGCGTTTTGGGTCATTGTCATGCTGGAATACCCATCCACGACCCATTTTCAATGCCCTGGCTGAGGGAAGGAGGTTATTACCCAAGATTTGATGGTACATGGCCCAGTCCATCATACCTTTGATGCGGTGAAGTTGTCCTGTCCCCTTAGCAGAAAAACACCCCCAAAGCATAATGTTTGACGGTGTTCTTGAGGTCATAGGCAGCATTCCTCCTCCTCCAAACACCGCAAGTTGAGTTGATGCCAAAGAGCTCCATTTTGGTCTCATCTGACCACAACACTTTCACACAGTTGTCCTCTGAATCATTCAGATGTTCATTGGCAAACTTCAGACGGGGCATTTATATGTACTTTCTTGAGCAGGGGGACCTTGCGGGCGCTGCAGGATTTCAGTCCTTCACGGCGTAGTGTGTTACCAATTGTTTTCTTGGTGACTATGGTCCCAGCTGCCTTGAGATCATTGACAAGATCCTCCCGTGTAGTTCCGGGCTGATTCCTCACCGTTCTCAAGATCATTGCAACTCCACGAGGTGAGATCTTGCATGGAGCCCCAGGCCGAGGGAGATTGACAGTTCTTTTGTGTTTCTTCCATTTGCGAATAATCGCACCAACTGTTGTCACCTTCTCACCAAGCTGCTTGGCGATGGTCTTGTAGCCCATTCCAGCCTTGTGTAGGTCTACAATCTTGTCCCTGACATACTTGGAGAGCTCTTTGGTCTTGGCCATGGTGGAGAGTTTGGAATCTGATTGATTGATTGCTTCTGTGGACAGGTGTCTTTTATACAGATTACAAACTGAGATTAGGAGCACTCCCTTTAAGAGTGTGCTCCTAATCTCAGCTCGTTACCTGTATAAAAGGCACCTGGGAGCCAGAAATCTTTCTGATTGAGAGGGGGTCAAATACTTATTTCCCTCATTAAAATGCAAATCAATTTATAACATTTTTCACATGCGTTTTTCTGGATTTTTTTGTTGTCTTTCTGTCTCTCACTGTTCAAATAAACCTACCATTAAAATTATAGACTCATCATTTCTTTGTCAGTGGGCAAACGTACAAAATCAGCAGGGGATCAAATACCTCACTGTATATACCTCACTGTATATTATTCGTAGCAGTCTATTTACCCCCACAAACCGATGCTGGCACTTAGACCGCACTCATTGAGCTGTATAAGGCAATAAGAAAATGCTCATCCAGAAGCGGCGCTCCTAGTGGCCGGGGACTTTAATGCAGGCAAACTTAAATCTGTTTTACTGAATTTCTACCAGCATGTCACATGTTTCAGCCAGAGGGAAAAAAATATTGACCACTTTTACTCCACACACAGAGACGCATAAAAAGCTCTCTCTCGCCCTTCATTTGGCAAATCTGACCATAATTCTATCCTCCTGATTCCTTCTTACAAGCAAAAACGAAAGCAGGAAGTACCAGTGACTCGCTCAATATGAAGCGTTCAGATGACGTAGATGCTACGCTACAGGACTGTTTTGCTAGCACAGACTGGAATTACTTCCGGGATTCATCCAATGGCAATGAGGAGTATATCACCCCAGTCACCGGCTTCATCAATAAGAGCATTGACAACGTCATCCCCACAGTAACCGTATGTGCATTTCCCAACCAGAAGTCATGGATTACAGACAACATCCGCACCGAGCTAAAGGCTAGAGCTGCTGCTTTCAAGGATAGGGACACTAATCAGGACGCTAATAAAAAATCACGCTATGCCCTCAAACAAAGCACATCAGACGAACCATCAAACAGGCAAAGAGTCAATACAGGAATAAGATTGAATCCTACAACACTGGCTTTGATGCTCGTCAGATGTGGCAGGGCCTGAAAAATATTACGGACTTCAAAGGGAAACCCAGCCACAAGCTGCCCAGTGACGCGAGCCTACCAGACGAGCTAAATATCTTTTATGCTCGCTTCGAGGCAAGCAACACTGAAGCATGCATAAGAGCACCGTGTTATCGCGACTGCGTTATCATGCTCTCTGTAGCCGATGTGAGTAAGACCTTTAAACAGGTCAACATTCACAAAGCAGCGGGGCCAGATGGATTACCAGGACGTGTACTCAAAGCATGCGCGGACCAACTGGCAAGTGTCTTCACTGAAATGTTCAACCTCTCCCTGACCGAGTCTGTAATACCTAAATGTTTCAAACAGACCACCATAGTCCCTGTGCCCAAGGAAGTGAGAGTAGCACTCACGTCGGTAGCCATGAAGTGCTTTGAAAGGCTGTTCATGGCTCACATCAACACCATCATGCCGGAAACCCTAGACCCACTCCAATTCGCATACCGCCCCAACAGATCCACAGATGACTCAATTTCAGTCGCACTCCACACTGCCCTTTCCCACCTGGACAAAAGGAACACCTATGTGAGAATACTGTTCATTGACTACAGCTCAACGTTCAACACCATTGTGCCCACAAAGCTCATCACTAAGCTAAGGACCCTGGGACTAAACCCCTCCTTTTGCAACTGGATCCTGGAAATCCTGACAGGCCGCCCCGGGTGGTAAGGGTAGGCAACAACACATCTGCCATGCTGATCCTCAACACTGGGGCCCCTCAGGGGTGCTTGCTTAGGTCCCTCCTGTAGTCCCCGTTCACCCACGACTGTGTGGCCAAGCACGACTCCAACACCTTCTTTAAGTGCCCCCATTAACATCGAACGGGCTGAAGTGGAGCTGTTCAAGAGTTTCAAGTTCCTTGGTGTCCACATCACCAACGAACTATCATGGTCCAAACACACCAAGATAGTCGTGAAGAGGGCACGACAACACCTTTTCCCCCTCAGGAGACTGAAAAGATTTGGCATGGGTCCCCAGATCCTCAATGTTCTACAGCTGTACCATCAAGAGCATCCTGATCGGTTATATCACCGCTTGGTATGGCAATTGCCTGGCATCTGACCGTAAGGTGCTACAGAGGGTAGTGCGTACAGCCCAGTACATCACTGGGGCCAAGCTCCCTGCCATCCTGGACCTATAAACTAGGCGGTGTCAGAGGAAGGCCCAACATTTTTTCTAAAACTCCAGTCACCCAAGCCATAGACTGTTCTCTCTCGTACTGCACAGCAAACGGTATGGAAGCATCAAGTCTAGGACCAAAATACTTCTTAACAGCTTCTACCCCAAGCCAAAAGGCTGCGGAACAATTCATCAAATGGCCACCCGGACTATTTACATTGACCCTCCCCACCACTTTCTTTTTACACTGCTGCTACTCACTGTTTATTATCTATGCATAGTCACTTCACCCCCACCTACATGTACAAAATAACTAGACTAACCTGTACCCCCGCACATTGACTCGGTACCGGTACCCCCTGTATATAGCCTCGTTGTTGTTATGTAACTTTCTTGTGTTACTTTTATAAAAAAATGTAAATGTTATTTTTCTACTTTTGTTTATTTAGTAAATATTTTCTTAACTCTATTGGTTAAGGTAAGTAAGCATTTCACGGTAAGGTCTACACCTGTTGTATTTCGAGCATGTGACAAATTCGATTTGATTTGATATGGTCATTTTCACATTTTCATAAATTCTTAGAATGTTTGGGAGTTATGTAAACTAAGGCATTTGTAAAAACTCTATAGCAATATACAGTGGGAAAGCGGGCGTGCGTTTGGACAATTAATAGACACTGCTGTAAATAAAACCGAATAAAAAAATCTGTCTTGTCCAGGACCTGAGTCTACACAGACCGGTGTGCTATAGCCAATCAGAGCTACAGTAGACCTTTATACAAACAAGCCATTTGTCACACGGGCCTGCCATCATTCACTTTGAACTGGACTGTGTTTACAGGCAGTTGCAACAGTGTGACTTTAGATCCTTAGAACACATTAACCAAAAGCCACAAAACACACGTGAAGGGATTTCGGCAAATATGTAAACCCCATGGTAGTTACATTTTGGAACTTTACAGGCCTATTGATCAAAAAAAAATATCCCAATGCCCCAGGGTAGTGATTAGGGACATTGCCCTGTGTAGGGTGTCGTCTTTCGAATGGGACGTTAAACGGGAGTCCTAACTTTCTGTGGTCACTAAAGATCCCATGGCACTTATTGTAAGAGTAGGGGTGTTAACCCGGGTGTCCTGGCTAATTTCCCAATCTGACCCTCATACCATAATGGCCACCTAATAAGAAAGAGAGTCAAAAACAGCAGGTCCGGGACATGGTAGCACATCCGGTGAACAGGTCAGCGTTCCTTAGCCGCAGACAGAACAGTTGACCAGGTAGACTGGGGACAGCAAGGAGTCATCAGGCCAGGTAGTCTTGAGGCATGGTCCTAGCGCTTAGGTCCTCTGGGGGGGAGAGCGGAAGAGAGAGAGAATTAGAGGGAGCATACTTAAATTCACACAGGACACCAGATAAGACAGGAGAATTACACCAGATATAACAGACTGACCCTAGCCCCCTGGCACATAGACTATTGCAGCATAGATACTGGAGGCTGAGACGGGGGGTCGAAGGACACTGTGGCCCAGTCCGACGATAGCCCCGGACAGTGCCAACCAGGCAGGATATAACTTCACCCACTTTGCCAAAGCACAGCCCCCACACCACTAGAGGGATATCAACAGACCACCAACTTACTACCCTGAGACAAGGCTGAGTATAGCCCACAAAGATCTCCTCCACCACACGAGCCAGAGGGGGCGCAAAACTGGACAGGACGATCACATCAGTGACTCAACCCACTCAAATGACGCACCCCTCCTAGGGACGGCATGGAAAATTACTAGTAAGCCAGTGACTCAGCCCCTGAAATAGGGTCAGAGGCAGGGAATCCCAGTGGAGAGAGGGGAGGCAGAGACAGTTTCTATCAATTTATTTGAGTCAGTGCCGAGCATGTTGTATTCCGCTACCAACCTCAGCAATTTACCATCCAGGTTGTCGGTTCCAGGTGGTTTGGCCTTATTTATAGATTGCAAAATAAATATAACTTCTTCCACACCCCCTTTGTGGAACTCAAAACTACAGTGCTTGTCTTTCATTATTTAGTACATTATGCATGAATATGAAGGCTCAGCATTTGTTGTTTGCATGTCAAACCTAAGTTTGCTAATCTTATCAACAAAAAAGTTATTAAAGTGGTTGACAATATAAAAGGGTTTAGTTATGAACAAGCCATCTTCCTCAATGAAGGATGGAAACAAGTTTGCTTTTTTGCCTAGAATTTCATTTAAAGTACTGCAGAGCTGTTTATTGTTTCTTTATATAATTTATCCTTGTTCCATAGTATAGTTTCTTCTACTTTTTGTTTAGTTACTTGATTTCTCAGTTGACTGTATGTTTGCCAGTCAGCTGTGTTGTCAGACTTTATTGCTATTCCCTTTGCCTCATCCCTCTCAGACATTTCGTTTTTCAATTCGTCATCTATCCATGGGGATTTGGTAGTTCCAACAGTCCGTTTCCTGATTGGCGCATGCCTTTTAGTAATTAGAGAGCAGTGGGTCACAGGCGCCCCACCTGCGACAACTTCCGCCAAAATGCAGAGCGCCAAATTCAAATTACAAAAGTAGTAATATAAAACATTCATGAAAATACAAGTGTTGCATATTGTTCAAAAGCTTATAATATTGGCAATCTCACAGCATTGTCATATTTCAAAAAGGCTTTACGGCGAAAGCATAACATTTGATTGTCTGAGGACAGCGCCACGCATATTTTCTGCATTAGAATAATAACATAACCAGCACGGGTGTCACAAAACTCAGAAAAATAAAATAAATTGCTTACCTTTGAAGATCTTCTTCTGATGGCAATCCGAAGAGTCCCAGCAAGACAATAAATGTTCCTTTTGTTCTAAAAAGTCCCTCTTTATATCCATAAAGCTCCGTTTGGTTGGAGTGTTTTGTTCAGAAAATACAAGACATACAAAGCGTTAAAAATATACCTATAAACTTTATCCAAACAATGTTTCTAATCGATCCTTAGGTACACAAATATGTATATTAACGATAATATTTCACACAGATAATATCCTGGGCAATAGAAAAGGAAAACACGCGCTCACGGTCCCGCGCGTCAAAGAGAAAAGTGACTTCCTCACTCCCCTTGCCAATTCTTGTCTTACTCCTCAGTTTTTCTAGATAAACGCATGAAACCTTGTCTAAAGACTGTTGACATCTAGTGGAAGCCATAGGTACTGCAACCTGGGAGCTGGATTCCAGAATTTTCTATAGCAAGTCAATGGGAGAAGAGGCACATCACAGAATCACATTTTTCCGGATGGATTTTCCTCTGGTTTTTTTCGCCTGCCAAATCAGTTCTGTTATACTCACAGACATTATTTTAACAGTTTTAGAAACTTCAGAGTGTTTTCTATCCAGTACTACTAATTATGTGCATATCCTAGTTTCCGGGCCTGAGTACCAGGCATTTTAATTTGGGCACGCCAGACTCTCCAAAACTCCGAACACTGCCGCCGCTCCCTATATCGATGGGGATTTGGCAGTTCTAACAGTCAGTTTCTTGATTGGCGCATGCCTATCAGTAACTGGAAGGAAGAATTTATAAAACTGCTTAAGTGCAGCGTCCAGATGTTCCTCATTACACACATCAGACCAACAAATATTTTTCACATCTTCGACATAGGAATCATTGCAAAATCTCTTGTATTATCATTTATACACATTTTTAGGTCCAGTCTTCGGAACTTTGGTATTTCTAGATATGGCTATTATATTATAATCACTACATCCGATGGGTATGGATACTGTATTAGAGCAGATTTCTGCAACATTAGTAAAGATGTGATCAATACATGTGGATGATTTAGTTCCTGTTTTGTTTGTAAATACCCAGGTAGGTTGACTGATAACTTGAACCAGATTTCATACACTGGTTACAGCTTGGAGCTTCTTTTTTAGTAGGCAGCTTGATGACAACCAGTCATCAACTCTGTTGATATCACATACATCATCCAACATTTCACACTTACAATATAGTCCAAATACTGACTTTTAGCACAGTGGTCTATAGCAACTTCCTACAAGAATAGGCTTTAGGTGAGGTAGATGAACCTGTAGCCATATTAGTTCCACAACATCTGACATGAGATCCTCTCTCAGCCTAACAGGAATATGACTGGATATACATGTATCTATTTTTAGGGAATCGACCTCAAGTGATGTTCTTTTTTTTTAAGTAAAGGAATTGTGTGTATTTAACTGGACGGAGAAGAGATTGTAGAGGCCACTAATGTTATTCTGTTTGACTGAACTGTCTGTGTGTTCTCTCCAACCACAGGTTCAGCCCGTACGAGTGGTACAACCCCCATCCGTGCAACCCAGACTCGGACGTTGTGGAAAACAATTTTACGCTGCTCAATAGTTTCTGGTTCGGCGTCGGGGCTCTCATGCAGCAAGGTAGTTGCCTCAGCCTGCTGGTGCTGTGGCTATCTCTGTGTCCTACTCTCTCTGGGGGCCAAGGGCCAAGGTTTTAGGTCAGGCTCTGGGCTACACACAGGGGCCTCTGGGTGTGTGCTGCTACACTCTTAGAAAAAAAGTGCTATCAAAAACCGAAAAGGATTATTTGACTGTTTACATATGTGAACCGTTTTTGGTTCCAGGTAGAACCCTTTTGGTTCCAGGTAGACCCCTTTCCACAGAGGGTTCTACATGGAACCCAAAAGGGGTCTACCTGGAGCCAAAAAGGGTTCTCATATGGGGACAGCCGAAGAACAATTTTGGAACTGTTTTTTCTTAATATTGTAGGTGGAAAGAAAAAAATAGTTACGAAGCATCTATACATGCTTTATAAAGGGCTTACAAAAGGCTTAGTTTAGCCTTAAAAGATGCAGCTCAATTAAAGTGGGACAAATAATAATAATATGAAGGATAGGCCTAAAAACAAAAAAAAGATAACTAATGTAAAATATACTGTGTAGGTAAAATGTATGTAGTATGCGTATAAGCTGGAAGTAGAAACCTAAGTGGTATTGTCCATTAGTTTACTCCAATTAGGGGAAGGGTGGTAGGGTTATGGGGAGATAATAAAGGAAAATATAAATATATAAAAAGAGTCTTGAGTGGAATTTGAGATTTTTGGTTCCAACCACCGTGTTTTTGTGTGGTTCCCACCATGAAGCATGGAGGAGGAGGTGTGATGGTGTGCTTTGCTGGTGACACTGTCTGTGATTTATTTAGAATTCAAGGCACACTTAACCAGCATGGCTACTGCAGTATTCTGCAGCGATACGCCACCCCATCTGTTTGCGTTTAGTGGGATTATCATTTGTTTTTCAACAGGACAAAACACACCTCCAGGCTATGTAAGGGCTATTTTACCAAGAAGGAGAGTGATGGAGTGCTGCATCAGATGACCTGGCCTCCACAATCACCCGACCTCAAACCTATTGAGATGGTTTGGGATGAGTTGGACCGCAGAGTGAAGGAAAAGCAGCCAACAAGTGCTCAGCATATCTGGGAACTCCTTCAAGACTGTTGGAAAAGCATTCCTCATGAAGCTGGTTGAGAGAATGACAAGAGTGTGCAGAGCTGTCATCAAGGCAAAGGGTGGCTATTTTGAAGAATCTCAAATATTTTTTGGGTTACTACATGATTCCATATGTGTTATTTCATAGTTTTGATGTCTTCACTATTGTTCTACAATGTAGAAAATCCTAAAAAATAAAGAAAAACCCTTGAATGAGTAGGTGTTCTAAAACTTTTGACTGGTAGTGTGTGTGTATTAATATATATATATTTAAAATAATACATATGGGGGAATTGGAAATTATGTAGAAAATTATTTTGATAGACGCCGCTATCTATTTGCAATGTTGAAGCTGATCCACCCCACAAAAAAGAAAAAGAAAAACAATGACAGGTTGGTGTCATGTGCCACTACACAGAGTACTCTCCCATTGCCCACAGCCAATCAGCACCCAGAGAGTAGTGGGACATGGGGTCAGGATGTGAGGTTATCTTGGGTACATGACAGTCAGACCCAACCAGGTTGTCTGTTTCCACAAAAGTTGCTTATTGTAAAATGTTAACATGTAAGTTCAAAGATGTGACTCATTTGTGATAACGGACGGTAAGTTGAATGAGTACACCTTTCCTGGACCAGGTGAAGCCTATTTTAGAACAAAAATTCTCTGTCAATGGATATTCTTCATTCAACATGCTTTTTAGTCCAGGAGTAGGCTTATTCTGGTCTGGGAAACCAGCCCCTTAATTCCCAAGTCCCGGATTTAGTATAACACCTATCAACCACAGATCTTTGTAGATGCTACCCACTACAGTGTGTGGATATCTTCTCCATAGAGATACTATCTTCTCCCAGCTGCATCTTCTGGAAGTCTGTTTATCTGTCTCCACTTCCTACCCCCCTTTCCTCCCTTCTAACCCAGGCTCAGAGCTCATGCCCAAGGCCCTGTCCACCAGGATTGTGGGAGGCATCTGGTGGTTCTTCACCCTGATCATCATCTCCTCCTACACGGCCAACCTGGCTGCCTTCCTCACCGTGGAGCGCATGGAGTCGCCCATTGACTCAGCCGACGACCTGGCCAAACAGACCAAGATCCTGTACGGAGTGGTGGAGGACGGATCAACCATGACCTTCTTTAAGGTAGCTAGCTGGGCGAACCATTGGGCTGTCTGCGACAAGTGGTCTTCTGAGGCGTTGTGGTTGTGGAGAAACCAGTTCAAACTGTTTTCTTATTTTGTTGTTCTTTACATCGTACTTCTTGCAATGCCGTCTAACCAAGCATGGTAACACTTTATTTGACAAGCTCACATTGACATGGAAAGTGCTAGTTATTTTAATAGGTGTCTGCTGTAGAAAAAGGCATCTGCTCCAACTCAAATGTAACACATCTGATTCAGCTGGTTAAGTTTCTGATGAGGAGCCATTTAGTAGAATCAGGTATGCTATATTTGTGTTGTAGCGAAAGCTTGCAGGACGGCAGATCTCTAGAAGAAGGATTGGACTCAACCCTGCTTTAGAGCAACTAGACTCTGATTAGCGGTGGTCACAAGCATTTCACTACACCCGCAATAACATCTGCTAAACACGTGTATGTGACCAATAACTTTGGATTTGATAAGGTAATTTCCACATACTATGTCAAGCACTTTGAGCTACTGAAAAAGGCCAGCGCGATGTACTGTACATCCAATCATTTATTCATTACTATCATTAGAAGAGTTGGAATTCATCTGTCACATTTTCTTCCTCCGGTCGTTCCTCAGAAGACTAAGATCTCCACCTACGATAAGATGTGGGAGTTCATGAACAGCCGGCGATCGTCAGTGATGGTAAAAGACATAGACGCAGGAATCCAGCGCGTGCTCACCTCAGACTACGCCTTCCTCATGGAGTCCACCACCATCGAGTTCGTCACCCAGCGCAACTGCAACCTCACCCAGATAGGAGGCCTCATTGACTCCAAGGCCTACGGAGTGGGGACACCCATGGGTAACGTCTATTGTCCTTGTTGTCTATATAGTCTATCGTCCATATTGGCTAAATCACTTATATATCCTAGATCCCCTTCTGCCTGTCAATGGCAATGCATATCAGAGCAAGCTGATAAATGAAGGTTGGTGTTTGGACCGTTGGAGACAGGTAGTGCTTATGCACTGTATGCATAACTGAAAGGGTCGAACAAGGAAGTGTTATGAATGAGGTCAGGAGGTAAGGGTTAAAGTGAAGGGGAAATGGACAATAAGAAAGATTTAGGAATTTCTCAGTGTCTAGAATTTCCCTACACATTAAGATAATTGTACTTATAATAAACTTTGATTTGATTTGTACAGCTTGAAATGTGAAAATACCATGCCTGACATAGATAGCTACAAGATCACGAAGTAACAGTTTTAGCTCTGGCATTTCAGTTGGAATGTGTTAATACTGTTCCACTTGACACGTACGGTATATGATAATCCACCACACATAACCAGCTTTTTCTGTTGGAACAACCTTTTTCCTTGGCCTGTAAAGATTCTGTACAGCAGAGAAGGTGCTGGGCCCGTATTCCTAAAACATATAATATTTTGGATAATAATGAACAAAATCTCATGTAAAGGGAGTACCTAGATTCTAGATCAGCACGCCTACTGTGAAACGCTTGATACGGCCCATAGTGTATACTGTATGTGTGCAAGTCACATCTCATGGACTCCAGACTAAACAGGAGGAAAGCTGTTGCTAGTGTTTTCTAATTCTAGGGTTAGTGATGAGGCTGCATACAACATTGCAACCCCCCTGCCCCTACCCCTTAATGGCCTCATCCATAACCAGCATTATGAAGGCCATCAAAACATACTCCCTTTTCACATCTTGACCTGTCCACTGTTGATTAGTAGGGGTGGTTATGGGTCTGCAGGGATACTGTGTGTTGCTGATATGACTTGGCTGTTTTTGGTGGCAGGAGCGCCGGTTTCAGTATCTCAGAAATGTCTACCCTCCTGGGCATTTCACGCACAACAGGGTTTACAGAGAATGGTGCGACAAACAAAAAACATCCAGTCAGCGGCAGTCTTGTGGGCGAAAACAGCTTGTTGATGAGGGGTCAAAAGAGAATGTCAAGAATCATGCAAGTTAACAGGCAGGTCACAAACAGGTATATTTCTATGTATGGTTACTAGTAGTGGACACTGATATCGATAATGGAATATATATACAGTTGAAGTCGGGGGTTTACATACACCTTAGCCAAGTACATTTAAACTCAGTTTTTCACAATTCCTGACATTTAATCCCAGTAAAAATTCCCTGTCTTAGGTCAGTTAGGATCACCACTTTATTTTAAGAATGTGAAATGTCAGAATAATAGTAGAGAGAATGATTTATTTGGCTTTTATTTCTTTCATCACATTCCCAGTGGGTCAGAAGTTTACATACACTCAATTAGTATTTGGTAGCATTGCCTTTAAATTGTTTAACTTGGGTCAAACATTTCCGATAGCCTTCCACAAGCTTCCCACAATAAGTTGGGTGAATTTTGGCCCATTCCTCCTGACAGAGCTGGTGTAACAGAGTCAGGTTTGTAGGCCTCCTCGCTCGCACATGCTTTTTAAGTTCTGCCCACAAATTTTCTATAGGATTGAGGTCAGGGCTTTGTGATGACCACTCCAATACCTTGACTTTGTTGTCCTTAAGCCATTTTGCCACAAATTTGGAAGTATGCTTGGGGTCGTTGTTCATTTGGAAGACCCATTTGCGACCAAGCTTTAACTTCCTGACTGATGTCTTGAGAAGTTGCTTCAATATATGCACATAATTTTCATTCCTCATGATGCCATCTATTTTGTGAAGTGCACCAGTCCCTCCTGCAGCAAAGCACCCCCACAACATGATGCTGCCACCCCCATGATTCACGGTTGGGATGGTGTTCTTCGGCTTGCAAGCCTCTCCCTTTTTCCTCCAAACATAACGATGGTCATTATGGCCATAACAGTTCTATTTTTGTTTTATCAGGCCAGAGGACATTTCTCCAAAAAGTACGATCTTTGTCCCCATGTGCAGTTGCAAACCGTAGTCTGGCTTTTTTTATGGCGGTTTTGGAGCAGTGGCTTCTTACTTGCTGAGAGTTCTTTCACGTGATGTCGATATAGGATACGTCTTACTGTGGATATAGATACTCTTGTACCGGTTTCCTCCAGCATCTTCAAAAGGTCCTTTGCTGTTGTTCTGGGATTGATTTGCACTTTTCGCACCAAAGTACGTTCATGTCTAGGAGACAGAACGCGTCTCCTTCCTGAGCGGTATGGCGGCTGCGTGGTCCCATTGTGTTTATACTTGCGTACTATTGTTTGTACAGATGAACGGGGTACCTTCAGGCATTTGGAAATTGCTGCCTAGGATGATTTCTTTAGAGTTTGAAGGTAGGCCTTGAAATACATCCACAGGTACATCTCCAATTGACTCAATTGATGTCAATTAGCCTATCAGAAGCTTCTAAAGCCATGACATAATTTTCTGGAATTTTAAAGGCACAGTCAACTTAGTGTTTGTAAACTTCTGACCCACTGGAATTGTGATACAGTGAATTCTAAATGAAATAATCTGTCTGTAAACAATTGTTGGAAAAAATTTATTGTGTCATGCACAAAGTAGATGTCCTAACCGAGTTGTCAAAACTAAAGTTTGTTAACAAGAAATGTGTGGAGTGGTTGAAAAATGTGTGTAAACTTCCGACTTCAAATGTGTATATACTGTGTGTGTGTGTGTGTGTGTGTGTGTGTGTGTGTGTGTGTGTGTGTGTGTGTGTGTGTGTGTATACATACACACACTACCGGTCAAAAGTTTTAGAACACCTACTCATTCAAGGGTTTTTCTTTACATTGTAGAATAATAGTGAAGACATCAAAACTATGAAATAACACATATGGAATCATGTAGTAACCAAAAAGTGTTAAAGGGAGCGTCATCAGTGTTCGGAGTTTTGGAGAGTCTGGCGTGCCCAAAGTAAAATGCCTGGTACTCAGGCCCAGAAACTAGGATATGCACATAATTAGTAGTACTGGATAGGAAACATTCTGAAGTTTCTAAAACTGTTAACTACATGTCTGTGGGTATAACAGAACTGATATGGCAGGCAAAAACCCGAGCAAAATCCATCCAAGAAAATGTCATTTTGTGAGCTTTCTCATTTTCCAATGTGTTGATTTTGGATCTGCTGAATTCCAGCTCCCAGGTTGCAGTACCTATAGCTTCCCTATAGCTTCCACTAGATGTCAACCATCTTTAGACAAGGCTTCATGCGTTTATCTTGAAAACTAGACTAATGCAGGAAGTTTATATCAGTGGAGTGAGAAGGCAATTTCTATCTGTGACGCGCAGGACCCGTGAGCGCACGCCTCGGATTTTTACTTTTCTATCGCTCAAGATATTATCGGTGTGAAATATAATCCTTAATAAACATAATAGTGTAGCTAAGTATCGATTTAGAAACGGGGTTTGATTTGTTTGGACACAGTTTATAGGTATATTTTTACCGGTGTGTGTGTGCGGTTTGTGAGTGTTCGCTGTGAGTGTGTCTATATTGGGCGAGTGAACGGTGGATTTTCTGAACAGAACGCGCCAAACAAACAGATTTATGGATATAAATAGAGATTCTTTAGAACAAAAGGAACATTGGATGCCTTGCTTGGACACTTCGGATTACCATCAGCAGAAGATCTTCAAAGGTAAGCGATTTATTTTAGCTCTTTTTATGTGTTTTGTGACACCCATGCTGGATTTATTATTATGCTATTAGTGGAAGTACACAGGTTGCTGTCCTCAGACAATCAAATGTTATGCTTTCGACGTGAAGCCTGTGAGATTGCCAAGAGTCTAAGCTTTTGAAGAGTGTGCAACACTTGTATTTTTATGAATGTTTTATAATACTACATTTGCATTTTAAATTTGGTGCTCTACGTTTTTCCGGATGTTGTCAAGGATGCTAGCGCCCCACCGCTCCTTAATTATCTCCGAGAGGTTAAACAAATCAAAATATATTTTGTATTTTAGATTCTTCAAATAGCCACCCTTTGCCACGATGACAGCTTTTGCCACAATGACAGCTTTGAACACTCTTGGCATTCTCTCAACCTGCTTCATGAGGTAGCATTTCAATTAGCAAGATGGCGCCGACAGAGATGGTCGCCTGGCTTCATGGTCTTAGGAAAGTATGCAGAACTGACCTAGAATTCCTTACAATCAAATGCCGACCGCATTATCTACCAAGAGAACTCTCTTTGAATATAATCACAGCCGTGTATATACCTCAACGGGCATGAAAGAACTTCACTGGACTCTATGTAAACTGGAAACCATATATCCTGAGGCTGCATTGTAGCTGGGGATTTTAACGAAGCTAATCTGAAAACAAGCTCCCTACATTTTATCAGCATATCTAATGCGCGACTCGAGCTGGCAGCATTCTGGATCATTGCTACTCTAACGCATACAAAGCCCTCCCCTGCCCTCCTTTCGGCAAATCTGGCCATGACTCCATTTTGTTGCTCCCAGCCTATAGACAGAAACTAAAACAGGAAACGCCCGTGCTCAGGTCTGTTCAATGCTGGTCCGACCAATTGGATTCCACACTTCAAGATTGCTTTGATCACGTGGACTGGGATATGTTCCGGGTAGCCTCAGACAACAACATTTATGTATACGCTGACTCGGTGAGCGAGTTTATTAGCAAGTGCATTGTTGATGTTGTACCCACAGTGACCATTAAAACCTTCCCTAACCAGAAACTGTGGATTGATGGCAGCATTCGAGCAAAACTGAAAGCGCGAACCACTGCTTTTAATCATGGCAAGGCGACCGGAAACATGACCAAATACAAACAGTGTAGCTATTCCCTCCGCAAGGCAATCAAACAAGCTAAGCGTCAGTATAGAGACAAAATAGAGTCGCAATTCAACGGCTCAAACATGAGACGTACGTGGCAGGGTCTACAGTCATTCACGGATTACAAAAAGAAAACCAGCCCCGTTGCAGACACTGACGTCTTGCTCCCAGACAAATTAATCAACTTCTTTGCTCGCTTTGAGGACAATACAGTGCCACTGACACGGCCCGCTGCCAAAACCTGTTTGCTCTCCTTCACCATGGCCAACGTGAGTAAAACATTTAAACGTGTTTACCCTCGCAAGGCTGCTGGCCCAGACGGCATCCCTAGCCGCGTCCTCAGAGCATGTGCAGACCAGCTGGCTTATGTGTTTACGGACATATTCAATCAATTCCTATCTTAGTCTGCTGTGCCCATATGCTTCAAGAGGGCCACCATTGTTCCTGTCCCCAAGAAAGCTAAGGTAACTGAGCTAAATGACTATCGCCCCGTAGCACTCACTTCTGTCATCATGAGGTGCTTTGAGAGACTAGTCACCTCCACCCTACCTGATACCCTAGACCCACTCCAATTTGCCTACCGCCCAATAGGTCCACAGACGACGCAATCGCAATCACACTGCCCTAACCCATCTGGACAAGAGGAATTGACTACAGCTCAGCATTTAACACCATAGTACCCTCCAAACTCGTCATTAAGCTCGAGACCCACAAGGGTGCATTCTCAGCCCTCTCCTGTACTCCCTCAGCCCTCTCCTGTACTCCCACCCATGACTGCGTGGCTATGCACGCCTCCAACTCAATCATCAAGTTTGCAGACGACACTACAGTGGTAGGCTTGATTACCAACAACGACGAGACTGCCTACAGGGAGGAGGTGAGGGCCCTCAGAGTGTGGTGTCAGGAAAATAACCTCACACTCAACGTCAACAAAACAAAGGAGATGATCATGGACTTCAGGAAACAGCAGAGGAAGCACCCCCCTATCCACATCAACGGGACAGTAGGGGAGAATGTGGAAAGTTTTAAGTTCCTCGGGGTACACATTTTGCAACCCCTATTACCAGTCTGTTCAACCTCTCTTTCGTATCGTCTGAGATCCCTAAAGATTGGAAAGCCGCCACGGTCATCCCCCTCTTCAAAGGGGGTGACACTCTAGACCCAAACTGTTATAGACCCATATCCATCCTGCCCTGTCTTTCTAAAGTCTTCGAAAGCCAAGTTAATAAACAGATCACTGACCATTTTGAATCCCACCGTACCTTCTCCGCTGTGCAATCCGGTATCCGAGCTGGTCATGGGTGCACCTCAGCCACGCTCAAGGTACTAAACGATATCATAACCGCCATCGATAAAAGATTGTACTGTGCAGCCGTCTTCATCGACCTGGCCAAGGCTTTCGACTCTGTCAATCACCGTATTCTTATCGGCAGACTCAACAGCCTTGGTTTCTCAAATGACTGCCTCGCCTGGTTCACCAACTACTTCTCAGACAGAGTTCAGTGTGTCAAATCGAAGGGCCTGTAGTCCGGACCTCTGGCAGTCTCCATGTGGGTACCACAGGGTTCAATTCTCTCGGGCTGACTATTTTCTCTGTATATATCAACGATATCGCTCTTGCTGCGGGTGATTCTCTGATCCACCTCTACGCAGACGACACCGTTCTGTATACTTCTGGCCCTTCTTTGGACACTGTGTTAACTAACCTCCAAACGAGCTTCAATGCCATACAACACTTCTTCCGTCGCCTCCAACTGCTCTTAAATGCTAGTAAAACTAAATGCATGCTTTTCAACCGTTTCGCTGCCCGCACCCGCCCGCCCGACTAGCATCACTACTCTGGACGGTTCTGACTTAGAATATGTGGACAACTACAAATACCTAGGTGTCTGGCTAGACTGTAAACTCTCCATCCAAACTCCTATTAAACATCTCCAATCCAAAATTAAATCTTTCTATTTCGCAACAAAGCCTCCTTCACTCACGCCGCCAAACATACCCTAGTAAAACTGACTATCCTACCGATCCTTGACTTCAGCGATGTCATTTACAAAATAGCCTCTAACACTCTACTCAACAAACTGGCTGCAGCCTATCACAGTGCCATCCGTTTTGTCACCAAAGCCCCATATACCACCCACCACTGCGACCTGTATGCTCTAATCGGCTGGCGTTCGCTACATATTCGTCGCCAGACACACTGGCTCCAGGTCATCTATAAGTCTTTGCTAGGTAAAGCTCCGCCTTATCTCAGCTCACTGGTCACGATAACAACACCCACCCGTAGCACGCGCTCCAGCTGGTATATCTCACTGGTCATCCCCAAAGCCAACATCTCCTTTGGCCGCCTTTCCTTCCAGTTCTCCAATGACTGGAACAAATTGCAAAAATCACTCAAGCTGGAGACTTATATTTCCCTCACTAACTTGAAGCATCAGCTATCTGAGCAGCTAACCGATCGCTGCAGCTGTACATAGCCCATCCAATCTACCTGCCTCATCCCCATATTGCTTTTATTTACTTTTCTGCTCTTTTGCACACCAGTATTTCTACTTGCACATCATCATCTGCACATCTATCACTCCAGTGTTAATTTGCTAAATTGTAATTACTTCGCCACTATGGCCTATTTGCCTTGCCTTACCTCCTCACGCCATTTGCACACACTGTATATAGACATTATTTTTTCTATTGTGTTATTGACTGGATGCTTGTTTATTCCATGTTTAACTCTGTGTTGTTGGTGTCGCACTGCTTTGCTTTATCTTGGCCAGGTCGCAGTTGTAAATGAGAACAAACTGAAATGGTCCACCCACGCAGACAGCGTGGTGAAGAAATTTGACTTGTTACCGAAAACACTCAAACTTTTACAGATGCGCAATTGAGAGCATCCTGTCGGGCTGTATCATCGCCTGGTACGGCAACTGCTCCGCCCACAACCGTAAGGCTCTCCAGAGGATAGTGCGGTCTGCACAACGCATCACCGGGGGCAAACTACCTGCCCTCCAGGACACCTACATCACCCGATGTCACAGGAAGGCCAAAAAGGACAACAACCACCCGAGCCAACATTCTGACTCAAATCTCTAGCCACTTTAATAATTAGATGTAATAAATGTACCATTAGTCACTTTAAGCAATGCCATTTTATATAATGATTACATTACTCATCTCATATGTACTGTATTCTGTCAGGCCTCAGGGTTAGGACTAGAATTAAAACTTGAACTGTCAAAAAGGTGAACCCAAATGCAGAAATCCAGATGACAGTCCTGGGGAATGTCTTCAAATCTTTTATTCAATTATAAAAGGGACATCCAAACATTCCTAGGATGTTACCAAAAAATTAAATCCAAAAACCTTCCCAAAAAAGGTTCCAAAGAGAGAAAACAAAAAACCCGAACTGGCACTCAAAGGGAGACATGCCAGTTGCTGAAGAACGCAGAGTGTTATGGGCATACTCTTCCCAAATGACGAAAGATGCCCAGGATGTCGGGTTGTTAGCTGTCATGCACCTCAGTGTGGTCTCTAGGTCCTGGTTCAGTCTCTGTTTGTCCATTAGACTCTGGGTGGAACCCAGAAGACAGACTCACCGTTTTCCCCAGCAGTCGACAGAAGGCATGCCAGAAGCGGGATTAAAACTGAGGTCCTCTATCTGTGACAATGTCCTGAGGAATCCCGAAGAATCTGAACACGTGTTCAATAACAATTTCTGCAGTTTCCTTAGCAGACGGTAACTTGGGCAAGGGGATAAATCTGCATGCATTAGAGAATCGGTCGACTACTACTAGAATGGCGGTATTTCCTTGGGATGGTGGGAGCCCAGTGATAAAGTCCATCGAGAGGTGAGACCAGGGCCGTTGAGGAATGGGAAGAGGGTGCAGCAATCCTTGAGGTTTTTGATGGGGTACCTTCCCCTGGTTGCAAGTCGGGCAGGCATCCACAAATGCCTGAGTGTCTTCCTTAATGGTAGGCCACCAAAATCTTCTCAGGAGGAAATCGAGGGTTCGAGCAGCACCAGGATGGCAGGTAAGGAGAGAACTGTGACCCCACTGGAGAACCTGGGAACGGACAAGGCTCGGGACAAATAGACAATTAGCCGGTTCCCCTCCAGGATCAGGTTCTTGAGCCTGAGCCCTCCTTACTGTGGCCTCAACCTCCCACCTAACTGGAGCCACCACCTTAGAGTTCAGAATGATGGTTCTTGCTGGCTCCTCATGGCCAGTGGGGGAGTAAACTTGAGACAGGGAATCCAGTTTCGTATTCTTGGATCCCGGTCGATAGGACAAAGTGAACTG
Organism: Brachymystax lenok tsinlingensis; assembly: GCA_030435695.1. NCBI lineage: Eukaryota > Metazoa > Chordata > Actinopteri > Salmoniformes > Salmonidae > Brachymystax > Brachymystax lenok. The sequence goes on from CM059796.1 coordinate 29,223,763, forward strand.
GAAACGGTTAAAAAACAGTGACCATCGGGCCTGGCGAGAGTTGAGCCGCTTAGCCTGTTGGATGTATTCCAAATTCTTGTGATCCGTGAGAACTAGGAATGGGTGTTGTGCCCCCTCAAGCCAGTGTCTCCATTCTTTTAACTCAAGCTTGACCGCCAACAGTTCTCGATCCCCCACATCGTAATTTCTCTCAGCAGGTGATAATCGATGCGACAGGAAGGCGCAGGGATGAAGCTTGTTGTCCACTCCTCGCTGAGAGAGAATAGCTCCTACTCCCATATCCGAGGCATCCACCTCAACCACAAATGGCTTCTCAGGATCAGGTAGTCAGAAAAGGCGCAGAGGTGAAACGGCGCTTAAGTTCCTCTAAAGCCTCCTCGGCCTCAGAACTCCACAGAATCTAGTGCCTTTCCCTTTAGTGAGGGCTGAGGGGAGCTGCTACAGCACTAAAGTTCCTCACAAACTTGCGATAGAAATTCGCAAACCCTAAAAAACGTTGAACTTCCTTCACATTGTTGGGGGTAGGCCAATTGGTGACAGCCTGGACCTTTCTAGGATCCATTTGGATGTTACCTGGGGTAATAATGAATCCTAGGAACTGCACTTCAGAAACATGGAACTCACTTCTCAGGCTTAATATACAAATGGTTATCCAGGAGGCGATGGAGGACTCTTAGAACATGCTTTTCGTGTTCTTGCAAGGATCCCGAGAAAATCAGAATGTCATCTAGATAGACGAAAACGAACTGATTTAGCATGTCTCGGAGGACATCATTAATTAGGGCCTGGAAAACAGCTGGAGCATTAGTGAGTCCAAAAGGCATAACCTGATCGATGGCACAATCATAGGGCCGATGAGGGGGTAGCGAGGTGGCCCTGCATTTACTGAAAACCTCCTGGTAAGGATGATACACGGAGGGCACTCGAGAGAGGTCAATGGGTTCTTGGGACTGAGGAGAAACATATGAGGAACTCGGGAAGATGCATGTGGCATGACAGGTGGGTCCCCACTCAAGGATGGTGCTGGTGGACCAGTCGATATGGGGGTTGTGCCGAAGAAGCCAGGGATAGCCCAGGATTATAGGGAAGGCAGAAGACTGGATGAGATGGAAAGGGAGTGTTTGACAATTGATTTCTCCACGTCCCAGAGGTCACCCATCCAGAGCAGTAACAACCAGGGGGGGGGACGAAAGGAAGGCTCAACTTCTTGGCCAAGGAAATATCCATAAAATTACCAGCAGCACCGGAATCCACCCAAGCCTGCAGAGAATGTTTTTCACTGCTCCAGGAGAGTGACCGGAAGGTGAAGACCAGTGTCGGTTAGGGGAGAGATCTGAGTAACTCCCGTCACAGACCTCCCCTGTCTGCACGGGACAAAGCTTTTCCCGAAAGCTCAGGACAGGAGGTTCTGAAATGTCCAGACTGTCCACAGTAGAGGCAGCGGCCGTCTTTCATACGCCGATCACGTTCAGAGGGTGACAATCTGGTACCTCCTAACTGCATGGGCTCTGGGGTTTCTTGGGAAGCTTGAGTTGTACAGGCATGGGGAAGGAAGACTTACAGGCCCATTTTCTCTCTCTAAGTCTATTGTCCAAGCGGATCGCCACCTCAATTAGAGTCTCAAGAGTATCAACAGGATCTCTGGTAGCAATCTCATCCTGGATGGCCTCTGAGAGGCCATTCTGGAAACATACAATGAGAGCCTCTTGATTCCAGCCACTAGCTGCTGCAACAGTGCAGAATTGGATGGCATAGTCTGCCACACTGCGTTTACCTTGCTGGATGGACAACAACCTCTGATGCCTCCCGACCTCAAAGAGGATGATTAAAGACCCGTTTGAAAGGCAGAGTAACTGGTACAGACAGGACTGTAGGCCTCCCAGATGGCTGTGGCCCAAGACAGGGTTCTTCCAGAGAGAAGGGTGATAATATAGGCTATCTTAGCCCTGTCTGAAGGGAAGGATGATGGTTGTAACTCAAAAATGAGAGCACACTGCATCAGGAAGCCATTGCAGGCACTAGGGTCTCCTGAAAAGTGTTGAGGAGGAGGTAACCGGGGTTCAGATAAGAAGCTTGGGTTAGGAGGCATTGGCTGAGGTGCTGGTTGAGGTGCTTGGACTGGAGTCATGGCAGGATTGGCTGGCAGTCTCCGAAACAGCTCTTGAAGAGATGTGAGAATGTCAGATAGCAGGCTATCATGTTTTGTCATCAGGGTCTCATGTTGGGCTAAGGCAGCCTCCTGACGAGCAACTGCCCCACGAAGATCCTGTGCATGAGATGAATCTGCTGGGTCCAAATCTGGCTGAGTGTTTCTGTCAGGCCTCAGGGTTAGGACTAGAATGAAAACTTGAACCGTCAAAAAGGTGAACCCAAATGCAGAAATCCAGATGACAGTCCTGGGGAATGTCTTCAAATCTTTTATTCAATTATAAAAGGGACATCCAAACATTCCTAGGATGTTACCAAAAATAAACTCCAAAACCTTCCCAAAAAGGTATGACAAAAGGTTCCAAAGAGAGAAAACAAAAGTCCAAAGATAATCCAAAAGGAATTAGAAAGATTCAAAGAACCGTGAGAACTCCAAAAATGTCAAATAACAAAAGTAAATAAAACAAAACAAAAGAACCCTACCAGGTACACGAAGTAGAATAAGGACACTCCAAAGGAGACACAGCATGGGAATGACCTAGACACGGTCATGGCATAGAAACACTCAGCAAAGAACTCAGGAGAAGGGTAACTTAAATACACAAACAGGGAACAAGGCACAGGTGACAACAATAAGACCTAATGACAGAGACTGAAAACTAACCAAAGACGCAATGGGGACCTCTAGTGGCCAAACATAAATCTAAGACCCTGACAGTATTCTATACCATCTACTGCATCTTGCCTATGCCACACGGCCATCACTCGTCCATATTTATATGTGCATATTCTTATTCATCCCTTTACACCTGTGTGTATAAGGTAGTTGTTGTGAAAGTGTTAGATTACTTGTTAGATATTACTGCACTGACGGAACTAGAAGCACAAGCATTTCGCTACACTCGCATTAACATATGCTAACCATGCGTATGTGACCAATAAAATTGTATTTGATTAACAGGTGTGTCTTCTTAAAAGTTAATTTGTGGAATTTCTTTCCTTCTCAATGCGTTTGAGCCAATCAGTTGTGTTGTGAAAAGGCAGTGGGGTATACAGAAGATATACCTATTTGGTAAAACATCAAGTCCATATTATGGCAAAACAGCTCAAATAAGCAAAGAGAAATGACAGTCCATCATTACTTTAAGACATGAAGGTCAGTCAATACAGAACATTTAAAGAACTTTGAAAGTTTCTTCAAGTGCAGTCGGAAAAACCATTAAGCGCTATGATTAAACTGGCTCTCATGTGGACCACTACATGAATGGAAGACACAGAGTTACCTCTGCTGCAGAGGATAAGTTCATTAGAGTTACCAGCCTCGTAAATTGCAGTCCAAATAAATGCTTCACCGAGTTCAAGTAACAGACACATCTCACCATCAACTGTTCAGAGGAGACTACGTGAATCAGGCCATGGTAGAATTGCTGTAAAGAAACCACTACTAAAGGACACCAATAAGAAGAAGAAACTTGCTTGGGCCATGAGACACGAGTAATGGACATTAGACCGGTGGAAAATGTCCTTTGCTGTGGAGTCCAAATTTGAGAGTTTTGGTTCCAACCGCCATGTCTTTGTGAGACGCGGTGTAGGTGAACGGATGATTGCCGCATGTGTATTTCCCACCGTGAAGCATGGAGGAGATGTTATGGTGTTGGTGTGCTTTGCTGGTGACACTGTCTGTGATTTATTTAGAATTTAAGGAACACTTAACCAGCATGGCTACCACAGCATTCTGCAGTAATATGCCATCCCATCTGGGTTGGGCTTAGTGGGACTATAATTTTTTTTTCAACAGGACAATGACCCAACACACCTCCAGGCTGTGTAAGGGATATTTTACCAAGAGGAGAGTGATGGAGAGCTGCATCAGATGACCTGGCCTCCACAATCCCCCAACCTCAACCAAATTGAGATGGTTTGGGATGAGTCGGACCGCAGAGTGAAGGAAAAGCAGCTAACAAGTGCTCAGCATATGTGGGAACTCCTTCAAGACTGTTGGAAAAGCATTCCAGGTGAACCTGGTTAAGAGAATGCCAAGAGTGTGCAAAGCTGTAGTGAAGGCAAAGGGTGACTATTTGAAGAATCTCAAATATAAAATATGTTTAGATTTTTTAACACGTTTTTGGTTATTACATGATTCCATATGTGTTATTTTATAGTTGTGATGTCTTCACTATTATTCTACAATGTAGAAAACAGTCAAAATAAAGAAGAACCCTTGAATGAATAGGTGTTCTAAAACTTTTGACCGGTAGTGTATATATACAGTGCATTCGGAAAGTATTCAGACCCCTTTACTTCTTTCTCATTTTGTTATGTTACATCCATATTCTAAAATTGATTAAATTGTTTTTTTCCTCATCAATCTACACACAACCCCCCATAATGACGAAGCAAAAACAGGTTTTTAGAAATGTTTGCAAATGTATAAAAAAAATAAGAAATGAAATATGACGTTTACATAAACAGTTCAGAACCTTTACTCAGTACTTTGTTGAAGCACCTTTGGCAGTGATTACAACCTCGACTCTTCTTGGGTATGACGCTACAAGCTTTGCACACCTGCACAGCTGCACAGCTATTTTCAGGTCTCCCTAGAGATGTTCGATCGGGTTCAAGTCCGGGCTCTGGCTGGGCCACTCAAGGACATTCAGAGACTTGTACCGAAGTCAATCCTGAGTTATCTTGGCTGTGTGCTTAGGGAAGGTGAACCTTTGCCCCAGTCTGAGGTCCTGAGCGCTCTGGAGCAGGTTTTCATCAAGGATCTCTCTGTACTTTGCTCCGATCATCTTTCCCTCGATCCTGACTAGTCTCCCAGTCTCTGCCGCTGAAAACATCCCCACAGCATGATGCTGCCACCACCATGCTTCACCTTTAGGGATGGTGCCATGATTCCTCCAGACGTGGCACTTGGCATTCAGGCCAAAGAGTTCAATTTTGGTTTCATCAGACTAGAGAATCTTGTTTCTCATGGTCTGAGAGTCCTTTAGGTACCTTTTGGCAAACTCCAAGCGGGCTGTCATGTGCCTTTTACTGAGGAGTGGCTTCGGTCTGGCCACTCTACCATAAAGGCCTGATTGGTAGAGTGCTGCAGAGATGGTTGTCCTTCTGGAAGCTTCTCCTATCTCCCCAGAGGAACTCTGGAACATCTGTCAGAGTGACCATCGGGTTCTTGGTCACCTCCTGACCAAGGCACTTCTTCCCTGATTGAGTCTCATAGCAAAGGGTCTGAATACTTATGTAACTAAGGTATTTCTGTTTTTCGCTTTGTTATTATGGGGTATTATGTGTAGATTGCTGAGGATTTTGTATTTATTTAATCCATTTTAGAATAAGGCTGTAACGTAATAAAATGTGGAAAAAGTCAAGGGCTCTGAATACTTGCACTGCATGCACTGTATATATGTACACTGTACATTGTACAGTATATACCTTCTCAACAAGGGGAAGATTACCAACAGTTCATCTTAATCCTCAATAATGTATTTTGCCTGTAGCCGCCTTAACCTTCAAAAACCTCCAAAGCCACATTTAGCACCACCTTACCCCCTTATAGTACGGTAACAGCAGGCCGCCATTTAAAACCTTGCCATTCAACCCACGCCTCCTATTCCCCAAGCGCCCCTACGCCATCCCTCCATCCCCCCTCCGTCACCCCTACTGACCTAATCTGTGATCACATTCATATTTGAGGCCAGACAGCAGCGGAGTGAGTGATGTCCTCATATGTTGAACATCTGTCAGTTAGTTGCGTATGCAGAGCGCGTCAACGGTAGCAGTAACATTCAGCCCTGGTTCCATATTCTGCCTCTCCAAGAATCCATCCTATTAAAGTGGCTCTGAATCATTTGAAATGTGAGCTGGGGGAGAATTAGAGGACTCTTGATGAATACTTGGGTGTGGGTTATTCACACACGCATGCAAGGGCATACACTCATACACACACAATGCACACACACACACACATGTACGGGTATAAATACACACACACATGAACATATACTGTAGGTTAATGAGAAAAATAAACAATTTAATTCATTTTAAGATAAAGCTGTAATGTAACAATATGTGGAAAAAGTCAAGAAGTCCTTTCCTTTGAGTACTTTCCGAATGCACTGTATACACACACACACACACACACAGACAAACTTAGCACCACAGCGCAGAGCTTCTTTCTTTTCCCTACCTCTTTTAAATAATCAGATTATGAAAACACTAACATGGTTTCAAGTTGTTTTTCATTAATGAAACATAGACATAAAACACCCAGTAAGCATTCATCTTGTCTTGGCTGGGTCTGAGGGAGACTGTGTGTGTGGTAGCTGCCTAGGCCCTTGTAGTATCGTGTTGTGGGATAGGAGGGGAGAGGTGGGGACGCAGCAGTGTCATGCTGTGGGATAGGAGGGGAGAGGTGGGGACGCAGCAGTGTCATGCTGTGGGATAGGAGGGGAGAGGTGGGGACGCAGCAGTGTCATGCTGTGGGATAGGAGGGGAGAGGTGGGGACGCAGAAATTCTACTCGGGAAATCTGGAGCGATTACTCTTCCTTTGATCACTGAGGCTCCCGCTGTGTCTTAATACTCTGCAGATAATTCCAGCGTTCTCCCACTGTCTGCGGATTTGGGGAGTTGTACTCATCTTGGCACGTGGATATGGACACGCGCATACGTGCACACACACACACACACTCAAACACACTCTCTCTTACTCTATCTCACACCCACACACACAGACATGCACACTAACACACATACACTCAAACACACTCTCTCTCACTCTATCTCACACCCACACACACAGACATGCACACTAACACACATACACTCAAACACACTCTCTCTCACTCTATCTCACACCCACACACACAGACATGCACACTAACACACATACACTCAAACACACTCTCTCTCACTCTATCTCACACCCACACAAACACACAGCCATGCACACACACACACACTCTCTGGTAATTTATCAGAATCAACGGGAGCCCTGTTACTCCGGAACACAAAGCCCTGTGTCGCCAACGCCTTGTGGCGTTGTAATGCTAGAGAACGAGATGCTAATTCTGTAGACTGTCTCCCAGATGCTGTGAGGATTAGCAATTAATAGGATGAAGGAGGAGTGTTTCTATGGAAACACCATGACAGGTTATGCTCATAAGATAAGCAGGCCCACAAGTTGAGCCCTGTTCCCACCATTGCTTGGTAAAACTACACTGTAATGGAAAACTGTAATTTATGGTATTATCAACATTAAAAAACTCTGAAATGTTTTACTGCAGCATACTGTAAATGATGGTGCATTGTGTTAAAATTTCTGTATTTCTAATGGTACTGTAGAATACAGAATACAGTACCATACCATATCTTTGGAACCCAACAAACCTTTTGACCATTAGTGGATGCATGGTATCGTTGTTTCTGGTTAATTAACACATTTTGAGGCCATAGTTATTGCACCCGTGAGTGGTTATAGTGCCTTATTAATTTAAAATGTTTAGGGGACAGATTGGAGTGGCAGCAAGTGGTTGAGCATTTTGCCTTGTCCTTTGGTCTGGTTTGCCCTGTAGTCACGGCCAGTCTGGAAGTCTTTGTCAAGGCCTCTAGAAGTGCAAGTGATATAAAACACCAAACGTTCATTAATATTCTGTAATGTCTAAACACAGCCAACCTGCTTTAACCAACCCATTGTAATTACAGTAAAATACTATGAAATACAAACCCCTCTCCTCAATGAATTTCATTCATCCATTCATTAATTCATTATTTCCAATTACGGTAGCATTGACTTTTTTTTACAGTATAATAATTTTACTGTATTGTACTGTGTGTCATTACACTATCATATTTATTTTACAGTAGGTGTATTGTAATATTAAATACAGAATTTGACTTGTCACCGAGCCTGTAAATTCATGGTAACACCTTTACAGTATACAGCCACTGAACATTGACTAGCCTTTGAATTAAGATGAGATTAAATAAGATTAGAATTTTATTGATCGCCAAGCAGGAAATGTGTCTGCAATATTAAAACATTCAAGTACAATACCAATACAGCCGAAACAGACACAACAACCATCATTCATTCATTTAATAGGCCAATCTGATGCCCTTTTTCTTGTAAAATGAAATCTGATCTTCTAACATTTTTCTAACAAAATCACCATTGCAAAGCATGCTATGTAATATATTACCACTGAACAATACCTAGTCTTTAAATTAATTCACTTCAAAACGAATTCATTCACTTTGCAGTTTTATTTATTTATATTGTTTCTCAGATCTTCTGTCCTTTTGTCACCTCCAGGCTCTCCGTACCGGGACAAGATCACCATAGCGATCCTGCAGCTGCAGGAAGAAGGGAAGTTGCACATGATGAAGGAGAAGTGGTGGAGGGGGAACGGTTGTCCGGAGGATGAGAAGAATAAGGAGGCTAGCGCTCTGGGGGTGCAGAACATCGGGGGTATCTTCATCGTGCTGGCCGCAGGGCTGGTGCTGTCTGTGTTTGTGGCCGTCGGAGAGGTCCTGTACAAGTCTAAACAGAATGCTGAACTGGAGAAGGTGAGGTTTATAGGCTTTGTAGAGCATTATATCACGGTAACTAATGTACTGTTAAACCAAGGTTTATTTGGAATTTACGGTATGATACTGTACCATTTTTAACAGTAACTTACAGGTAACTGGCTGCCAGTAAGTTACTGTAAAAACATGATTTTCTTTTTACAGTGTAGGTGTCATAGAACATTTATAAAGTCTCCTTAAAAACTGTGTACAGTGCCTTATGTACAGTGCCAGAAAGTATTCATACCCCTTGACTTATTCCACCTTTTGTTGTGTTACAGCCTGAATTCAAAATGGATTAAATATATGTATTCCTCACCCATCTACACAGCCCATAATGACAAAGGGAAAACATATTTTAAGTAATGTTAGCAAATTTATTGAAAATGAAAAACATAAATATCTCCTTTACATAAGTATTCACACCCCTGAGTCAATACATGTTACAATCACATTTGGCAGTGATTACAGCTGTGAGTCTTCCTGGATAAGTCTCTTAGAGCTTTGCACACCTGGATTGTACAATATTTGCACATTATTATTTTTCAGGAACATTCACCGTCTTCGTGGTTAGCAACTCCAGTGTAGATTTGGCCTTGTGTTTTAGGTCATTGTCCTGCTGAAAGTTTAATTCATCTCCCAGTGTCTGGTGGAAAGCAGGCTGAACCAGATTTTCCTTTAGGATTTTGCCTGTGCTTAGCTCTGTTCCATTTCTTTTTTATTCTGCACCGGGGCCTCCCATTCCTCTTTCTATTCTGGTTACAACAGCGTTGTACGAGATCTTCAGTTTCTTGGCAATTTCTCACATGGAATAGCCTTCATTTCCTCAGAACAAGAATAGACTGATGAGTTTCAGAATAAAGTTATTTGTTTCTGGCCATTTTGAGCCTGTAATCGAAACCCACAAATGCTGTTGCTCCAGATACTCAACTAGTCTAAAGAAGGCCAGTTGTATTGCTTCTTTAATCAGAACAACAGTTTTCAGCTGTGCTAACATAATTGCAAAACGGATTTCTAATGACAAATTAGCCTTTTAAAATGATAAACTTGGATTAGCTAACACAACGTTCCATTGGAACAGTGGAGTGATGGTTGCTGATAATGGGCCTCCGTACGCCTATGTAGATATTCCATAAAAAATCTGCCGTTTCCAGCTAAAATAGTAATTTACAACATTAACAATGTCTACACTGTATTTCTGATCAATTTGTTGTTTTAATGGTCAAAAAAATTGCTTTTCTTTCAAAAACAAGAACATTTCTAAGTGACCCCAAACTTTTGAACGGTAGTGTAGGTCTTATAAATGTCTGAGATTATTTCATTGTCAATCAACAACTGAGATGATCAGATAGATTGGTTATGATGTTATAAGGTTATGATATTAATAGGTTACGATGTTATGATGTTACGATGTTATGATGTCATGAGGTTATGATGTTATGAGGTTACGATGTTATAAGGTCACAATGTTATGATTTTAGAAGGTTACGATGTTATGAGGTTACGATGTTATGTTATGAGGTCACAATGTTATAAAGTTACGAAGTTATGAGGTTACGATGTTATGAGGTTACGATGTTATAAGGTTATGATGTTATGATTTTAGAAGGTTACGATGTTATGATATTAGAAGGTTACGATGTTATGAGGTTACGATGTTATAAGGTTACAATTTTATGAGGTTACGATGTTATGTTATGAGGTTACGATGTTATGAGGTTACGATGTTATGAGGTTACGATGTTATGAATTTGGAAGGTTACGATGTTATGATTTTAGAAGGTTATGATGTTATGATGTTATGTTATGAGGTTACGATGTTATAAGAAATGTTATGTCCTCTAGGCCACCAAGGTGGTGGTAAAAGCACACTTTTCTCATGTTCTCTCACCCTCTTTTCTCATGTTCTCGCTCTCTCCTCCACATCCCTCTCCCCTCTTCACTTCCCACTTTTGCACACTATCCTTCCCCTCTCTCCTTGCCAGCTTCCTTTCTCCCCTATTCACCTCCCTCTTTCCTGTCCTCTCACTATTCACCTCCCTCTCCCCCGTCCTCTCGCTACCTCATCTTCTCTCCTCTGCCTCAACCTCTCTACAACTCTCCCCTCCCCTTTTACCCCCATCCTCCTCCTCTCCCTCCCTCTCTTAATATCACCCTCTACCAGGGTAGTCTCAATGTATCAGTGGGTTAGACCATGGTACTGGCAAACTCCAGTGTGGGTTTGATTCCTGCATGGACCACATAGACTGATTATGTGTCAGTTAATGTTGCCAGTTCTGTACATATTTTACCCTCTTCCTCCCTCTCCCCTCCCCTTCCCCCTCTCCAGCGCTCCTTCTGTAGTGTCATGGTGGATGAGTTGCGTGGCTCCCTGAAGTGCCAGCGGCGCCTCAAGCAGAAGCCCCAGCCGCCGGTCATCGTCAAGACCGAGGAGGTCATCAACATGCACACGTTGAACGACAGGAGACTGCCGGGCAAGGAGACCATGGCGTGATGGGGGTCAAAGGTCAAGAAAAGGTCAAAAACACCCATCAAGGTCAAACACACAGCCAGAGGATCTGGAGGGGTTGAATGAATGTTGACACAATGTTAACGTAACCCGAAACTATATTGCATTTGCCCCCAGCTTTGGTAGTATGGTAGAGATGTTTCCTGTGGAAATGTAGACTGTCACCTCACTGTGGCCGACGCTTTGTGAAAGATACTTTTTGGAGGATTGTGGGGACAAGTTAAAGGATTGTATCTTTGAGATGGATCTCAATGGGTATTAAAAGGGAAGAACTCAAAATGCAGGTCTGTTGAGACGGTCTTCACAGTCAGTGACTTGACACACACACACAGAAACACACCTGTTCAGAGCATCACACTCCACCTTGAGACCATAACATCCCAAGAAATGAGTTGTTGTTTTTCTGTTGATGTCATTTACACTATTGTCAAATCTGTGTGTGTGTGTGTGTGTGTGTCCAGTCGATTAAAATGGATCTCACTACAGGTGATTATGATACGGAATGTTACAAAGTGCCAAATGTTGAATAAGAACTGTATAAAGAAAACAGAGAGGATAGCCAGTTTCTAAAATATGTATTTATTTCATTTTAAGTCATTGATGTTGATTGATCTCCCTAATACTCATTGTTTATCTTATGTAATGCCTTTATTGTGACAAAGTTCGGCCATCATAAAGAACTGACATATTACTTTCAATGCGTCCACAAACATGCTGTACAGTGTCAAAAATAACATTACAGTCTGCCATTTTGAGTCAATATCCACTGTTTAAAGGCAGGATTTCTACAACAACAAAAAAATCTTTTTGTATGCAGATAAAGTTTTGTAGTACTTTCTATCAGAGTAGCATTCTCTGTGGACTTCACATACTGTATGTAGCAGGTGCCAACTTGGGTGCCAAATTGGGGTGTCAACTCCTAATTCTGACTACTGGTGATTCAGGGCCCTCCACCGCTCTGGGGCCTACTGACTGTGCCGTGTGGGGCCCCTCTCTCCCCCTCTGTCATAGGGCCACACTATCTACTCTATGGGGCCGTTCTACAGCTGCCTCCCCATCTCCCTACTAAACCTAGCTTACATAGCTACACAGTGGTTGTCTCAATCATGTTAACTCCTTTCCTCTATGATCACTGATCTGGTAGGACTTGACAGGTAGAAGCAATATGGTAAAAACCTATCCAGTCTTTTATCTATAGATGGTCATGAAGGATGAAGGGTGTGCTCATTCAGAGTAGGATGAAGTTGCCCCTAGATGCTTGATAGTGGGTCACTTTTGCATTTTCCCACTAATGGTTAAAGAGCGGCTGAACTCACTGATTCCATATGTTTCTCTGCTGCTAATTAAGAAACACGAGATTTGAGTCTTGGGGTTGTTGTTCGATGTGGGTGTGTTATGTTCACATTATTGTACACTTGCAGTTACTGTTGTTTGTCCCTCTTGAGTCACGGTAGAAACAATATAGCTACTAGCACTTCCTCAAAATAGTCAGAATTAATCTAAGATAAATCAAGAAATGTGTAATGAATTTTGACATTTTTGCCAAGGATTTTTTTTTACATCTTGCTAAGGTGTTTGGTGCAGCATTTCAAAAGTTAAAAGATGTGCATGAAAAAGTCAGTGGACTGCAGACAGTATTGAGACAGCTGCTGCTGGCTGCGCTCAGGACTGATTTCTGAGAACATCTACAACTTCATCATCAGCAAGCTGTTGAGCTATCGTAAATAAAGCACAAGCTGCTACACAGTGTTTATCAGTGCCCAAAATCACTAGCTAGATAAGTTCCATCTCTGTGTTTGTCAATGAAGCTCGTTAGTAGTAGCAAGCAGGCACATAGAGCCGGCAGGCCACGTTAGCTAAATCAGCTTATCAAGCCGCTGGCGAGTGGTGACGTGACGTGCTTCGGTGCCGTTTCGTTTTTTACAACTTTCTCACTATCTATTACCACAGTGTGGGTCTGGCAGTCTGTCTGTCAGTATGTCTGTCTGTCTGTTTATCTGGCAGTGTTTCATAGGGAATCACGTTACAAAACAGGTCGCGGCTGGACACAAGACGCTAGAGAATGGGTTTTAATATTGACAAGTGGCAGTTGAGATGCAAGTGCGCATCATCTCAATTTCTTTTTGCCCAAAACACTTGCAGACACTATGAAACACATCAGAAAACAGCTACTCCTTAAAGGGCTTTGGGGCCAAGTGTTCTTTCAACATAACATTGCTGATGTCTTGTCTTATGTGAACCAGTCCGAGTCCGAGGCACTGCATAATGGACAGAGTTGTCTCACTGTCTGGAGGTTCACTGCTATGATTGGATAGAGTGCAATCAGCGCAGCTGATTCTCCGTGCATTCTCCCTAGGTGTTACCATCCCGTGTTAGTGGGAAAGTGGGCATGTAATCCAAACCAAACGCTCATGTAATTTGTGACAACCTCAGTTACACAAATCTCACAAAACTCAGTTTTGGAATATACTGACCCAGATTATTCTACTTACACTTTTTAATCAAGTGGCACTGGAATAAATGTTTCTGACTAATATTGAAAGTTGCCCTTTAAGGTTAGGATTGGGGGAGGGGAAGCTGATCCTGATCTGGGCCTAGGGGAAACTTCACCCCAGAACGTCTCACTCCCAAAAGGGTCCATCCCCAGAAAAGAAAATGCAAAATACAAAGGTTGATGTTTCTGAAAATATTTGTGCTGTACATGAATGAATGAAAGTAGAATTTATGAGTCATTTCAAGAAACCATTTAGGAACAATACAGGGGGGTTCCACGCGTTGTTTTTGTTCTACCAGTATTGCTTGTCATTTTCTACCTGCTAGATTCAGTGGTACAACGTGTAATGGTTGAATAAGAATTTGGAAGATTTATCAGAAAATATCCAAATGTATTGTCCCCCAAAAAATTAAGTAATAGAATTTATTTGAAATTGATGCAAGGTTTTACAAAAAAAATATATAATAAAAAAAACTCATAACTATTCATTTGTTTTTGATACTATGTTTATCTTTGTAAACTGTTTAACCTTCATTGTTGCTGTGTGTGTGTGTGTGTGTGTGTGTGTGTGTGTGTGTGTGTGTGTGTGTGTGTGTGTGTGTGTGTGTGTGTGTGTGTGTGTGTGTGTGTGTGTGTATGTGTATATATATACTGCTCAAAAAAATAAAGGGAACACTAAAATAACACATCATAGATCTGAATGAATGAAATAATCTTATTAAATACTTTTTTCTTTACATAGTTGAATGTGCTGACAACAAAATCACACAAAAATTATCAATGGAAAACCAAATTTATCAACCCATGGAGGTCTGGATTTGGAGTCACACTCAAAATTAAAGTGGAAAACCACACTACAGGCTGATCCAACTTTGATGTAATGTCCTTAAAACAAGTCAAAATGAGGCTCAGTAGTGTGTGTGGCCTCCACGTGCCTGAATGACCTCCCTACAATGCCTGGGCATGCTCCTGATGAGGTGGCGGATGGTCTCCTGAGGGATCTCCTCCCAGACCTGGACTAAAGCATCCGCCAACTCCTGGACAGTCTGTGGTGCAACGTGGCGTTGGTGGATGGAGCGAGACATGATGTCCCAGATGTGCTCAATTGGATTCAGGTCTGGGGAACGGGCGGGCCAGTCCTTAGCATCAATGCCTTCCTCTTGCAGGAACTGCTGACACACTCCAGCCACATGAGGTCTAGCATTGTCTTGCATTAGGAGGAACCCAGGGCCAACCGCACCAGCATATGGTCTCACAAGGGGTCTGAGGATCTCATCTCAGTACCTAATGGCAGTCAGGCTACCTCTGGCGAGCACATGGAGGGCTGTGCGGCCCCCCAAAGAAATGCCACCCCACACCATGACTGACCCACCGCCAAACCGGTCATGCTGGAGGATGTTGCAGGCAGCAGAACGTTCTCCACGGCGTCTCCAGACTCTGTCACGTCTGTCACGTGCTCAGTGTGAACCTGCTTTCATCTGTGAAGAGCACAGGGCGCCAGTGGCGAATTTGCCAATCTTGGTGTACTCTGGCAAATGCCAAACGTCCTGCACGGTGTTGGGCTGTAAGCACAACCCCACCTGTGGACGTTGGGCCTCATACCACCCTCATGGAGTCTGTTTCTGACCGTTTGAGCAGACACATGCACATTTGTGGCCTGCTGGAGGTCATTTTGCAGGGCTCTGGCAGTGCTCCTCCTTGCACAAAGGCGGAGGTAGTGGTCCTGCTGCTGGGTTGTTGCCCTCCCACGGCCTCCTCCACGTCTCCTGATGTACTGGCCTGTCTCCTGGTAGCGCCTCCATGCTCTGGACACTACGCTGACAGACACAGCAAACCTTCTTGCCACAGCTCGCATTGATGTGCCATCCTGGATGAGCTGCACTACCTGAGCCACTTGTGTGGATTGTAGACTCCGTCTCATGCTACCACTAGAGTGAAAGCACCGCCAGCATTCAAAAGTGACCAAAACATCAGCCAGGAAGCATAGGAACTGAGAAGTGGTCTGTGGTCACCACCTTCAGAACCACTCCTTTATTGGGGGTGTCTTGCTAATTGCCTATAATTTCCACCTGTTGTCTATTCCATTTGCACTACAGCATGTGAAATTTATTGTCAATCAGTGTTGCTTCCTAAATGGACAGTTTGATTTCACAGAAGTGTGATTGACTTGGAGTTACATTGTGTTGTTTAAGTGTTCCCTTTATTTTTTTGAGCAGTGTATATAGAACTTTCCTGTCCATGGGTCTCCACGGAGCCCTCCTTGGTGTGTCAGCTCAGGGCCATGGCTTCATCCCCTGAGGCCCCTTCAGGGCCAGGTAACAGGCCAGAAAGGTGCCTGTTCTGCCCACACCAGTCTTACAGTGGATCGCCACCGATTGGGAACAACATCATGAGTTAGTTAGTTATCGGGTACCTACTGTATTAGGGTACCTGATACTTACAGTGGGGCAAAAAAGTATTTAGTCAGCCACCAATTGTGCAAGTTCTCTCACTTAAAAAGATGAGAAAGGACTGTAATTTTCATCATAGGTACACTTCAACTATGACAGACAAAATGAGGGAAAAAAATCCTGAAAATCACATTGTTGGATTTTTAATGAATTTATTTGCAAATTATGGTGGAAAATAAGTATTTGGTCACATACAAACAAGCAAGATTTCTGGCTCTCACAGACCTGTAACTTCTTCTTTAAGAGGCTGCTCTGTCCTCCACTCATTACCTGTATTAATGGCACCTGTTTGAACTTGTTATCAGTATAAAAGACACCTGTCCACAACCTCAAACAGTCACACTCCAAACTCCACTATGGCCAAGACCAAAGAGCTGTCAAAGGACACCAGAAACAAAATTGTAGACCTGCACCAGGTTGGGAAGACTGAATCTGCAATAGGTAAGCAGCTTGGTTTGAAGAAATCAACTGTGGGAGCAATTATTAGGAAATGGAAGACATACAAGACCACTGATAATCTTCCTCGATCTGGGGCTCCACGCAAGATCTCACCCCGTGGGGTCAAAATGATCACAAGAACGGTGAGCAAAAATCCCAGAACCACACGGGGGGACCTAGTGAATGACCTGCAGAGAGCTGGGACCAAAGTAACAAAGCCTACCATCAGTAACACACTACGCCGCCAGGGACTCAAATCCTGCAGTGCCAGACGTGTCCCCCAGCTTAAGCCAGTACATGTTCAGGCCCATCTGAAGTTTGCTAGAGAGCATTTGGATGATCCAGATTTGGATTGGGAGAATGTCATATGGTCAGATGAAACCAAAATATAACTTTTTGGTAAAAACTCAACTCGTCGTGTTTGGAGGACAAAGAATGCTGAGTTGCATCCAAAGAACACCATACCTACTGTGAAGCATGGGGGTGGAAACATCATGCTTTGGGGCTGTTTTTCTGCAAAGGGACCAGGACGACTGATCCGTGTAAAGGAAAGAATGAATGGGGCCATGTATCGTGAGATTTTGAGTGAAAACCTCCTTCCATCAGCAAGGGCATTGAAGATGAAACGTGGCTGGGTCTTTCAGCATGACAATGATCCCAAACACACCGCCCGGGCAACGAAGGAGTGGCTTCGTAAGAAGCATTTCAAGGTCCTGGAGTGGCCTAGCCAGTCTCCAGATCTCAACCCCTTAGAAAATCTTTGGAGGGAGTTGAAAGTCCGTGTTGCCCAGCGACAGCCCCAAAACATCACTGCTCTAGAGGAGATCTGCATGGAGGAATGGGCCAAAATACCAGCAACAGTGTGTGAAAACCTTGTGAAGACTTACAGAAAACGTTTGACCTCATTGCCAACAAAGGGTATATAACAAAGTATTGAGATAAACTTTTGTTATTGACCAAATACTTATTTTCCACCATAATTTGCAAATAAATAAATAAAAAATCCTACAATGTGATTTTCTGGATTTCTTATTCTCATTTCGTCTGTCATAGTTGAAGTGTACCTATGATGAAAATTACAGGCCTCTCTCATCTTTTTAAGTTGGAGAACTTGCACAATTGGTGGCTGACTAAATACTTTTTTGCCCCACTGTATATAAGGACCTATAACACATAACACATTCAAAACCCGAACATACTGCAGTACATAAACATTTCATATGTCCACAACTGTTTATACTGTTTGTCATGTATTGCAGTTGTTTGATGTGTTGTATAGCTTATGCACTGATTTGAATGCAATGTGTATCAGCTCTGAATATGTTATGAAGCTCTTAGGTAGGTAACCTTCAGGTAAGGTGTGTCGTGGAAATTTCAATACTGAGTGAGACTTAGACAATTATTCAAGCAATCATCTTTATTTAACATCAATTAATTATTGCAATAATGAAGCAGTCGACCGCACACTCTGAAGTGTGTGTTGCCGAGATCTTAACCTTTACAGAAACGCAGAGTTATTTTTATAGGGACTAATCAGCTGTCCAACTGAAATGTGTCTTACACATTTAACCCAACCCCTCTGAATCAGAGAGGTGCGGGTGGCTGCCTTAACTTCTTTGGGAGCAGCGCACGAGGTGACCGTTTTGGAGAGCCTGGCGTGCCCAAAGTAAAATGCCTCCCATTCAGGCCCAGAAAATAGGATATGCACATATGTAGTACTATTGGATAGGAAACACTCTGAATTTTCTAAAAGTGTTAACATTTTGTCTGTGAGTATAACAGAAAGGATATGGCAGGCGAAAACCCGAGGAATTTCTGTCCTGGAAAAAGTGATTTTGACAGATTGCCTCATTTAGAACCCCTCCCTTATGAAAATGCCCATATAAGGGCATATGAATGCAGTACCTATGTCAACTGGATGTCAACAGTCTCGAGAAAGTGTTCTGATTCTTTTTAGATGCTTTTAGAGCAGAGAAGAAGACGAATAAGGAAGTGTCCACACAGATGTCAATAGAGTAAAACGCGCGTTCGCGGCTGGCACGCTCTGTGTTTTTTTCCTTTCTTATCGCCCAGTTTATATTCCGGTTGAAATATTATACTATTTATACATAAAAGTGTTCCTAAGGATACATTTAAAATTATGTTTGATTGTTCTTGGACAAGTTTATAGGTATAAGTTGAACGAGTTCTCTTCACGTTTCAATGGAGGAGTCGACGCTCTATTTTCTCATTATAACGCGCCAACCAAACAGAGATTTATGGATATAATACATTACTTTTTCTAACAAAAGAACCATGGATTGTCTTCGTTGGACACTTGGGAAGCCCTCAGCAGAAGTTCTTCAAAAGGTAATTGATTTGTTTTCGCTGTGAAATGTGTTTTCTGTGAACCGTGATAGCTTATGAATTTATGGTAATGGGAAAAATATGTGGGGTGCTATCCTCAAACAATCAAATGTGGTGCTTTCGGCGTGAAGCCTTTTTTGAAATCTGACAACGCTGTGATATTGCCAAGAAGCAGAGCTTTTGATGACTATGAAACAGTTGTATATTGATGCATGTTTAATAATTCAACTTTTGGATTTTGAATTTGGCGCCTTGCATTTCACCTGGTAGTGGCGCCCCACCGCTCCCTAAGAAGTTAATCAACATCCACATAACTGCCTTGCTCAGGGGAAGAACAAAATATTTTTTACCTTGTCAGCTCAGGGATTCGATTCAGCAACCTTCCGGTTACTGGCCCAACGCTCTAACCACTAGGCTACCTGCCGCCCTTATATAGTAGACCTAAAAATGCTTAATCATGGCTGGTTCCACCCCTCCCATGCCGACCAAGGGGCATCATAAGCCACTCTGGGCTAATCTCCTGGTCATCTGCCTCTGGTGTTGTTTTTAACCCCACCTAGTCTTAGTTTCCCAGTTGCCAGGATTATTAGGAAGACTGAGGCCTTTGTTCTGCTCCTCCAGGCTCTCTCTATCTCGGTGACACCCACCACATCTTGTCTATGGAATGCAGGCTCAGTCCGACCGGAGACATCTCCCTCACATGCACCACTAATCATAGAATGGAATGTGGCTGTTGGTTTTTATCACCAAGACATTAATCATTTGTCAGCTCAAGCTATCTCTAGTAAAACCATACGCCCATATTAGCTGCAGGGTGTTAGAGTGGAGACCATAAAACACAGCATTAGTAGGACAGAAATATCTTACTGTTGGTTAAGTAAATAATTGTTAAATATCCAACAAATGAGGTAAATATGTAATCTTTCTGTCTCAGATGCTGCCAAATAAGCACATTACATACCTCCCCCTAGGCTGGATTTTTTTTGTTGTTGTGGGGGTAGCAAGCCTAACTTCTTGCAAATCAACACATTTTGCCATGAGGCTGAGTGAAAATGTTGCTGTTTTAAAGCAAATTTCCTGCAATTCTAGACATTTTGCCAAGGGGCAGAGATGTTTTTTCAGTTTCATAGCTAATCTCATGCTATTCTACACATATTGCCATGAGGCTGAGAAAATGTTGCAGTTTTAAAGCAAATTTCCTGTAATTCTAAACATTTTGCCATGGCTTATGGCATGTTCTTGTGCTATCTGGGGGCCCCAGGCTTTTTTTTATTTGTATTTTATTTAACATTTATTTAACTAGGCAAGTCAGTTAAGAAAAAAATATTATTTTACAATTACGGCCTACCCCGGCCAAACCCTCCCAATACCTGGATGACGCTGGGCCAATTGTACTCCGCCCTATGGGACTCCTGATCACTGCCGGTTGTGATACAGCCCCGGATCAAACCAGTGTCCATCACTGAGATGCAGTGCCTTAGACCACTGCGCCACCCGGGAGCACGATCCACAAGAAATTTCCTGGTCTCACTGAGTCGCTGATGAGATGAGACAAAAGGTTTCCTGGTCTCACTGAGTCGCTGATGAGATGAGACAAAGAGACCTTAGAGAGATAGTTCACTCCAAAATCAACGTCTGAAGAATGTTTTGAGATCCCAAAAAAGGTGAGTGAACTGTCCCTTTAAACGTACAGGTAAACTCATTCTGTGTTTAGTCTAGTTCAGCTCATTAGTTAAGTTTTCCTACTAATTATGTGGGTATCATTCTTGTACACCAGAAATAGTTTTGATAGAAAAGGAAAAATGGTATTACCATATCTAACATTACATTACACATTACAATAGGCTTCATCATCCTCATGAGATGATGGCCCAAATAGAATGAAAATAAACAGAGCCCAACAGGTGGTGGAGTCAGGACAGGATAACAACTATGATGGCTTTGGTTACGGGGGCCTTAAATACGTCTGCACTGTGGGATGTGTGTCATCGTGTCATATCCACTCAGCGGTCACTGAGCCCACAGGTGTTTCACAATCCACCCGGGATGTTGCCTGGGACAATTAGCAAAAGGGAATATTAGAGTGAATTTCACTTTTTTATGTTTTCAGTTCTTTGATGGCAATGTATCAGCCAGAAAGACGATCATCTATTCACAGATATCCAACAATTTGTTTAACTTTTCGTTTTACACCCAACGGGATTACTGTTTTATCTAAGTGTTCTATCATCATCACTATGGATGTCACATATTATGACTGTCTGAGAGGACAGAGAAAACATGTCTGGAATCGAGTGAAGGGAAATCAGGTAGAATATAGGAGGATATTTAGCGTGAAGTTCTAGGGGAAATAGTCTGTCTGTCTGTGTGTTTACATCTCTGCCCGTCTTTACATCTGTCTCTCTGCCTTTCTGCTTGTCTGTCCTTCCGCCTGTCCGTCCGTTCAGCCACAGAGGTAAGTGTAATCTGACAAGTGCCGTTCTTGAAGGTTGTTATTTCTCCCGCAAATGGGGAGAGGTTCAGGATTTTTCTGACAGCGTACATTCTGAAAGTAATGATTAATAGCGTTTTCCAAGGCACAACAACAGGAGCGAAACCACCCGCTCTGCCCTCCATAGTGACAGGGAAGGTCAGGGAATGTGCCAGTGCATTCAGTGGGGAGCGAGTTAGTCTGTCACACTTATTTCCATCACATTATGGCTTCTCAAAAGTGTATGGCTTCTATTGGGAAAGTATCCTCCATGTACAAGTTCTTGGACTTTACACACAAACAGGAAGGAGAATGATATGTCGGTGTTGGAGAAGTTCAAGTGCCGTAAACATCTTGCGTTTCATAATGTTTGTTCCAATTGCTTGGCCTATCAACCGTCCATGGCCCAGGAGAAAATGAAAAGGTAGAAGAAAAATACTGCAATATCTCAATTTAGCTATGGCACAGTGAGTACAGAGTCCAGGGATATATATAATTCTAAAAACCAGGACAAATGGCATAAACTGCCTTTTAATTTGTCTTGGTAGGTTGGAAGGACACAAGTGACGCAGCTCCAATATGTTCCAACCCCTGGTAAGCATATAGTGACCTTGAATACCTCATTAGATTGGGATAGATTGGGATAGATTGAGATAGATTGGGATCGATTGAGATCGATTGGGATAGATTGAGATAGATTGGGATAGACTGGGATAGATTGGGATAGATTGAGATAGCTTGGGATAGACTGGGAAAGATTGAGATAGATTGGAATAGACTGGGAAAGATTGAGATTGATTATGAAAGATTGAGATAGATTAGGATAGATTAAGATAGATTGGGATAGACTAGTATAGATTGGGATATATTGAGATAGATTGGGATAGCTTGTGATAGATTGGGATAGATTGAGATAGATTGGGATAGACTGGGGTAGATTGGGATGGATTGAGATAGATTGGGATAGACTGGGAAAGATTGAGATAGATTGGAATAGACTGGGAAAGATTGAGATTGATTATGAAAGATTGAGATAGATTGGGATAGATTAGGATAGATTAAGATAGATTGGGATAGATTAGTATAGATTGGGATAGACTGGGAAAGATTGAGATAGATTCCCAAGTCAGTCTCAAACTAATGCATGCCTGACATCACCTTTCTCAGTCATTTTATATATTATTATTTTGTACACCTCTGCAAACATGCTTTTTTTCCATTCAGCATTTTCAATATGAAATCCCGAGAAATGCAATAACAAGAGGAAGCCCTGCACCAGCTAGCTGAGCAAGGCAAGCATTGATGGTTTAAATGTGATGATTTGGTACGCATTAGGGGTTTTCTCTCTGTGTCTGGGCAGAGATAGCATGGGGACAACATTAGGGGTTTTCTCAACAGTAGCATGTGTCTGGGCAGACAGCAGAGATGGGGGAACACGTGTTTGTGTCTGCCCTTGTGTGTGTGTGTCCCCTCTCAGTATTCACTGTTCCTGCGTGGGGGTTAACATTTTTCCCACACATGCTCATGGGAAGGATAAAGCCCCCAACTTCCCTCAGGTAGGAATAAAAACATTCAACTAAAAATGATATTTGTGTCATGAAGCATTTCATTGGGTTTCTCTCTCAGTGCTGCTCTGCTCTATTCTCCCTGAGGCATATGTGGTGTGGTATATGACAGCTGCAGAGTGGGAGAACACATCTTGCTAAATGATTCACGTTAGCTACTAGCGCTTCTCCACATTGCCCCAATGGAGTCTTTCATTGGAAATGTTTTCATTGAGTGTGTGTTTTATCTGGAAACTTTTAATGTGCGCCAGCCACCTAGACAACTCCATCTTGCATCTGACACTAGCTTGTTAGATATGTCTGCCTGTTTCCTTGACAGCTAGGGGAAGGGGTGAGTAGATAATATGAACGTTTTGTTTCCAGGAATCTAATCTGGGTTTAGTTGTTTATTTCGACTGGCTGAGGTAAACAGGTGGTCAATGCGAAATGCTGCATGGTCAAACTTTATGAGAAACTATTTTTGTTTCATGAGCTGAAATAAAAGATCCTAGAAATTGTCCATATGTACAAAAAGCTTATTTCTCTCAAATTTTGTGCACAAATTTGTTTAGTGAGCATTTTTTTCCTGGGGAGTATTTCTGTCTGTAATAAAGCCCTTTTGTGGCGAAAAACTAATTATGTTTGGCGGGGCCTGGCTCTCCAGTGGGTGGGCCTGACTCCCAAGCGGGTGGGCCTACGCCCTCCCTGGCCCACCCATGGCTGCACCCCTGCCCAGTCATGTGAAATCCATAGATT
Organism: Brachymystax lenok tsinlingensis; assembly: GCA_030435695.1. NCBI lineage: Eukaryota > Metazoa > Chordata > Actinopteri > Salmoniformes > Salmonidae > Brachymystax > Brachymystax lenok. The sequence continues at coordinate 29,247,486 of CM059796.1, forward strand.
CAGGGTCTAATTAATTTATTTCAATTTACTGATTTCCTTATATGAACTGTAACTCAGCAAAATATTTTACATTGTTGCATGTTACGTTTATATATTTGTTCAGTATACTTCAGCTATGCTCCTTGAACCAAAGGAATAGTCTCAAAAGTGCTAACTCCAAATTGAATCAATGCATGTCTGACATATATCTGACCCTGGAGTGGAATCTTATTGTGTTGATCAATTGAAGCTGATGGACCATTGTTTTACATCATCACTGTGTCTGTCAATGGGATGTAAGCATCATTCATGAATCTCTTGGTCAGTCTGATAAGTCCGACCTACACCCAGAGGTCAAGAAGTCAACCACGGAGTGGAGTGGGTAAGTCTCACACTGATTATATCATAATGTTGTTACACGTCCAATTGATCACGCTCTGTCATCAAGTGATTGGTTTCATTTGCTTATCGTACCACCACGGCATGTAGTTCTGTATTCTGATTGGTGGGATGCTGTCTTAGATTGTTGTGGTCATTCAGAGAGAGGACGTTGGTGAGGGGTGAAAATCGGTGGTTACTTCTGACCAAACTGAAGTGTGACCATTTCAAAAAGTTAGTTTAGAGCCCTGCACACTCAACACTATCTGCATAAGACTACGCATATTACCTGGTTAAACTTTTCTTGGGTATTTATTTTGCCTAATTTCTCAACTACTACTGCAATTCAGTGAAACCAACAATATATCAGAAATAGCAACCTTCTATTCCCTATACAGTCAACCATGAATGATCGATTATCCACAATGTTTTGTGTCTCTCACACAGCTGAGTCCGCCTATTCTCACTGATGATCACATAGAATAGACTAGGACCCATCTGGAACCATTCATGTCTATGGAGGGAAGAGGAAGTGAGTCATCCGAACGAACAGTGATTAGACAGTCAGACTGACATACAATGCCCGTGTAGATCAGTTGGTAGAGCACAGCACTTGCAATGCCAGAAGTGTAGGTTTGATTCCCGGGACCACCCATATGTAAAATAATGATGCACTTATGACTATAAGTCTCTTTGGATAAAAGTGTTAGCTAAATGGCATATATTATTATATGGGTAGGAGCCTGACAAGTAGGTACGCATTAGTGTCTAAAACTAGACCGATCCATCCAACATTAATTAGAGGAGACCTAAGCCTATAGCTGACTCTTTCGTTTAAAAGTATTTGATTTTGTAATGGCGTAGGCCTACATACTTTTGGATTTGTGTGCCCATGAGAACTGTTTTCACGGAGAAACATAATGACATGTTACGTAGGCATACAGTAGTTACATTGCATTTTCTGAGATCTCCAAAATCTAGGAATCATACAGGGTGTAGCCCTTTCCTGCAGTCAAATGACCAAATCACCCTCTAGTGGGCTTATGAGTGTCTTCTTTTTTAAGCCCATAACCATGTGTTTGAGGTGTATACTTTTTTTTCATTGTAGATTTGTTTAATACTACCAAGAAACACTGAGTGACCCCGATTTAGCCTCCTGCAGTAAATTACGTTTTGCTCTAATTCAATTGTAAAATGATTAACAAAAACACTGTCATAAATGTAATTAATGTAATGAAAGAAAGGTAGTGTTTTATGTCACACGGTCTGTGAAGACTAAGCATTCAACTCATGAACTAGGGTGTAAACATGTTTTGATTCAACTTGTGTATTGTAATAAATGTAGGCTACCTGTTCTGCGTGTGTTCATGTGTGTAAAATGACCAGCACTGGAGTAGGCCTAGTGGAGGATAAACGCAACTAACCATAGTTTACCTACCTTTTTCAGAAAAATGCATTGAAAGTATAGCGAGCGTAGTTTTTTTCGCTGCTACTGGCAATCAGTTTATTCACCTATTTTTTTTGTTACCAATACATCACTGGCTACCGGTAGGCCTATTTGACGTTGATGGTAACAGGCCTACACATCGTAGCCTAGTCAAGTAAATTGACCTGTTTTTTGGTGACCATCCCGTTTTCCATCCCATTTTTCATTTAGAATTAATAGATGTAGGCCTAATCAATGTAGGCCTAATCAATGTAGACCTAATCGATGTAGACCTAATCAATGTAGGCCTAATAAATGTAGGCCTGATCAATGTAGGCCTAATCGATGTAGACCTAATCAATGTAGGCCTAATAAATGTAGGCCTGATCAATGTAGGCCTAATCAATGTAGGCCTAATCAATGTAGGCCTAATCAATGTAGACCTAATCGATGTAGGCCTAATCGATGTAGGCCTAATAAATGTAAACTGTTTTGTAAACAGATGTTAATTTCCATTCACCAAATGGCGTTTGGATTATTTTGGAGTGGATGAACATGCACAGGTAGCCTACATTTTGAAGTGATTTGTTTGACAATCAGATGAAAGCACAATCAGCACAATCAGATGAAATACATTTTTACTGTTAAATGTTAAATGATTGTAAAATGATGTCTTTATTATTAGACACACAAAGTGTGCACCCAATAGAGACCCCACACTCTGCCTAAATATCTATACCACAGAAGCCTGATCCCCCACCCCTACACACTATGCCTAAATATCTATACCACAGAAGCCTGATCGCCCACACTTTGCCTAAATATCTATACCACAGAAGCCTGATCCCCACACTTTGCCTAAATATCTATATGACAGAAGCCTGATCCCCCCACCCCTACACACTATGCCTAAATATCTATACCACAGAAGCCTGACCCCCACCCCCACACACTATGCCTAAATATCTATACCACAGAAGCCTGACCCCCCCACCCCCACACTCTGCCTAAATATCTATACTACAGAAGCCTGATCCTCCACACTCTGCCTAAATATCTATTCCACAGAAGCCTAATCCCCCACACTCTGCCTAAATATCTATTCCACAGAAGCCTAATCCCCCACACTCTGCCTAAATATCTATACCACAGAAGCCTGATCCCCCACCACACTCTGCCTAAATATCTATTCCACAGAAGCCTAATCCCCCACACTCTGCCTAAATATCTATACCACAGAAGCCTGATCCCTCACACTCTGCCTAAATATCTATTCCACAGAAGCCTAATCCCCCACACTCTGCCTAAATATCTATACCACAGAAGCCTGATCCCCCACCACACTCTGCCTAAATATCTATTCCACAGAAGCCTGATCCCCCACACTCTGCCTAAATATCTATACCACAGAAGCCTGACCCCCCCAACCCCCACACTCTGCCTAAATATCTATTCCACAGAAGCCTAATCCCCCACACTCTGCCTAAATATCTATACCACAGAAGCCTGATCCCCCACCACACTCTGCCTAAATATCTATTCCACAGAAGCCTGATTCCACACACTCTGCCTAAATATCTATACCACAGAAGCCTGATCCCCCACCACACTCTGCCTAAATATCTATTCCACAGAAGCCTGATCCCCCACCACACTCTGCCTAAATATCTATACCAAAGAAGCCTGATCGCCCACACTCTGCCTAAATATCTATACCACAGAAGCCTGATCCCCCACACTCTGCCTAAATATCTATATGACAGAAGCCTGATCCCCCATCACACTCTGCCTAAATATCTATACCAAAGAAGCCTGATCCCCACCCCACACTCTTCATGAATATCTATACCACAGAAGCCTGATCCCCCACACTCTGCCTAAATATCTATACCACAGAAGCCTGCCCCCCCACCCCCACACACTCTGCCTAAATATTTATACCACAGAAGCCTGATTCCACACACTCTGCCTAAATATCTATACCGCTGAAGTCTGACCCACCTCCCCCACCCCCACACACTCTGCCTAAATATCTATACCACAGAAGTCTAACACCCCCCCCCCACACTCTGCCTAAATATCTATACCACAGAAGCCTGATCCCTCAATCTCACACAATCTCACACAAGCCCTCAATCTCACACAAATCATCAAGGAACCTACCAGGTACAACCCTAAATTGGTAACCATGTGCACCCTCTTAGATATCAACCTGACCTCTAAATACACCTCTGCTGTCTTCAACCAGGAGACAAGGAATGTATTAGGCCTAGTCGACGTTAGAGGAATGTATTAGGCCTAGTCGACGTTAGAGGTTTTAGGAATACGTTAGGCCTAGTCGACGTTAGAGGATAAAGGAATGTATTAGGCCTAGTCGACGTTAGAGGTTAGAGGAATGTATTAGGCCTAGCCGACGTTAGAGGTTAGAGGAATGGATTAGGCCTACTTGACGTTAGAGGAATGTATTAGGCCTAGTCGACGTTAGAGGTTAGAGGAATGTATTAGGTCTAGTCGACGTTAGAGGTTAGAGGAATGTATTTAGCCTAGTCGACGTTAGAGGTTAGAGGAATGTATTAGGCCTAGTCGACGCTAGAGGTTAGAGGAATGTATTAGGCCTAGTCGACATAAGAAGTTAGAGGAATGCATTAGGCCTAGTCGACGTTAGAGGTCAGAGGAATGCATTAGGCCTAGTCGACGTTAGAGGTCAGAGGAATGCATTAGGCCTAGTCGACGTTAGAGGTCAGAGGAATGCATTAGGCCAAGTGGACGTTATAGGTTAGAGGAATGTATTAGGCCTAGTCGACGCTAGAGGTTAGAGGAATGTATTAGGCCTAGTCGACATAAGAAGTTAGAGGAATGCATTAGGCCTAGTCGACGTTAGAGGTCAGAGGAATGCATTAGGCCTAGTCGACGTTAGAGGTCAGAGGAATGCATTAGGCCTAGTCGACGTTAGAGGTCAGAGGAATGCATTAGGCCAAGTGGACGTTATAGGTTAGAGGAATGTATTAGGTGTAGTCGACGTTAGAGGAATGCATTAGGCCTAGTCGACGTTAGAGGTCAGAGGAATGCATTAGGCCAAGTGGACGTTATAGGTTAGAGGAATGTATTAGGTGTAGTCGAAGCTCCACTCTTTCATCCTGTCCTTCTCTTTAAAGTAATTTTCCTCCACTCAGAGGGAGCCAAATGAAGAGAAGATGTAGAACCTTGTCTTTCGCTCCTCTTTTAGTCTGCGTCTTTCATCCTTCTTTCAACATGGAATCTAGCACAAATTAGTTTTTCTTTCCTTTCGGAGCCTGGGTTTTCATATCGAAATTGTCCATCAAATGACTCCTTAACAACCTTTATGTTCGGATGAAAGGGAAAACATGGACTGGAAACACACTCCTGAATATGATTATTATGATTATTCAAAGTGGAGACTAATGACGCATATATTATTCAAGGTGGACTTCTAAAAATAAGAGCCCAGTGTGCTGCCAGATGTAGCTACGCACGTGAGGTAGAGTCACTGATAAATGCAATTTATCTTGTATTCCCTGTGAGCGGGCTCCCGGTACCTCACTGGAAAGGTTAAAACATACAGCCTGCAGCCATAAATACAAAGGGCAACATGCTGCTTAGGACTGAGGGATAGAGCTATGAGAGAGAGAGAGAGAGAGAGAGAGAGAGAGAGAGAGAGAGAGAGAGAGAGAGAGAGAACGAGAGAGCGCGTTTGAGATAGATAGCAATAAGCAACAGAGAGAGAGAGTGCGAGAGAGATGGGGGGGTTAGAGAGAGGCTGCAGTAATCTGCTTCTCTTCCCTCCTCTCCTTTCCTTTCCTCTCCTCAGACCAAGCAGGGACACAGTTGAGGACTGTAGAAAAAGACAAAGCAGCTCTCCTAGTAAATGGAAGCTGCCCATAGAAACATTCTATGAAGAAACAGAAGTATTTCTGGTGAGTCACAGATGTGTCTGGGTGATTACTTTGGCTTGGCTACTATGTCCTTCAGAGTGAGGGAGAGAATGTAACAGCACTCTACTGCCCTCTACTGCAGAATTGTCTGTTTTTTTTTTACAAATTCTTATTTACAATGACGGCCTACCCCAACCAACCCCGTACCTAATGCATTCCTCCAATTGTGCACCAACCTATGGGACTCCCAATCACAGCCAGATGTGATTCAGCCTGGATTCAAACCAGGGACTGTAGTGACACCTCTTGCACTGAGATGCAGTGCCTTAGACCACTGCTCCACTCGGCAGCACATATGCTTATGTGTGTTTCTGTTTTCTTCTATCCTTGTGAAAATGCCCCCCACACACCATAACATAAACTTTGTATCCCTCGTTTACCAAGTGTTTCCTTTATTTTGTCAGTTACCGGTTGCCTATAGTCGGGAAGGCCGCAATTTGGGCAGCATGGACGCCAAATATACAGCTTGTTGCATTGTGGCCATAGACATATAATCTTATAGAAAGGCTTTGGAACCTCTTACCCTGGACATTTGACTGTTCATCTAATGAATAAACTAGCAATGGCTACCAGTCCTGACTTGAATGGGAAATGCCATTTATGGATTATATTTCTATGGTTGGTTGCGGCTGTCTGTTTGCCTTGTGAATTTCAAAATGCAATCGCGGGAAAAACATAGTTTGGTAGGCAAATGCCTACAGCTGAAAAAAAGAAGACTAATCTGTCTGTGGAACCAATAGAAGAAAACCATTTCTCAACCTTACCCAATTTTTAGTAGCTCATCCTGAGTTAGGGCATTGCCAAGAGGAGTGCATCGGCCATCACCGTGAGTAGTAGACATATGGCTTCATCATTAGGTGAGTCAGTGTCCCACTGGAAATTGTATTTAGAAGCCTACTGTAGCCTATAATAATGTGGGCTACTGTTGGGTTTGAATTCAAGACCAGATTGATCTCAGTTTGTCAGTGTCAGAGTAGCCAGTCATTTGTGTGGTATTAAAAAAAGATTCAGCTAATGTCTCATGGCATGTAAATGATATAGAATAGCATGAAATTGGGGGGGCTCTGCTCGACTGTAACCTACGCCACATCTCAAATGTCATTAGTGCTTTATTATAAATGGGCTTTTTCTTCAACAGTAAATTGACCACGCATCGAATTTCATCTTGTGCACTGATTTGTGTACAGCAAATTATGGTGTGCTGGGAAAGGGGAGAGGGGAAGGGGGTCTATAAAATGTAAAAAATGAAGCCCCAGGGCCTATGATTTCTTAATCCGGCCCTGGTGGAGCATGTAGCCTGTTGTTGGCCAAACAGAAGTCATCAAAGTCAACAGGTGAAAAATGACCGAGCTATGGCAGCTATTAGTCTACTATTGCATGAGTCGGCTTGGTTGGTTGCTGTCTCTCCTTCCCTTACCTCCTCCCTGCACCCCGTGTCACTCACAATAGCCTACACCCACAGCACGGCCCCTGCTAGAGCATCACCACTTCCTACCTGCACTCCCTCAAGCTTTATCAGCTCCAGTTAATAAAGTAGCTTCCCTCACTCGGAATGGGTCTCTATATAAAAAAAAAAAAATATATGCATATCGCATCCCGATGGGAATGGTCCAATTCGGAATGGGACCATCTTTTTGGACCTGTGAAGGCCGCTACCTAGAAGTCCTTTCTCCAAACTGAAAAGGTGTTGGACAAAAGTCCAAAAGTCATCAGCGATTGGATAGTCTCTAAACAATCAGAGTATCAAAGCTAATGACTATTTCCGAAACACCGCTTTACCGAAGTGGCTCTGGCCCAACCCATCCGTTTCTGGGACCAATAAGAACGGTTTGAATGTGTTTGCATTTGAGAAAGTCATCGGAGAGAAGAACAAATCCTGGCTTATTGTGGGGAAGAAACTTTAGTGGGCATGGCATTTGGCCAGAGCGATGTGGTTGGGTAGCCAGGCTAATCTTCACCTGCCATTGGATATGAAAGGAGAAAGAGAAAAACCATGTGTAACAAGTTTAACATATTCATAGTTGTGCCCTCCCTGAAAGCCAAAACATGGCAAGCTTATTGAACCAGCTGAACTTGGTAAAGGAGTCTCACCATCAATTAAGCTTTCACATGGACAATGTCATTTTATTAGGTATGCTTGCTGAAAGCCAAGCACAACTTCAGAAATTGTTCATACTTATTATTTGTCTTCTGCTGCCAGCTTTAGCGACAAAACTGCAACGCTTCGAACACACCGACAGCGTGATTGCACAAATTGGTACGCAGCATCATCTGGATATGTATGCAACAAAAGTTCAACATTCACCTTCTGCTACCATTTCTGTCAAGCCGTCTACGCATACAGTTTGACGCATACGTTCGATAAATCCAATGTACAGTATGCACCACACCAAACGCACTGCAAAGGCAAACGCAGCGTGTCATTTGAAATTAATGTAATTCTGGTGTATCAAAATACAATGACGCTGTCGGTGTGTTTCGAAGCGTAAAAAGTTACCAACACCAAAACAACTTTAAAACGTCAAGACTGCCACTGGTCAGTGTGCTTGAAAGAAATGTTTGAAATACATCACACTACAACCATATTTGCATCAATGTGACCAAGGTAAGATAATGTTTTGGAAATTATAGTTTAGAGTTGATAAATCACAGTTTTTATTTTGCACGAACGTTACCCACTATGAAGATTGTCCTTATGTCCTCCATCACATCATCTAAAGCCTTTTATTATTATTAATATTGTCATTATTTATGGTTTATGAGAAGCACATGTATTTATTGATAATAACGTGGGTTAGAGATTTTCTCTTGATTGTTGTTGGTCACCTGAAAAAGAGAAATGTGTGTTAAGAGTTTGAGTTGGGAGCACTAGCAATTGGTTTGGCCCCGGAACATTTTGTTGTGCGTCTCCCGATAATATAGGTTATTTCTGGTCATTCATTCTGTTTACTAATTAAAACGTGAAAGTGGATCATCAGAAATGTGTATGATTAGTTTACCTTGTACTTCGTTGTTTATTGAAGAGGGTTCTGTTCATTTCCTGTTCAGAGAATTGACGGGCAAATGTGGCGCGCTGGAGCGCATAGGAAATGAATGGTAGGGTGGTGCAGTAGTGGCTTATCCCAGGAGACGTACATGTTCATATCCCCAGTCGTATGTATTCTCTTAAGCATGGGTTAAGCACAGTTATTGATATGTGTGCTAGTATAGGCCTAAGTGCTTAAGTGTACTATCTGGACATGTATGGTATTTCATGTGCTTTGAATGTTAACTGACCAGACAAAGGGTTTCCACATTGGTCAGTTGCTTTATGGGTATTACTATAAGAAGCCTGTCCTCTCACTGTTTGTGGAACAGAGATGGGGTACGGTTGACATGCTGCTAGATTTGGTTTTAGGAGCTCTATTTATTCTTTTTGTAAATACTTGTACATTTTGATGGCTATATCTTCACGTTTGCTAATAAAAAGCCTCACTCTTGGCAAGAAAAATAGGATTTTACAGTGAGAAGGCAACTATACAGAACCTATCACACCCACCTTATGCATAAAAATGCATTGAAAGCATATCGAGCATTAGCCTACTTTACTTACAGTGATCTGTTTACTAACATATATTCTTTCCACTACTACATCACTGTAGCTAAGCTAACATTAGCTAACACTGTATAGGAAGGTAGCCCGCCTCCCTAGTTACTCCTAGATCTGAAAAGGGATTGGATAGGTGTACGCAAAATTCCACCCAGCCAAGGGAGGGACCTACCTGAATTTGTCCAATAGAAACTCTTGTGCAAAACATTTTGCAACAGAATCTGACTAATGAATACCCCTGATAAGATATGAACCGATAGGATCAGCTTCATTAAGTCTCTTTACCTAGACCTGTAACAAGCCTGTTCTTCACTATAAAGAACCAACCCACAATTGAGTTTAATGCCAACATAATAGGTTTATTTTCAAATCAAGTAAAACATTGAACATATTTTTTCAAGATTCACAGAGGTAAAAGAAAAAAGGCATTATGCTTATATTGAGGCTATTATAATGAGTGATATGCACATAAAATAAAATGTTTGTATCAATAAAATCAATCAGTGCTTGGGTTCTCAACTTACACAAGCGAGGGGACAGGGGTGAGAACACGCACCCCTTCAGCCACTAAGGGCAGAGAAAAAACATGAAAAATGAACAACTCCAACAAGAGAAAAGTGAAGTTAATAAAATCAATCAAAAGCTAAACTTGCATTTGTACGTAAATGCAAAGAGGTATCTGTTACTGGAACATAAGGTTTAAAGCATTATGTTGTCTTGGAAATAAAAGAAGGTATTGGTTTATATTGACAACATTAAGGTTTAAAGCATTGTGTTATCTATTTCCTCATAGATCCACATTATTCCAGTATGGTTTATTGAGGTTTTATTGTGTATAGACATTCTATGAATCAAACATGATATAAGGGTGAGTAAACATTAATGTTCCCAAAAGCAGGCCAAGAACAGAGCAGCCACCGTAGCTTTTGAGGTTTGTGAATTTCCGTCATCGTCGGTCATTTCCTAATTCAGCCACTAAAGGGCATTGTGTGCTTAACTTTAGTGTCCCCCTCTTAGCATCACAACATGGATAAGTCTGGTTTCTGAAGGCTTTACAGATCTCTAGAACTGACTCAATACTGGACGACAACCAGAGTAATGCTGAATTACAAATCGACCCTAGTCCCTACACCCAAGGAAGTCCGTTAGATTTAATCGACCCTAGTCCCTACACCCTAGGTTCTCCGGTAGATTTAATCGACCCTAGTCCCTACACCCTAGGTTCTCCGGTTGATTTAATCGACCCTAGTCCCTACACCCTAGGTTCTCCGGTAGATTTTAGAGGATTGGATATGTGGTAACCAGGGGTTGGAACCGGTTCAGGGAACAGAACAGAAAAAGTGAAAATAAATACATTATTTGAGGAACAAAATCATAAAAGGGAACGAAAGTGATCTATGCTGTTCCGGAACAAAACCGTTATTTTAAAAGCATGGGAATCGGTTAATAATGTTATTTTACCTTCCGCTCCACAGCAAGCTGCTCTATCCACACTGATTGGTGAAGTCATTTAATGTAAAAAAAAAAAGTTGATTTCAGAGGTTTAAAAAGGAACAATATAAACCGGTACTTTTTGGGGGGTTCGAACCGGTTCAGAACTTTCTTTTGCAGTCGGAACAGAGGAACGGAAGAAAGAAATATGGTACTGTTCACAACAAAACTATTAGATTTTTTGGGGGTTCCAACCCCTGGTGGAAACACAATGGTGATCTCTTAATTTTACCTTCAGATTAGCTAGATGGCAATGTTGCCAAATATCCATCTATACAATTATCCTAAGAGTGGCCAAGGATTTAGGACAATGGGTCGATTTGGAATTAATCTTCCTCCACTAGGCTTTATCTGATCTGAAAAAGTAAAAGTCTTAAAACTTGGGGGACATCACCAGTAGAATAATCATTTGAGATAAACAGCTTGACAGACCGAGGCCTGAAACTCAGAGCTGAAAGCAGTGGTTTTGGTTCAAATAAGGTTGTTAAAATAACACAGAACAGGTGCATTCAGGATCATAACATTTCAAACTGGTTTGGTCTTGAACGGGATCGAAGGAAAAGACCCTATGATCCTGGAATAACGTGTCACTGTTGATTTAGGTCTCTACTCTCAAGCATGTGTCAATCAAGTGTCAACCTGGTTTGGCAGCTGCCAGTGAAGATGGGAGTCCAGTACATCATACACAAGTGTGTGAAACATTCGCACAGATTCAATGCTCCTGAATGTAGCCTTTTAGAGAAGTAATCATGGTGCCTCAGTCCCCAACAGAAATCTGAACACAACCACCTTAGAGAGACCGTATTCTTTTACATTCCACACTAGCATCTTGATCCCACCAAGTATGAACCGATGTATTGGGCATGGACACGCTAGGAAAGTGGGGACGTCACAAACATCAAAAGGTAGTGGTTTACACCCTATCCATTTTGGAGGCAGTGTTGTTTGCTCGCAAAAAGCAGTGCTGTAGCGAACTAACTACAAATAAGTCAAATCGGCCAACAGTTGACTAGCTAGCTAAAGTTCATATTTACAGTTAGTCACCAACCGCTCCTAAAAAGCCTACTCGTTTACTAGCTACCGTAACACCTTTGTGTCACAGATCCCTCCAAAAATGACAAGGTGTCTCCAGTTGTGTTTTTAAATGACTGATTGTGACTTATTCCGATTTCCAACCGTACTGGACATGTATTCAAAGTGGAGTGCTAGTACGTGCATTTGAACAGAGCCTATGAGAGGTGTTCTCAGTTGAGTCTTCACATAATTCCCTACCTGACTGTTAAATACTGAACAGGATAGAAAGATGAGACAATAATCAAATCAATAGTTACAATGATTTGAAGAAACTGTGGTACTTTTTGTTCATATTTTGGCGAAAACTAGTCAATCAAGTACTGCAAACTGCAAGACTATGAGGTGAGTTTGTACTGTAATACTGCAGCCTTCACCCAAAAACTCTGTCCTTTTAATCTCAGAGTAGAGTTGGTTTTTCAGTCCAAAAATAAGAATATTCAAAAAATGAAGGATCTCTATTACTATAAAAATCTACATATTTTGTGTTAAGTATTATTAATGCCACTCATAACTACATAGTGTCGTTCACAAAAAGAAATGGTCTTGAGCCAACACAACTTGCAATTTTTGGAGGTTGTCAAAATGGCCGACATTTAGGTCACGTACTGAAGAACCCAAAGAGAAAAATAGATATTTGGTAATGTGGTGGGACTACACAGACAAAACATCGATAGGCACCATCTCCTTGTGTGTATACGCAGTACAATCTTATTCGTGTCCACCTCATACCGGTCATTATCAAGTGGTTACAAACAATGAGAAATTTTGTTTTTTATTTTACAACAAAGTCAAATCCTTTTCAAATGAGGTTAGGATAAAAATGGTGTATAATCACTTGACCAACGACATGCCTATATAGCTAGCCAGAAACGGAGGGTTCCTCGCTGGTTGTTGTCTGCAACTAAGGCTACACATTATTTTATGCTCGGAAAAGCTGACACACTAAGCTGGCAGAGAGAATTCACCCTGGATGTGGTGATTAACACGTGGTGATTAACACATTTCAAACCGAAGTAAAGGCCTAAAAAATGGTCTTTGATGTGAAAAAAATTGTTATTGTCACAACCGATCTGCTATTTCAGTGATGTGATTGATTGAAACGGCATTGTGACTCCTGTGCCAACAGCGCCGGTTTGTAACAAAAAACTGCACAGAGGTGGTAGGAGGGGCCGAGGAGAAACACAGGAAATGAGGTAGGACTTTGCTGGAAACAACAACAACAAAACAGTATTGTAGTAGGGGGAATGACTGATAAAAAGCTGTGAAGTAAGACCAGGAAGTCTGTGGCAACACAAAGGGCCCTTCAAAAACACACAAAGCCTCAGTACACTATAGTCCTACAGTTATTCATACAAGATCAATCAAAGCCTCAGTACACTATAGTCCTACAGTTATTCTTACAAGATCAATCAATACAAAACATAAGAAACAAAATCACAAATATGCATAAACTCAAGAGGTAGTTAACTAATATCAGTACATGAGGTACAGAAACATTGAAACTTGGTGGATGATTCCCAAAAGAATAAAAAATATTTTTTTTATTCCCTGAGAACAGTTTATCATCCTGAGAGGAATTGTGGGTAAAAATAAAATAAAAAAATACATTGTACCAAAAATGTAATATTATCCAGGTGAGTGGTCCCCTTGGCTTGGTCTGTGCTCGTTGTGTGGTTTGGTCATTCTCTTTATTCTCTCTGTTGTGCACTTGTTGGATTTGATTCGATGCACGTCACACATTCAAAAAGCTGTACATAAACAACCTCAGTGTTGAACTTTCAGCAATAGTCCCTAGAAATTCCAAAGGAGCAGGAACAGCAAAGCGACAAGTCCTACTTTTAAAATGCCTTCAAATAAAGCCATACTCTTTGGTACAGAAATGTATACCAAAAACAGTTGGTTGCCTACATAGTTTGTTTTAGAGCTTTAGAAAACACAAGCTAGTTTGATATCATCATACAAAGTCATTTGATTTGTCAGCACATTAAGATACAATTCCAAAGTGACCCACATTAACTTTTGTGAGGAGTGCCACTTCAGAGAAGTTATTTTCACATTCAATATGGTCAGAGAAGAGTTGTCACGTTTCATTAGTATAAGCGCTACTGGAAACTCGCAGAGGATTCACGTCATACGAAAACCAGCATTAGTTTTTTTCTGCCTCCCTCTTCCTTCCTGTCTTAACTTTTGGACTATTTGAAATACGGCAGCAGTGTTTTGGAATCCCGTTTTGAGGGGGATTGTGACATCACACAGATCTAGAGGGTATGTGACTTGACTATTACTGGGCCTTTATCTAGGATTCTGAGTTTTAATTAAGTCAGGGAGAACCTCCAGGCCCTAGGCACTTGACGGCAAAAGAGGAGAGGGGCCAGATGGTGATAGACAAGGGTAGAGTGAAAGGAGGAGATAGTGATGTCACACAGGTCAAAGGGAGAGAGGGGTGTGATGGTGCTTTAACACTATGTTAACTTGACAATAAAGAATCCTACGCACAATACAGAGCTTTCTTAAACTATGTTAGAATATTATTTAAAGTTAATACCATTTTAATAATATGCTATTCTTTCATACATATATTACTGACGTATATTGTAACTTTATAAACTGTTCAACTAATTAGCCAGCAACCCAACTCTAGATCTAGTCCAACTAAATAATGGTATTTTATATGTTTTGAAACGTTAACGTATCGGTGGATATTGATTATATGGTTTCTTATCTGAGGCATGTGTAGGATTATATGAAATATTATTGTTAATAGCAAGTCCAGCTAGAGGTTGGCCCCTAATCTCAAAAAAGAAACTTCTTGTCTGCCACTGTTGTTTTACGAAAGGGACAGCGTCTCTCGCACACACAACCCCACTCACACACACACACACACACACAACCCCACTCACAAACACACACAGGTATGCACACATGCCTGGATTCAATGCTATGCACTCTGCAGTCAATTGTCAGTACCACTGAACTATAAAATCTCATCTGTGGTTTAGGAGTGACAGTTAGGCTACTGGTTGGGATGACCTTACTGTCACTGCCCATCCTCTTTTCAACCTTTCACTCTGGTATCCATGGTAATCTCCTCTACACTGATTGGATAGGCCACACTAAAGAATAATTTTGCTTCTGATTGGTTGAGGTCCCAATGTTTTGATACAGGGCCTATCAGTTTTTCCCAATCCTGGTCCCACACTCTTAGAGAAAAGGGTTCTGAGACTGTCCCCAGAGGAGAACCCTTTTTGGTTCCAGGTAGAACCCTTTTTGGTTCCAGGTAGAACTATAATCAAATGCTTGGTGGTGGGTTGATCAGTTGAATCTAGTGTGTAGATGCTAAGGATAAAACTAAAATATACAGGATTAAGAAGCACTGGCCTACATCAAGGCCTTATTTTAAACCCTTAATGCTTAAAATTAACTCTGCTGGATCGCTGCATCATGACCTTTGGAACGGTTATATAATATAAATATGAACCAGGTGGACCAAAACCTAAAAGAGAAGCGAGTCCTAATCAGAAATTGCCACAGAAAGAGTTATGGATGACATCGTCTAACCCAGAGTCATCTAATCCAGAGAGTCATCTAATCCAGAGAGTCATCTAATCCAGAGTCATCTAATCCAGAGAGTCATCTAACCCAGAGAGTCATCTAATCCAGAGAGTCATCTAATCCAGAGAGTCATCTAACCCAGAGTCATCTATCCCAGAGAGTCATCTATCCCAGAGAGTCATCTAACCCAGAGAGTCATCTAACCCAGAGAGTCATCAGATATCATCTCTTGAGCTGCACTGATTGAGACCAGTCACACACAAAGAGACAGTCATTCACATGAATCCGTATACCCAGCAATGGTTGTCATAGCTGCCACCGGAAGACAGCCAGTCAGTCACACACATTCACATACATCCGTACCCCTGACGATCGTTGCCATAGCTGTCCTGGTCCCGCCAAAAATAGACCTCCCATTATTTCCACAAGTGCGAGGTAGATTAGGGGTGGGGTTAGGGGGTCCTTAGGTGAGGGGGTCAGGGGTAGGGAGGTACAGCTCTCCCCTATTTCCTCCACCTCTGGGGGCCACCGCGGTGTGACTGGGGTAGCTCCTCTGGGGAGGACGAGTGGCACTCAAGGGGAGGCCAGCGCTCCTCCTGCGTCGGCGGGGTACAGGTGGGCCGAGGTAGAGGGGTGCAGGGGGTCATGAGAGCCTGTGGGGGGCGCCAGCACCTTGTGGGGACACTGGGCCACCATGTGCCTGATGCTCTGGCAGTAGTGGCATTTCTTTGGCTGGGGGGGCAGGCCACACTCCTTGGCATGGTGGTCCAGACCTCCACAGTTATAACAGCTGGACAGAGGACAGTAGGAGTGGAATGGAGAGAAAGAAGGAGGGAGAGAAGGAGGAACAGGTAAAGGACATAAAACGTTGTCACCCAATTTGCTACTAGTATGAAAACAACATTCAATGACTCAAATAAGAATGAATTAATAATTGGATAAGGCTTTAAATTAATAGGAGTCAAGCTATAATACACAGCAAGTCTTGTAATCTTGAGTAAACATCAGATGAAAATGTGTCACATAGAGAGACGTGACATATTACAAGCCTAATTATTATTATTATTTATTTAACCTTTATTAAACTAGGCAAGTCAGTTAAGAACAACCTTTCGGTTACTAGTCCAACGCTCTAACTACTAGGCTACCTGCAAGACACCCCACAAAACATTATATACATTATTCGACATTATAAAGCCTCATACAATCTTATAAGATGTAATAATGCATTATACCAGTCAGCTTTATGTAAAGTGCTACCCAAAAGAATAAAAGCAATTTCCTGACATCAACCCAGTGCTATGGGCTGAGCAGCAGTGTAAAGTACTTAAGTAAGAATAATTTAAAGTACTACAAAATGTTTTGGGTATCTGTATTTTACTGCTTATATTTTTGACTACTTATACTTCACTATATTCCTAAAGGAAATAATGTACTTTTTAATCCATACATTTTCCATGACACCCAAAGGTACATTTTGAATGCTTAGCAGGACAGGAAATTGGGTCCAATTCACGCACGTATCAAGAGAACATCCCTGGTCATCTACTGCCTCTGATCTGGAAGACTCACTAAACACAAATGCTTTGTTTGTAAATGATGTCTGAGTGTTGGAGTGTTCCCCTGTCTATCCGTACATTTTAAAAACAAGAAAACCGTGTCGTCTGGTTTGCTTCATAAGGAATTTGAAATGATTTATACTTTTATTTTTGATACTTTAAGTATATTTCTATTAAGGTACCTGTACTTTTACACAAGTATGACAATTGGGTACTTTTTCCGCCACTGGTACTGAGGTGGAGATTATTGGGGCCTTATCCAGGATTCCCTTTGATTTCTGTAGAAGTGCTCTTTCCTCCACTAGATGGCAGCATAACAAAGGCCATAAATCCTTTTGAAATGCCAGAAGCTATTCTGTCACTACCCAGCAGTTTCATCTATATTTATACATATATATATATATTTATTAATATACAGTACCAGTCAAAAGTTTGGACACCTACTCATTCAAGGGATTTTCTTTATTTTTACGATTTTATACATTGTGGAATAATAGTGAAGACATTAAAACTATTAAATAACACATATGGAATCACGTAGTAAGCAAAAAAGTGTTAAATCAAAATATATTTTATGGTCTTCAAAGTAGCCACTATTTGCCTAGATGACAGCTTTGCACACTCTTGGCATTCTCTCAATCAGCTTCATGAGGAACGCTTTTCCAACAATCTTGAAGGAGTTCCCACATATGTTGGCTGCTTTTCCTTCACTCTGCAGTCCAACTCATCTCAAACCATCTCAATTGGGTTGAGGTCAGGTGATTGTGGAGGCCAGGTCATCTGATGCAGACAGCGTGTATGGTATCGTGTGGGTGAGCGGTTTGCTGATGTCAACGTTGTGAACAGAGTGCCCCATGGTGGTGGTGGGGTTATGGTATGGGCAGGCATAAACTACGGACAACAAACACAATTTAATTTTATCGATGGCAATTTGAATACACAGAGATACCGTGATAAGATCCTGAGGCCCATTGTTGTGCCATTCATCCACCGCCATCACCTCATGTTTCAGCATGATAATGCACAGCCCCACATTGCAAGGATCTGTACACAATTCCTTGAAGCTGAAAATGTCCCAGTTCTTCCATGGCCTGCATACTCACCAGACATGTCACCTATTTAGCATGCTTGGGATGCTCTGGATTGACGTGTATAACAGCATGTTCCAGTTCCCGCCAATATCCAGCAACTTTGCACAGCCATTGAAGAGGGACAACATTCCAAAAGCCACAATCAACAGCCTGCCTGATCAACTCTATGTGAAAGAGACGTGTTGTGCTGCAAATGGTAGTCACAGCAGATACTACTGACTGGTTTTCTGATCCACACCCCTACCTTTTTTAAGGTATCTGTGACCAACAGATGCATATCTGTATTCCCAGTCATGTGAAATCAATAGATTAGGGCCTAATAGATTTATTTAAATTGACTGATTTCCTTCTCTGAACTGTAACTCAGTAAAATCTTTTAAAATTGTTGCATGTATTTTTGTTCTATATATACACACACACACAGTACCAATCAAAACTTGACACCTACTCATTACATTTTTTGTGTTTTTTTTTTTTTTTTACTATTTTCTACATTGTAGACTAATAGTCAATACATCAAAACTATGAAATAACACATATGGAATCATTTAGTAGCCAAATAAGTGTTAAACAAATCTAAATATATTTTATATTTGAGATTCTTCAAAGTAGCCACCCTTTACCTGGATTTGTGCATTCTCGGAATGCATTTCAATTAACAGGTGTGCATTGTTAAAAGTGAATATGCCAAATTTCTTTCCTTCTTAATGCGTTTGAGCGAATCAGTTGTGACAAGGTAGATTTTTGGTTCCAACCGCCGTGTTTTTATGAGACGCAGAGAGGTGAACGGATTATCTCTGCATGTGTCGCTGCAGAATGCTCTGGTAGCCATGCTGGTTAAGTGTGCCTTGAATTTTAAATAAATCACAGACAATGTCACCAGCACTAGAACTCTGTGAAGCATTTATTTGGGCTGCAATTTCTGAGGCTGGAAACTAATTTATTTTACCTTTATTTAACTATGCAAGTCAGTTAAGAACAAATTCTAATTTTCAATGACTTGTTCAGGGATTCGATCTTGCAACCTTTCGGTTACAAGTCCAACGCTCTAACCACTAGGCTACCTTCCGCGCCTATGAAATTAACTCATCCTCTGCGGGAGAGATAACTGAGGGTTCCTTTCCTGTGGCGGTCCACATGAGAGCCAGTTTCATCATAGCGCTTGATGGTGTTTGCAACTGCACTTGAAGAAACTTTCAAAGTTCTTGACATTTTCTAGATTGACTGACCATGTCTTAAAGTAATGATGGACTGTCGTTTCTCTTTGCTTATTTGAGCTGTTCTTGCCATAAAATGGACTTGGTCTTTTACCAAATAGGGCCATCTTCTGTATATAGGGTTGCACATTTTGGGGAATATTCAGAGGTGGAAACTTTCCGTGGGAATTAATGGGAATATATGCAAATTAATATTAATACCACTTAAATGTAGATGTTTTTTGCATTGGATATATTTACCATACAATATGGAGACATAAACATAAATAAACTTTTACCTTTTCATAAGTAGACATAATTGCAAATTATTAAATCCTTCCAACAGAAAAACTTTTTTTTAAATGTAGTTACGAATTGAATGTGGTGCTCTTATTCTTCCCACTTTGCTTGGTGAGGTAGATTGCTGCTACAACTTGATTACCCTTCACATACCTAACCATTTCCTTGGCTCTCTTGTAGAGTGTATCCATTGTTTTCAGTGCCATGATGTCCTTGAGGAGCAGATTCAATGCATGAGCAGCACAGCCAATGGATGTGATGTGAGGGTAGGACTCCTCCACTTTAGACCAAGCAGCCTTCATGTTCGCAACATTGTCTGTGACCAGTGCAAATACCTTCTGTGGTCCAAGGTCATTGATGATTGCCTTCAGCTCATCTGCAATGTAGAGACCGGTGTGTCTGTTGTCCCTTGTGTCTGGCTCTTGTAGAATACTGGTTGAGGGGTTGAGATGATGTAGTTAATTATTCCTTGCCCACGAACATTCGAACACCCATCAGAGATGATTGCAATACAGTCTGCTTTCTCTATGATTTGCTTGACCTTCACTTGAACTCTGTTGAACTCTGCATCCAGCAAATTAGTAGATAAAGCATGTCTGGTTGGAGGGGTGTATGCTGGGCAAAGAACATTGAGAAATCTCTTCCAATACACATTGCCTGTGAGCATCAGAGGTGAACCAGTTGCATACACAGCACGAGCAAAACATTCATCAGCATTTCTCTGACTACGTTCCTCCATTGAGTCAAAAAAACTTCTGATTCCAGGAGGACCATGAGCTGTTGCTATCGATAAGGTGACTGATTCATCATTTTCACCTCACATAGAAGTAGAGGAACTTTTGTCAGAGGTTGCTTGTTGTGAGCGCTGAGGGAACTTTATGCACTTGGCCAGATGATTCCGCATCTTTGTTGCATTCTTCACATATGATTTGGCAAGTATTTGCAAATGTACACAGCTTTTCCTTCTACATTAGCTGCAGTGAAATGTCTCCACACATCAGATAGTGCCCGTGGCATTTTCCTGTAAAGATTAGGGGAAAAAATGTTTATAAAAAAACGAATACAATTCCATTTACAGATAAATAGTTAAGCAGTTAGATTAAACAAGTCCTTTGTAAGATACATGTTTCATTTTAAAACATTTATGAAAACAGGTGAATTAACACTCCTCCGTTAGCAGGCTCAAGCAAGCTAAAACCCACATTGTAGCAAAAACTAACTAGCAGAAATTGTTAACAAGTTAGAAATGATTTAAAACCCACTTTGCTGTAGACTATTTACTAGTTAACAAATAATCATGTGTGTCATATAAAATATATTCACCCCACCCAGTATTGTAATCAAAACTTACCAGAAAGCATGTAGTCCTTGGCTCAGACAGTGTAGTAGTGTGGGCTCAATAGCATCTCCTTCGTGTGCAAGATCTTGAGAATCAGATGTACATGTGGAGGAGTGCAGATGGTTGCAATTCCATTGAATTAGGGATAGATTAACCAAAATATGCCACAAGACCTAAAATTGCTTTGTGTATCCCACAAAAAAAGGTTCACTGTTATATTTGATTTGTTGAACACTTTATTGGTTACTACATAATTCCATGTGTTATTTCATAGTTTTGATGTCTTTATTATTCTACAATGTAGAAAATAGTAAAAATAAGGAAAAACCCTTGAATGAGTAAGTGTGTCCAAACTTTTGACTGGTACTGTACACACACACACACACACACACACACACACACACACACACATATATATACACACACACACACACACACACACACACACACACACACACACGTGAAAATTCCCAAATTTACCCAAAAGTTTCGGACCCATTGCAACCCCATCTTTATAGCACCCCTGCCTTGTCACAACACAACGGATTGGCTAAAACACAATAAGAAGGAAAGAAATTCCACAAATTAACAAAGCACACCTGTTAATTTAAATGCATTTCAGGTGACTACTTCCATGAAGCTGGTTGAGAGAATGCCAAGAGAATGTGCAAAGCTGTTATCAAGGCAAAGGTTGGCTACTTTGAAGAATCTCAAAAATATTTTGATTTGTTGAACACTTTATTGGTTACTACATAATTCCATGTGTTATTTCATAGTTTTGATGTCTTTATTATTCTACAATGTAGAAAATAGTAAAAATAAGGAAAAACCCTTGAATGAGTAAGTGTGTCCAAACTTTTGACTGGTACTGTACACACACACACATATATATATATATACACATACACACACACACACACACACACACACACACACACGTGATATGTCTTTGATCCAACTTAAACTTTTGGTACTAATATATACATCATCCTCAATACAATCCTCATATAGGGAGCTTTCTCAAAGCAGCATGGAACACAGTTGGTGCACTGGATTGAAAGACATTATGGCTTGGGAAAACAACGGTTGGCATTCTATTGCATTGATTTTCAGACACAATCGATGGTGAGCATTAGAAGCTAGCCTTGGTGCATTTCGTTGAATCTTTAAGATCCCTTTTAAAGACCAACAAATCACTAAATAACAAATAAAGAGCACAGCAGCAGAAATGTTTTAAAAGAATGCTGCACTTAATGAAGGATGTTGAGATTCTCTCTCTCCTCTCTCAGACATAATGTGCGGGTCAAGTACATTTATATTCCAAATGAACTGCCTGAGAAAGCTGAATTGAAAAAGGCAATGCTATGACAAAAAAAAAAAAAAATTGCGTGATACAAACTCCATACCTAATTCAATAACCAAACAGGCTTAAAGAGGAATTGACCTCGGTTCAGACAGCTTGTTTAGTTAAGCAATAAGATCTCATCATCTCGATATTCCCATCCCATTATGTGCTCTTACCGAGCTATGAAATGGTTTAGACACACTTCACTGGGACCTTGTGGGTTACTAAGGAGCTTGTGGTGGTTACCACGGTAATACTTGGCCTATGGCAGCATCCAAAATGGCCCCCAATTCCCTATTCGGTGCACTACTTTTGACCAGGGCCCATATGAATCTGGTCAAATGTAGTGCACTACTGTATATAGTGAATAGGGTGCCATTTGGGACTTGACCTAAATATAGCCTAGACCACCTCATTTGTCCTTGCCTCCCCAGAGAAGTGTGGACACACCATCAATATTCCTCCCTGGGATTGGTGCAATGACAACGCATTTGTTGGGTATCATATGGCTTATTCTCCTTTTATGAATTCATGGTGACAGCAAATGTGTCAGTGTAAATGTAACACTGAAAATAAACACTGTTTTAGTGTTAAATTAACTCTTGTGTGTGTTGAGAATAAACTTTCTATTTTAATGAATATGCCTTATGCCAAGATAAATTGGTGATGGTAAAATTATTGCACCATTTATTATTGGGATTAGGGTTCCAAAAACTTTCCACAAATTCCTAAATTTTCCAGAAATCACAGTTAAAAGATTCCCATGAGGTAAAAACATGGATTGTTGGGAGAGTTAGCAGAAGTTTGCAACCCTAATTGGGATTGAGCAAAACAAGCACCAGTTATTGCCCAGAAGGTTAAGTTACCGAATCCCAATTCTCCTTAGTGAGTACCAGAAAGTAACCATAGCAACCACATAACTACTGACAGATATGAGCTGAAACAGGACCATATAAATCCTATGTGACTAACTCAATTGCTGAGAGGTAATTTATACCCATTTTTAACTTAGGTTTACTGTTTCACTTAAAATGGATTGAGTGGTGAAATATTCCTTTAGTTTGAGTCAACGTTAAACTGCAAATCTTTATTTACTTTGTAATTTATCTAATCCAGAGCAATTTACAGGATCAATTAGGGCTAAGTGCCTTGCTAAATGGCAAATCAACAGATTTGTTCACCTAGTCGGCTCGGGGATTAATTAATACATTTATTTAACTAGGCAAGTCAGTTATCAACAAATCCTTATTTACAATATAGCACTTCTCAGCATATCCTAAACACCTAACATTATACTGATGTATAATGAGTTAGGGTTAGGGTTGTCTAACAGTTTGGCATCTAATAATAACAACTGGCAACTTTAGTGCAAGAACTAAGAACTGTATGTCACTTCTCTCAATGTTTGTACTTGTGCACTCCTCCCCATGCATTTTAAAGCATTTGATTGGTGAAAGTATGGGCTAAACAGAGTTTCCGGTAACACTTTATTTGGATAGTCCGTCTGTAGATGCTCTAAAGACCATCTATTTACGAACAGACATAAATAAAATAAGAGAGCATAATGTAGCTACAGAGGATCAATAGCTTCTAAAAAATACCTGTAGATTAAGTTATCACAGGCTCTTAAGTCAGGAAGGCCACAATTTGGGCAGCATGCGAGCCAAATTTATAACAGCTTGTTGCGTTGAATGATCCATAGAATGATTTTGGAACCTCTAACCCTGGCACTTTGACAGTACGCTAGCAATGGCTGCCAGTCCTAACTTGAATGGGTACTGCCTTCTATGGATTACAGTTGAAGTCGGAAGTGTATATACACCTTAGCCAAATACATTTCAACTCAGTTTTTCACATTTAGTCTTAGGTCAGTTAGGATCACCACTTTATTTTAAGAATGTGAAATGTCAGAATAATAGCATAGAGAATGATTTACTTCAGCATTTATTTCTTTCATCACATTCCCAGTGGGTCAGAAGTGTACATACACTCAATTAGTATTTGGTAGCATTGCTTTAAATTGTTTAACTTGTGTCAAACGTTTCCGGTAGCCTTCCACAAGCTTCCCACGATAAGTTGGGTGAATTTTGGCCCATTCCTCCTGACAGAGCTGGTGTAACTGAGTCAGGTTTGTAGGCCTCCTTGCTCGCACACGCTTTTTCAGTTCTGCCCACAAATCTTCTATAGGATTGAGGTCAGGGCTTTATGATGGCCACTCCAATACCTTGACTTTGTTGTCCTTAAGCCCTTTTGCCACAACTTTGGAAGTATGCTTGGGGTCATTGTAAGACCCATTTGTGACCCAGCTTTAACTTCCTGACTGATGTCTTGAGATGTTGCTTCAATATATCCACATAATTTTCCTCCCTCATGATGCCATCTATTTTGTGAAGTGCATCAGTCCCTCCTGCAGCAAAGCACCCCCACAACAGCGTTTTTCTTTATTTTCACCATTTTCTACATTGTAGAATAATAGTGAAGACATCAAAACTAAGAAATAACACATATGGAATCATGTACTAACTACTTAGGGAGCAGTGGGGCGCCCCACTCCCGACACTATCCGGTGAAAATGTAAGGCGCCAAATTCAAAATCCAAAAGTTGAATTATTAAACATTCATCAATATACAAGTGTTGCATAGTCATCAACAGCTCTGATTCTTGGCAATATCACAGCATTGTCAGATTTCAAAAAGGCTTTACGGCGAAAGCACAACATTTGATTGTTTGAGGATAGCCCCTCTCATATTTTATTCATTAGCATAAATCCATAACCAAAGCGGGTCTCATAAAACGCATAAAATCGCTAATATAAAATCCCTTACCTTTCGAAGAACTTCTGCTGAGGGCTTCCCAAGTGTCCAACGAAGACATCCAATGGTTCTTTTGTTAGAAAAAGTCCTTTATTATATCCATAAATCTCTGTTTGGTTGGCGCGTTATGTTCATAAAATACAGCGTCCACTCGCCCATTGAACCGTGAAGAGAACACGTTCAATCTATACCTATACACTTGTCCAAGAACAATCAAACATCATTGATAATGTATCCTTAGGAACACTTTTATGTATATTTACTATAATATTTCAACCGGATTATAAACTGGACGATAGGAAAGGAAAAAAAACACAGAAGAGGAGGCGCGTTCACGGGCTCGCACTGTTTACATCCGGTAACTAGAGCAACCTAACATCACCAAACACTGTCTAGAGACTGTTGACATCCAGTGGACGCAATGGGTACTGCAATCTTACTCCCATATATGGCTGTTTTCAATAGGGAGGGGTTCGAAATGAGGCAATGTGTCAAAAATGTGTCAAAAATACTTTTTCCAGGACAGAAATTCCTCGGGTTTTCGCCTGCTATATCAGTTCTGTTATACTCACAGACAATATTTTAACACTCTTAGAAACTTCAGAGTGTTTCCTATCCAATAGTGCTAATTATGTGCATATCCTAGTTTCTGGGCCTGAGTGGCAGGCCTTTTACTTTGGGCACACCAGACTCTCCAAAACCGACACCTCAGCTGCCGCTCCCTAAGAAGTTAACCAAAAAAAGTGTATATATCTATTTTATATTTGAGGTTCTTCAAAGTAGCCACCCTTTGCCTTGATGACAACTTTGCATATATATTTTTATTCGTTTTTAAACTTTTTTGGTTACTACATGATTCCATGTGTGTTAATTGATAGTTTGTCTTCACTATTATTCTACAATGTCGAAAAAAGTAAAAATAAAGAAAAACCCTTGAATGAGTAGGAGTGTCCAAACTTTTGACTGGTACTGTAGATGCATGCAATGCTTTATTACTAATCAGGGGCCACATTAAAGCACTAATCAGGGGCCACATTTCACACAGGAAAAAATATAAAATGCATCAGAAATATCTTGCTGTGTTTTGTAAACGCAGATCTATAATGCTTCTTATTGTCATTTCTAATTGGCATCAGTCATTTTGTTCTTCAATTGCACTTCACCACTTGGATAAGAATTCACAAACGGGCATTCTATCAGCAGACAGCGCGCTACTGATGTGTAGCCTACTTTCCTCTGGTCATTTTCTAGGTGTAGCCTACTTTTCTCTGGTAAATTACAAGATCAACTTCAAGCAAAACATTAGGAAATGTAAACTCAGCAAAAAAAAGAAACGTCCTCTCTGTCAACTGCGTTTATTTTCAGCAAACTTAACATGTGTAAATATTTGTATGAACATAACAAGATTCAACAACTGAGACAAACTGAACAAGTTCCACAGACATGTGACATGTGACTAACAGAAATGGAATAATGTGTCCCTGAACAAAGTGGGGGTCAAAATCAAAAGTAAACAGTCAGTTCTTGCAGTGAGTTGTTACCCCATTCCTCCACCAAGGCACCTGCAAGTTCCCGGACATTTCTGGGGGGGAATGGTCCTAGCCCTCACCCTCCGATCCAACAGGTCCCAGACGTGCTCAATGGGATTGAGATCCGGGCTCTTGCTGGCCATGGCAGAACACTGACATTCCTGTCTTGCAGGAAATCACGCACAAAACGAGCAGTATGGCTGGTGGCATTGTCATGCTGGAAGGTCATGTCAGGATGAACCTGTAGGAAGGGTACCACATGAGGGAGGAGGATGTCTTCCCTGCAATGCATAGCGTTGAGATTGCCTGCAATGACAACAAGCTCAGTCCGATGATGCTGTGACACACCGCCCCAGACCATGACGGACCCTCTACATCGATCCCGCTCCAGAGTACAGGGCTCGGTGTAACGCTCATTCCTTCGACGATAAACGTGAATCCGACCATCACCCCTGGTGAGACAAACCGCAATTCGTCAGTGAAGAGCACTTTTTGCCAGTCCTGTCTGGTCCAGCGATGGTGGGTTTCTGCCCATAGGCGGCGACGTTGTTGCCGGTGATGTCTGGTGAGGACCTGCCTTACAACAGGCCAACAAGCCCTCAGTCCAGCCTATTTCAGACAGTCTGAGCACTGATGGAGGGATTGTGCGTTCCTGGTGTAACTCGGCCAGTTTCTGTTGCGATCCTGTACCTGTCCTGCAGGTGTGATGTTTGGATGTACCAATCCTGTGCAGGTGTTGTTACACGTGGTCTGCCACTGTGAGGACGATCAGCTGTCTGTCCTGTAGCGCTGTATTAGGCGTCTCACAGTACGGACATTGCAATTTATTGCTCTAGCCACATGTGCAGTCGTCATCCCTCTTTGCAGCATGCCTAAGGCACGTTCACGCAGATGAGCAGGGACCCTGAGCATCTTTCTTTTGGTGTTTTTCAGAGTCAGTAGAAAGGCCTCTTTAGTGTCCTAAGTTTTCATAACTGTGGCCTTAATTGCCTACCGTCTGTAAGCTGTTAGTGTCTTAACGACCGTTCCACGGGTGCATGTTCATTAATTGTTTATGGTTCATTGAACAAGCATGGGAAACAGTGTTTAACTTCTTGCCGCACGGATCCCGTGAGCTGGATCATTTTCGAAAAAAAACAAAGCGCTCCAAATTCAAAATAAGAATTCGTAATATTTAACATTCATGGAAATACAAGTGTTGCACATGGTTACAAAGCTTAGAGTCTTGGTAATCTAAATCTGTTGTCAGATTTCAAAAAGGCTTTACGGCGAAAGCAAAACATTTGATTATCTGAGGTCAGCAACTTCACAAAAATAGCTTTTTCAAACAGCACTGGCGACACAAAATCACAAATTAAAGGTATAAAAACTCACTTACTTTTTAAGATCTTCTGATGTTTTCAACCAGGAGGGTCCCAGCTACAAAACCTCTGTTCATTTTGTTCGATAAAGTACATATTTATATCTGAAAATCGCTCTTTAGACGGCGCCATTGAATTCAGAAATCCACAGGAAACACTTCCGTCAAAACGTCGACAGAAAAGTCCAAATTGCCCCCGGTAAACTTAGTCTATTTGTGTCAAACAAATACTCTATACAATCCTTAGGTTGTCTAAAATGTTAATAAACGATAAAACTTCACACGGAAACAACTATGTTCAAAAGACAAGGCAAATTCCCACGTGAGTGCTCTCCCACACGAGTGCTCTTTTTTCTGGTCGTATTTCCTTCGGGTTTTCGCCTGCCAAATCAGTTCTGTTATAGCCACAGACAATTTTAACGGTTTTGGAAACTTCAGAGTCTTTTCTATCCAAAGCTACTAATTATATGCAGATCCTAGCTTCTGGGCCTGAGTGACAGCCCGTTTACTTTGGGCACGTCAGACAGGCGGAAACTAGGAATTCTGCCCCCTAGCTGTAAGAGGTTAAACCCTTTACAATGAAGATCTGTGAAGAATTATCTTTGAAAGACAGGGTCCTGAAAAAGAGACATTTCTTTTTTTGCTGAGTTTAGCTGGCTTAATTCTTTCTATGATAAACATTAGAAATATGATGGCCATGCATCATTTTTGAAAAAAATACATTTTTTGCAGTGCACTTCTGTTGTCATCTGATGAAAATGAAGCTATTTTCTACCGAATGCATTTCATGTCAAGGAAAACACTAGTTGCACGCCCCAGAATCACTCTATTGAAGAAAAAAATAAAAACACGACTTTAATATAAAACACAAGTGAAATGGTTTAAAACACCGATTTTTGGATGGTCTGCGTATTGAAAATGCAGATTTCTGAACTCTATATACCCAACTCCACCCAATTCAAACATCTTCCCGTGGCTGTCAGTAACATTTAAACTAACTAACCCTAACCTTAGCCAAAAACCCTGAATTTACGCCTTTTCCTAACCCTAAACTTAACCCTTACTCTAAACCTACCCCTAACCTTATCAAGCAGTTGCTTGTCAACAGATGATCACACTATCAACCATCTGTAGAGCATCTATATCCAAATAAAGTGACGAGTTTCCACCATATTTCTTTTGACAGTTCTTTCCTTTTAAATCCACTTAGGGAAGTGAACAATTGCACACTTTAAGAGAAAGGACAGATAATTGGAACGCAGGACTTATACACTGTGTTCAAGTATGGTTGTAGTTATAGTTCGGTCCAGCCCGTGGAAGAATAGGGTAAGGCTTAAGCAGCAAAGAACAAGAGGTGTAATCAAAATTAAGTACCTGCTACCAACCAACCAACACAGATTTCGATCCTCAACAAAATAAAAATCACTATGGGAGATAAAAAAAAAAAAACACAAAGTAGCCCCCCTTCCAAATCACCATGGAGATAACCAACCACAAAGTAGTCCCAATTATCCTAAATACACTGAATTATTCACTGGTGTAAAACATCCAGGGAACCCGTTCGGGCAGATAAGGTTTCCTCTTTAGTAAGAAAACGAATTATTTTCACACCTGATTAAGAGAGGGATTGGATAGCCAGAAAGCTATATCAATCACACAATGGTTTGGTCTATGCAGATATACATACAATACTAACCTAAATGACAGTGTGAAAAGAAGGAAGCCTGTACAGATTTAAAATCATGCATCCTTTTTGCAATAAAGTAAAACTGCAAAAAACGTGGCAAAGAAATTGACTTTATGTCCTGAATACAAAGTTCTATGTTTGAGGCAAATCCAACACCACACATCACTGAGTACCACTCTTTATCATTTCAAGCATGGTGGTGGCTGCATCATGTTAAGTGTATGCTTGTACTCTGCAAGGAATAGGGAGTTCTTTAGGATAAAAATAAACAGAATAGAGCTAAGCACAGGCAAAATCTTAGAGGAAAACCTGGTTCAGTCTGCATTCCACAGACACTTGGAGACAATGAAGGGCCGCCCCCCAAGTGGTAAGGGAAGGTAACAACACATATGCCACGCTGATCCCCAACACAGGGGCCCCTCTTTTTTCTTAACTGCATTTTTGGTTAAGGGTTTGTAAGTAAGCATTTCCCTGTAAGGTCTACACCTGTTGTATTCGGCGCAGGGGGTACTTTCCACCCCTTTGCTCCCCAATTATGTGATATCCAATTGGCAGTTACAGTCTTGTCCCATCGCTGCAACTCCCATACGGACTCGGGAGAGGTGAAGGCCCGGAGCCATGCGTCCTCCGAAACACGACCCCGCCAAGCCGCACTGCTTCTTGACACACTGCTCGCTTAACCCAGAAGCCAGCCACACCAATGTGTTGGAGGAAACACCGTACAGCTGGCAACCGAAGTCAGTGTGCATGCACATGGCTGCTAGAGCACGATGGGACAAGGACATCCCAGCCAGCCAAACCCTCCCCTAACCCGGATGACGCTGGTCCAATTGTGCGCCGCCTCATGGGTCTCCTGGTCGTGGCCCGGCTGCGACACAGCCCGGGATCATACCCGGATCTGTAGAGACTAGTTTCAGTTTTAACTTAAAATCGGCTTCAAAATCTAAGACAAGACTTGAAAATGTCTGTTTAGTAATGATGAACAAACAACTTGACAGAGTTTGAAGAATTTTTAATAATAAATGTGCAAATATTGTACAATCCAGGTGTGCAAAGCTCAAGAGACGTATCCAGGAAGACGGTGGTGATTCCAAAGGTGATTCTGACATGTATTGATTCAGGGGTGTGAATACTTACTGTATGTTAATTAGATATCTGCATTTAATTTTCAATACATTTGCAAAAATGTATAAAAACATGTTTTCTGTCATTATGGGTATTGTGTGTAGATGGGTGAGAGAAAAAAATCTGTTGAATCCATTTTGAATTCAGGTTGTAACAACATAATTTGGAATAAGTCAAGGGGTATGAATAATTTCTGAAGGCATCGTCCATCTCACATCCATTGTAGGGAAAGAATTACATAAGACTTGGGATCGCAAACGTTAAAAGGCACACAGCTTAATTAAAACATTTTAAGGAATAATCTGGGATATTTCCTTGTTCAATGGTCCTTCGATGACAGCCTGCCCTATATTCATTGATTCTTGAAGAATAACTTGAGCTGCGTGTATGAATTTGAGAGTAGTTAGGTTACATTTCTCCAGCCCCCATCCCTCAGCTTACTGCAAGTGGATACACAAACTCCAGATTTTGGCTTTAATGTACACTGGAACTATGTAAAGTAGCCTCCCACGATGGCAGCCACATATAGCTCCATCCCAGTCCGTCTCTCTGTGTTCACTGCAGCACCAGGTGCTCTGACACATGTAGAGGAGGAGGAACTGCATGTTTTCTCAGTAGAAGAGGAGAAGAGGGACAGAGGGAGAGGTAGAGCACAGATACAGCAACCATCAAACTATTTCAGCGAGTTCCATATAAGCCTTGGGGACTAAACAAGGCGTTCAAAATGTTCATGTCGGGAAAGAGTTCACATTTAGCGTTCACTACTCCTGAAAGTCTTGTAATAGTCCAGCCCAACACCACAGACAGTCTTCAGATATAGTCAAAACACCCCTTTCATAATGCCTGCAGTAAAATGCATTGAGATTCACACAAACCTACCCAGGCACAATTTTAAGACTGTGGAAGGTGATAAATTGACTTTGAATAGCGGGAAAAGTGCCCTATTCAATGCATGACTCAAGCCGAATAACCATGGCAATCGCCGTGTACTTAGATCTGTGTTAAATCTACAATCTAACTAACTGATGAAGGCAGAAACGTATAGATTTGTAAGGCTAATACTCAAATTACCTTCCATATTAATACCCATCAACAACAAAAGTGTGGTTTTTCTTTTAACTGTCGTTTTTTCGCCAGTAAAATTTGAGCGTAAATCAACAGATTACTTTTCAAATGTTAACAAATCAGCTTAGCCTTTTTAATTCTTTGTTGTCCACGTTACTTTAACATTGGTATCCAGTAGCAGTAGTGATCGGGGGGGATCAATACAGTTACATCTGTATTGTGACTTGCACACAGCACTGACAAACACACACACACACACACTTACCCCACCAGACATGCCACCAGGGGTCTTTTCACAGTCCCCAGGTCCAGAATAAATTCAAGGAAAGGTACAGTAGTATACAAAGCCATGATTGAATGGAACTTCCATCTTATATAGCACAAGTGAACAGCAAACCTGGTTTCAAAAACCAAACAAAGCGACACAGCTAGTTGGTTGTACCTATATCTTGTTCTCAATCTTCTTTTTAAATAGTGAGTAAACATGTTTTCAGCACTTTTATTTCCATGACTGATCAAAAGTCATTTTCTCCTGCTCTCTCTTCTCCATGCAGCAGACATATAGTCAGTAATATGTTTGGAACGTCAAATCACGATAAAATTGCAGACTCAAATCGCAATACATATAGAACTGTGAGAATCTCAATACATTTCATATCGGCACCTAAGTATGGTGATAATATCGTATGGTGATAATATCGTATGGTGATAATATCGTACGGTGATAATATTGTATGGCGATAATATCGTACGGTGATAATATCGTACGGTGATAATATCGTACGGTGAGGTCCCTGGCATTTCCCAAAGTAACAGCCATTTCACCCATGTTCTTTTAAAATCCTGTGCAGCAAAGCTCTATCCACATTGTACTTCCTGTCAATCAGAGCCTTCTCAGCATGCTTTGCTCTTGTACTCACCGGTCTCCCTTTGGTTTGCGGTTCTTCTGGGGCGGAACCTTCCCTTTGGGTCTCCTCTCGCTGCCCGCACACGGTCCCCCGCCCAGCCCCCGTCACCCACAGGGATTCCAGGCCCTTGGAGGACTTCTTAAAGGTGAACTCCACCTGCTCACCCTCCTTCAGGCTGCGGAAGCCCTCCATCACCAGTTTACTCTGTGGAGGAAAAAAAATCAACACACCATCCCTTTAAGAAATGCTGCCATAGAATTTGAATTATACCAACCAGACCATCCTTTAAAAGATACTGAATTATTACCATGTAATTACAAGTACATCCACACCACCCCTTTTTAGAAACACTGCACTGTTACAATTAATACTTTTTCGACTAGCATTTATAGCAACCCTTTAGAATGTCAACGGACTATTTAATTCCAGTCAGTGTCAGTGTTCATCCTTATCAAATGACAAAAAATGTAATTCAATCAAAGAATTGGTAGCTTAGGTGCATCCCTTCCTCATCCCTCCCATTTTAGTTCCCACTTAGACAGCTTCCTTCTGACAGGGAGGGGGAATAGGGTTTCGCACCCAATGCTGTCACTTCCCTCTACACAAGAAATATCTGTCCTTATCAGTTCCATCTAAATTATTCATCTGGTTACTACGTAAACACTAGGCTACATATAAAATCAATGATTTATGATTTGATAACATAATATGACTGATATCATGTATCTTTTACGGATCGCACACGACGCATAACCGAATTTAGTAGAGGGGAACAAACACACACACACACACACACCATCAAAACGTATACATGCTGTTGAAGGAGTGTCAGAGCAAGCCAACAGTATGCAGGCCTATAAAGAGCTATTCAAACAAGCATGTTGCAGAGAGAGAGAGAGAGAGAGAGAGGCTGTATGATTGTATAAACAGAATACTGTTGGGAAGAAAGTAAAGCTAACCCAAATAGTAGCCTAAGTAATTTACAACAGTGCAAATGTTGCTTCTGTTTATCTATGGTAAACAAGTTCAAAAGATACAACTTTAAGGCAAAATCAGACTATAAACCATTAAAGTTCATGCATATAAAACTATTTGGTCACACTTTATTTGGATCGTCTGGAGTGTCCATCTATAGAGCTCTACAGATTGTCAAACTAACAAACTATCTGTTGATAGGCAACTGCTTGCTAAGGTTAGGGTTAGTAATAGAATAAGGGTTAAGGTTAGGCTTAGTTAGTTGAAATGTTACTGATAGTCAGTAGAGCATCTACAGATGGACTACCCAAATAAAGTGTTACCAATCATTTCATGTTGATGTTTCATGAAAATATAATAGGTACAATGGAATTGCTTGGTAAATCTGGTTCAATGTATAGCTTTATTTGGTATTAATCTTTGATATAAATATTATTAGTTAAATATTATCTTTGGAAACCAATAGGAAAGACAGAGATAATAGCTGCACTAAAGTTATTACAAGGAATTTATTTACAAATTAACCTGTTTTTGAAATAGATTTATATGTGTATATTTGCTATAATATTTAATATTTCATCACACAAAATGTTGCTTAGAATTAAGAACACAAAGCTATTTAAGAATCTTGAATATCTTTATAATGGTGTTTTTGATCATCTCACATACCCTGAAGCTTTCTAAATGAAAATGTGATATCTATTGACTAATCAACATTCATTCATTACTAATTATTAATGATTTTAATACATGAAAATCAGTAATTATTATGCCACTAGTAACAGCTACTAACTGTCCTAGTTTATATTTAAACGCTTATTCTGACGATATATCTAACAATTATTAAAAATCACTACAGTAATCTTAAAAGTTAAATTTTTTGCTTGAAATAAAGACAGCAATTTCCCTCAACCAATGAAATTGTACAAGTGGGAGGGGCAAAAAGGCAGTCCAAATCTCTAAACCACTCAATTATTTCAATATATTTAATTATTTCTAATTCAGAGTTTTCTAAATATAGTCACATAAAAAAAAAAATACCTAAAATACCAGTTCGCATCATTTCTAACACTAACAGTTTTCACACAAACAAATCCTTCTGTTATACACAGACAAATCTTGGGATAACCCATTGAAATCAATAGATGTAAAACTGTATGGTTAATTGAAATACTTAACCATCTGCGTCTCTAAAATGACGATGTCACATTTTACTTAAAGTACTGTAAACTACAAAATATATCTAATCCTACCAATTCAAAGCGATCAAATCAGCACGGTAGTTCAATCAGAGATTCCACTATACATGATGTAGAGTATATTATTTTACGTGAACCTCATCACTAAAAGACATCACCACCACTACCAACAAACTCTTTATAAAGAATATCGGTGGGAAGATGCCATAACTATGAAAGAGTTAAGATGCCATAACTGATCATTTAAACACCTCGTGGTTTCACGAAGGGTGAAAATGATTCCTCAATAATACATGACTTCACACAATGTATTCATTCGTTCATTTATCCCTTCGTTCACTCATTCA
Source organism: Brachymystax lenok tsinlingensis (assembly GCA_030435695.1). Taxonomy (NCBI): domain Eukaryota; kingdom Metazoa; phylum Chordata; class Actinopteri; order Salmoniformes; family Salmonidae; genus Brachymystax; species Brachymystax lenok. The sequence continues at coordinate 29,282,767 of CM059796.1, forward strand.
TTCCCTGTCTCCTGCTAGCAAGGAGTAGGTGATTAGCTTAGCTTAATCCAGCTAGCTGAAAGTAGGAGACCGTTCTGGATGTTTTGGATATGCTGTGAGGAAAAGGAAAGGATTAGGGATGGAATGAGAGAGACAGCAAGGATTCTACACCTCTATTCAACAGGGCATACACTCACGACAAAACAAGGGATATGAGGGGAAAGAAAAGGACAGAGAATGGAAGAAAGTAGTGATGTCATGGTGAACTGAATTAATATGCATACAAGTTGCGAATGACAACCAGGGAGGGTATTATATGTCTGTTTCAACTGGAGTGGGACAGTTCAGGAGTATGATTATTTTACATTTTTGTACAAATCACAACAGCATTAAAACAAACTAAAGTTCAAATAGGTAATATATGATTTAAATCCCAGCAACTTTATAATGGCTATGGATAGATTATCATCAATTCTAAAATATTATGGGCATTTAATGGAACTAAAAATTCAAATTCAGCAGAAATGCTTCTCTCTCTTTCAAGGCATAATCATGACTAGTCATTGATTCTCTGGCTCAGCCAATCAATGAGAGCCTTCCTCGTCCGCTCCAGTCATCATTTTATGAAAGCAGCATGTGTTTCCGGGTCAAAGTTCAGTGGTCCACTTGGCCATCCCACCCCCTGAGCCTTCATAACACTGGTCCAGTGATTGTCAGTTAGGAAACCACACAAGTCCTTTTGTCCACTAGAAATATGTAAACTCACATTTTCTAGATACTTTAATGAATATCTAGTATCTAGGAAATGATAGTAAAGATATACAATTGGCTTTTTATAAAACCACAGTATCTCGTGTGTAAAATAATGTGTCAGTAATTACAAATTGCCGCAGGACTTATTTCAAGCTACTCGACTATGAATTAATCAGATGAATGAAATTGAGTTATTCCCTAATAAAATACATTCTGGACAAAGGAATGCATATTATGCCAGATGTGCGTTTGTGTGTCTATGTATGTACGTGCATGTGTGTCTGTGTGTGTGTGTGTTTGCATGCACATGTGTGTGTGTGTGGAGGTGTAAACCTGAAGAATCAGAACCTGCAACCTGAGTGCCCTCCTCTCAGGTGACCTGGCGGGTGTCCTGGCTGGTTTCAGTTTACACACAGAGGTCAAGAGAGGGCACGGTCAGAGGAGAGAAAGAGAGAGAACAAAATGGAGGAGTGGCCTGGAGCAGGGTGGGGGTGTGCTGCGCGAGAGGGAAAAGGGGAGGCGAGAAAGAAATGCCTCCAGCACATTCTGTTCAGCTCCAATAGAGGAGCAACTCCTGATCAGGCCAGGCCTGGGAGGGACCAGGAACAACCTGGAACAAAACCTCCATTTGATCGGGAGCCTTGCAGGTCAGTGCATAAACCCCCCCCACCCGACCAACCAACCAACCCCCACACACCTCCAAACTGCCTGCCTATTCTGAGAGTTACCCATGTGCTATGTCCATTTCCACATACAAATAATAAGGATTTGGTCAGAGTGTGTGTGTGTTCTGTTTCAGAGTGGTGTTTGTGTGTTTATCTATTTTTTCATCGATAATTTAAAAGGAACGCTGAGAACACATTGTCTTTCACAGCAACCTGGGAGGAGAAAATGATTATGTACTTATAATGCTCATATCACTACCTCCAGAATGTGTGTGTGCATGCGTAACGTGCATGCGCGCGTGTGCAAACTGCGAAGGAAGCAAATAAACCCAGCGCCCTGGATGAAAATAGCCTCCTAACCATCGTCATCACCAGTCGAGGTAATCGATGCAGGAAGTGGAACGAGAAAGGAGCTGTGTGAGGGCTAATTATGGGATGGAGCTGCTGGTCGGAGTGAAGTAGCCTATTGGAAGCAGTGTGTGGGGGGGGACTGTGTGTGTGTGTGTGTGTGTGTGCCCATGCGCACAACCGTGTGTGTGTGTGGAGGGGTGGGGGTGAGTGACGACCATGTGGTGCGGTGCCATTAAGTATCTTTTTACACACAGGAAATGCTAAGTGGACAAAGCTGGCCCCGATTGTCACAGATGGACGTGACCCAACAGGATGCATATAAAAAAACACCAAAGACGAAACCTCACCGCACTAACACCCCTTGCCCTCCTCCTCACATTTTCATTACAGCCACTAACCCCTGACCTCTACCCAAACCCCCATCAAACATTTAAGAGTGTTCCCGTTTCCCCCTGGCCCAAATTAACAACATGCTAACCGCTAGCGCACACTGATTATGGACCGGACCATATTTGATCGGGGTAGGCGGGAAGAAGTAGATCATTCTGCTATGGGTTTATCAGGACGGAAGGAAGACGGAAATGAACCTAGGCGAGCGAGGTGGCTGGGGAGAAATGAACCTAGGCGAGCGAGGTGGCTGGGGAGAAATGAACCTAGGCGAGCGAGGTGGCTGGGGAGAAATGAACCTAGGCGAGCGAGGTGGCTGGGGAGAAATGAACCTAGGTGAGGTGGCTGGGGAGAAATGAACCTAGGCGAGGTGGCTGGGGAGAAATGAACCAAGGCGAGGTGGCTGGGGAGAAATGAACCAAGGCGAGGTGGCTGGGGAGAAATGAACCTAGGCGAGGTGGCTGGGGAGAAATGAACCAAGGCGAGGTGGCTGGGGAGAAATGAACCAAGGCGAGGTGGCTGGGGAGAAATGAACCAAGGCGAGGTGGCTGGGGAGAAATGAACCAAGGCGAGGTGGCTGGGGAGAAATGAACCAAGGCGAGGTGGCTGGGGAGAAATGAACCAAGGCGAGGTGGCTGGGGAGAAATGAACCAAGGCGAGGTGGCTGGGGAGAAATGAACCAAGGCGAGGTGGCTGGGGAGAAATGAACCAAGGCGAGGTGGCTGGGGAGAAATGAACCAAGGCGAGGTGGCTGGGGAGAAATGAACCAAGGCGAGGTGGCTGGGGAGAAATGAACCAAGGCGAGGTGGCTGGGGAGAAATGAACCAAGGCGAGGTGGCTGGGGAGAAATGAACCTAGGCGAGGTGGCTGGGGAGAAATGAACCTAGGTGAGGTGGCTGGGGAGAAATGAACCAAGTCGAGGTGGCTGGGAAGAAATGAACCTAGGTGAGGTGGCTGGGGAGAAATGAACCAAGTCGAGGTGGCTGGGAAGAAATGAACCAAGGCGAGGTGGCTGGGGAGAAAGAAAGAACTAGCAGTAGTAGGGTGACAACCTTAATTCACTTCAACAAACGGGAGCCTAGTAAAGAAAAAAGGTAAGAAGCACAGGTCAACATTGCAAATAGAGTTGTGTTTTTGAACATAAACAACAAAACAGCAGCCCTGCTTCTTGCTTTGCTGTAAAGTTGAGGTACAGTATGGGGCTGGAGAGAAGCTCCGAACTGTGGAGAACAATGGTCATAAATGTAACTGTAATTCAAAGCAGAACTGTCTTCAGACAAATAATGACCCAACTAAGAAGAAAAAAAACTGGACACCAAACAAAAATGAACAGTCCCATGGTACCTTATGGACATTTGACATCTGCCAGAGAAAATCAACACATTTTTCAAATGTATTTTTTTGTTTTGTTTTCTGCTGTTGTCGTTGGTATTAAATGTGTATATTACGAAATGTAATCGACCTTCATGAATTAAAAGAGAAATAGAAGCCCAGCCGCTGAAAATAAATTAAATAAAAAATAATTGTTTCTCAATTGGAACTGAAAAACAAACAGGAATGTGATAAAGCCTACAGTTAGATAGTGTTTATTAGGTCACAACAACTGAAAATATTTTGCAACAGAAAATGTTAAATGAGCGTCCAGGTAGTTGCTCCGTGTTTCAGTCCGTTTTCTTCGGTTTGGTGCCTAATGAAGGGGACCCCGGTCTAAAAAGACTTTCAATCAAATGTAATACATATGACATTTCCACTTGGGATTAGTGCTAAATATCAAGCTAAGGATATACATTTCCCCTAATTAAATATATGCTTTTAAACACTAAAAGGTTGCTTTTTGACTGGTGATTGAGTTTATTTTTACAGGGACAGTGCACATTAATCAACGTTTCAGTAAAAGTGCCGGTTTTAGTCAGCCGGCTAATTTTCAACCGCAGTCCCTGGGCAGATTATTAAAAACAATAACAATACAGACAATCAATGAGCAGTGAGTACATGCAGAGCAACGTAGGACAAGCAAGACAGCATGCATAGCACAAAAAGAAACAAGACAAAACGCATAAAAGCAACAGTGTTTCCACACCTCACAAGCTACAGACAACATGGAAAGCGGCAATACACAGCTAGGGATTATGTTCACAAATCTGATTGACCTTTAGCCAGGTCTTAATATTTTTTGTGAAAGTGTGATAGGTGGTGCAGTTATGTGTGTCTGATGGCAGTGTATTCCAGACATGGGAAGCTCTCACAGAGAAAGCAGATTGACTAAATGTGCTTTTCCTTAAGGGAACTATACAGTCACCTCTCATGGCAGACCTTGTGTATCTGCTGCCATATGTTTGGGTTTTCTGTTTAACAAAAGTACTGAGTGGAGGGGGAGCCAGGCCATTTAGGACAAGACATGCGTCGGTGTATTGCGGCAGGGTAGCCTAGTGGTCATTCAAATCCCCGAGCTGACAAGATACAAATCTGTCGTTCTGCCCCTGAACAGGCAGTTAACCCACTGTTCCTAGGCCGTCATTGAAAATAAGAATTTGTTGTTAACTGACTTGCCTAGTAAAATAAAGGTAAAAAATGATGGTGGCTATTGGGCTTCCTATCAAGCACTTTGAGAGCCTGTTTGTAGACAGACTGAATGGGTTTTAATTATTAATTATGATAAAGGTAAGAAAGCAGTAAAGCCATTTCAGATATTTCTGAAGTGTTTTCTTCAACAACCACTAGGAAAAGGAAATCAAATGACTGCTAACATGCTACCTGTAGCTCTCCTATCAAGACTTTCATTTGGTTTCATTGACAATACGTTGTCTTCATAAAACAAAGTTCAATACCATCGGTATATAAACTAAGATAGATCAATGTTCACAATTAAACTTGGAAATAACCTACTGATGGATTCATTCAATCTGGGCACATAAAACAAACTTTAGACAGTGACTGGATTTGTATGACAATAGATGTTTCGGAAACAAGTTGCCTATTATCAAATCAAATTTCAGAGCTATTGAAAAATGACTGGCTTGACCTTTTTACACACAATTATAAAAGCCGTGGTTTCCCTTTCTGTTTAATAATACTCAGTAATTATCTTTAGCCCTTGGGTATATTGTTTATTTTCATACATTTTCTGTCTCTAAAAAAATAAAACCCACCAGATGGGTTGAGATCATAATCATAAAGGCTTGTGGAATTCTAGCTAAATGTTAGCTAAATGCAAGGTGAATGCTAGCTAAATGTTAGCTAAATGCAAGGTGAATGCTAGCTAAATGTTAGCTAAATGCAAGGTGAATGCTAGCTAAATGTTAGCTAAATGCTTGCTTTGGCTGCATTAAAAACAGCATTTAGTACTCAGGTTCAGCAATAAGTAAATGTATGACCAAAACTAATTATCAATGTAAGCCCTGTAAACAAACTATTGGCAATAAAAACATGGAAAAAAGTATACTGTGGCTACTTGCTAACAAAGCTGGGAAATTGAATGGTCTTAACAGTTTGTTGCTCCAATTTCTTTCCAGAACTTTAATGGAAGGAAATTCAACTTGACAATGACAAAATAACCAAACCAAGAACTCTATTCTGTTAAGAGTATTTGATCCAGGGTCTTAGTTCATTGAGAACCAAATACATTTTCATATATTTTATACTGTCCAAATTCACATTTATAAAAAAAAATATTATCCTGAAGTAAACATTACATTGAAATTCAAAATGTCCCTTTATACAATTTCACAGAAACACACAAAAACATAGTTACATAAAATATGCATTCAAGTCCACCAAGCTTCTTCAGAAGCAATGCCAAAACCAAACCATCATTGGAGCATCTCTATGTGTTCTAGAAAATACAAACAAACACAGATCCCCTACTAAAAATGGAATCAGTCTGTTCTACAACTTCCCTGTTTGTCATGTCAATAAAAAATCATTTTTAGCACCATTTCTAATCTAACTCCCACAATCCATCCTTCCAATTACCAATCACATTCCCATATATGGACGACTCCTCAAGAGGAAGTCACATGACCTCCCTGCTTCTTCCTCTGTTTTTTTAAGCGTTGAAGTAAAGAGGGGGGAGGTGGGAAGAAGGATGGTGTGTGGCTGTAGCACTAGAGACAAAGCCTGATACTGGCTATCTAGAGGCAGGGACTGGGGAGAGGTGTGGCTTGAATGCCAAACGGTGACACGGGTCAGAGGTTAATCTCACGAGGGGCCCATTTTAACCTCTGCTACGCCACAAACACACACGCATGCAAACACACACACACACAAACAAAAATCTCCAAGTGCTCAACTATTATTACGGAGTGGACCAAGCAGGAACAGCAGAAAAAGCAACAAACCAAAAAAGAACACACATGCACTCGTGCAAACACACACTTGGAGGTTTCCGATGGAGGATGGGCCAGTACAGCAGCACACCATGCTCAACGTTTTAGCAAATCAGGCCCCTTCCCTTTTTTGTTTTTAAACAAATTCCTCTTTTAAAAAGAATGCCTGTGGATGGAACAACACCCACGCGAGAACAAACACACACAGTTCCACACTTGCCTGACTTGAAATCAGTTTCATGACATAGTTGCTACGAAAAGGTTGGATAGCTGACACACACACACACACACACACACACAGGGCCATTAAGTAGGGTTTCAGTAAGGTCCGGAACTAGGCAAATCTTTTTTTAAGTTGAAGCTCATTTACTGCATTTCTATACAATTAAAACACTTTAAAATGCTAATTTGGAGAACAGAAAAAAAACAAGCCAAAATGACCCCAGCCATTATCACCTTGGCTGCTGTAGGTTCATTCACCTCAGTCCATCTACAAACACCTAGCCTATTAGCTGTACAAGTGTAATGTTATACCCCTGAAAGAGGGATAATATGAGAAACGTGTAGCATCAGCGACTGTTCAATCAGTTGTGATGAACTGGATCAAATCATCAACTCTGTAAATAGATCTCTTTTATCGAATGACAATGTTCACATTTGTATTCCTAATCAAGCTCCGCACAGACAGACATCAACGGAGCACACAGATGATCGTATAATCACATTAACATGAATTATTTGAATATTATTCACAATTCTATATTAATATCAGCAATGTAGTTTTACAAGCATTTCGCTACACCCGCAATAACATCTGCTAAACACGTGTTTGTGACCTGTGATTTGATTTGCAGTGGTAAAAGAAAAGGGTGGGTAAAGAGTAAACCATAAACTCCAGTGGACGATTGAGATAAGATGATAGCACATGTGGAGGTCTTCATATTGAAACATATGCTTGATAAAATTAGTACAAATTCTCTTAGGGGACGCCACGTTTGGGAACCACTGTACTAACCTCTCTCTCTCTCCTCTGCTTCCGCCTCCATGCATTGCAGCCTGCCTCAGCCTCACCACTGAGCGCCACATCACAGTCTGTCTCAGTAGCCTACTCTGTGTAAAGCAAAGTTATGAGAACTCAGTCATTTTTCTTTGCTCCTGCTGAGGTAGGCTCCACTTAACGTTAGCTTCTTACTTCTGGTTGGCTAAGCAATACTAGTCAGATCGCTTCAACGTTACTGCATTAGAAGTTCTGCACTTGCTTTTTTATTGACTGAATGTACAGTACCAGTCAAAAGTTTGGACACATCTACTCATTCAAGGGTTTTTCTTTATTTGTACTATTTTCTACTTTGTAGAATAATAGTGAAGACATCAAAACTATAAAATAACACATATGGAATAATATGGTGACAAAGAAAAGTGTTAACTTCTTAGGGAGCAGCTCCCGAGGTGACGGTTTTGAAGAGCCTGGCGTGCCCAAAGTAAAATGCCTCCCACTCAGGCTCAGAAAATAGGATATGCACATAATTAGTACTATTGGATAGGAAACACTGAAGTTTCTAAGAGTATTAAAATATTGTCTGTGAGTATAACGGAACGGATATGGCAGGCGAAAACCCGAGGAATTTCTGTCCTGGAAAAAGTGATTTTGACACATTGCCTCATTTTGAACCCCTCCCTTATGAAAATGCCCATATAAGGGAGTAAGATTTCAGTACCTATTGCTTCCACTGGATGTCAACAGTCTCTAGACAGTGTTTTGATTCTATTTAGTTGATCAGGATGGTGATAGAAGAAGAATTAGGAAGGTCACAGAGAAGTAAACAGAAGAGCGTTCACCGGCTTGCACGCGCTGTGGTTTTTTCCTTTCCTATCGCGCAGTTTATATTCCGGTTGAAATATTATATAAATATACATAAGTGTTCCTAAGGATACATTATCAATGATGTTTGATTGTTCTTGGACAAGTTTATAGGTATAGTTTGAAAGAGTTCTCTCCACTGTTCAATGGGCGAGTGGACGCTGTATTTTCACATCATAACGCACCAACCAAACAGAGATTTATGGATATAATACATGACTTTTTCTAACAAAAGAACCATGGATTGTCTTCGTTGGACACTTGGGAAGCCCTCAGCAGAAGTTCTTCAAATGGTAATTGATTTGTTTTCGCTGTGAAATGTGTTTTGTGTTAACCGCGATGGTTTATGAATTTATGGTATGATCATATTCCCTTGGTCATATTCCCTTGGTCATATTCCCTTGGTTTCATGCTTTGAAACCAAGGGAAGATGGAAAACCTGAGACGCCAAGGATTCAAAGCCCCAGAGCAAGGGTATTAGCAACTAACTTGGATGAGAAGATACTGTTACTAGTTGTGTCTTCTGTGAGAAGTCAGGTCACAGTCTCCACAAATGTTGTAAGTTCTTGGATAAGCCCACCGCAGAGCGTCAGAAGTTTGTTCAAGAGAATAAATTGTGCTTCGGATGTTTAAGGCCTGGGCATCGTTCGAAAGATTGTGATAACAGGAACACCTGTGACACGTGTCAGAGGAGGCATCCATCCTGCCTGCACGAAGATTGTACTAAAGAAAGGTAAAGGGATAGGAAGACAGAGCCCCCACAAGATAAGGGGACAAGAGCGTCAAGTGAGGCCGTATCTAACAGAGTCGTAAGGGACATTAACAACACTCACACCTCCACAATCATTCCAGTATGGGTGTCAACCAAAAGCGAGCCAGATCGTGAAGTTCTCGTGTATGCACTTCTTGACACCCAGAGCGACACCACCTTTATCCTTGAAGAGACAACAAAAGCTCTCAATACAAAGAAGGAGCCAGTACAACTGAAACTCTCTACAATGGCTTCGAGGAATACCATCGTGCCCTGCCAGAAGCTGTCTGGTTTGCAGGTTAGAGGGTTTTACTTGGAGAAGAAAATCCCTCTGCCAACGACCTACTCGAGAGAGTATTTTCCAGCTAAAAGAGATCATATTCCTACTCCAGAGACTGCAAGAGCATGGTCTCATCTTGTTCACATTGTAGAGGAGATTGCTCCTCAACAGAGCTGTGATGTCGGTCTCTTAATTGGCTACAACTGCTCCCAGGCTCTCCTTCCAAGAGAAATTGTGTCTGGTAAGGGAAATCAGCCTTTTGCTCAGAGAACAGACCTTGGCTGGAGCATAGTCGGCTATGGAAACCCATGTATCGACTATGGCGACGCTATTGGAGTGAGTCATCGGGTTATCGTTAGACAGGTGATGCCAAGTCTTCAACCTTCTTCCAACCTCACAAATCAAGTACACTATGTTTGTAGAACACACGTAATCACAGCAATGGACATTATCAAGATGCTTGAATCAGACTTCAACGAGAGAGCTGCAGCTCATATCTCAAGAGGATATCCGGTTCCTGACAAAAATGAAAGCGGGCATCAGACGCAAGGACAATGGACATTACGAGATGCCGCTGCCGTTTAAGGAAGAAATACCCAACCTGCCGAACAATAAGAATGTGCAGTTCACCATCTCAAGTGCCTGGAAAGGAGGGTAAGGAGAGACAAGCAGTACTACAAGGACTACACAGCATTCATGGAAGAGACCATAGCTTGCGGAGATGCTGAGAAGGTCTCCGAGGAGGAAATTAGCAAGCATCCAGCATGGTACATCCCGCACCATGGAGTTTATCACCCACAAAAGCCTGAGAAGATAAGAGTCATCTTTGACTGCTCAGCGAAGTTTCGAGAGACGTCCTTGAATAACCATCTCCTTACCGGTCCAGAGTTGACAAACACATTGCTGGGTGTCCTTTGCCGTTTTCGTAAGGGTCCAGTCGCAATCATGTGTGACGTAGAGCACATGTTCCACCAGTTTCATGTGAAAGCAGAAGATCAAGATTATCTGCGGTTCCTTTGGTGGGAGAACGGAGATCTAGAGTCTCAACCCTCAGTGTATCGCATGAGGGTCCACTTGTTCGGCGCAGCTTCATCTCCTGGTTGCGCCAACTATGGTCTCAAACATCTTGCTGCTGAAGGACGAGGAAGCTTCAGCGAGAAGTCTATCCAGTTCATAGAAAGGAACTTTTATGTTGACGATGGGTTGATGAGCGTATCATCTGAAGCTGAAGCGGCCCAGCTGGTGAAAGAAGCAAGGGAGCTTTGCTGCATCGGCAAACTTCGGTTGCACAAGTTTATCTCTAACAGCAAGGAAGTTATAGCCACAATTCCCAAGGAAGAACGTGCCGAGGGTGCCAAAGACCTGGATATGGCTCTGGGTGAACCACACATGGAGAGGGCCCTTGGTGTACTGTGGTGTGTTGCATCAGACGAGTTCCAGTTTAGAGTAGTTGTCAAGGAGCGCCCCCTCACAAGAAGAGGAGTGTTGTCTACAGTAGCGTCTGTATATGATCTGCTTGGGTTTGTGGCACCCTTTGTCCTGGCAGGGAAGCAGATCTTGCAGCAGATGTGTCGTGACAAAATCGACTGGGATGACCCCCTTCCAGATGACCTACGTTCCCAGTGGGAACTCTGGCTCCAAGGTCTACAAAACTTGTCTGAAGTAAGGATCCAACGAGGCTACTTGCCATCAAGTTTCAAGGAAGTGCAGAGTCATGAGCTCAATCACTTCTCCGACGCTAGTACCTCAGGTTATGGAGAGTGCTCATACCTCAGAACAATCGGCACAGCAGAAGAAGTTCATTGCTCCCTATTTATGGGGAAGTCGAGAGTCACCCCTTCCAAGGCTACGACCATACCAAGACTGGAACTCTCAGCAGCGGTGGTAGCTGTTCGAACAAGTGACATGCTCAAAAAGGAGCTAGAGATACAAGGTCTACAGGAATACTTCTGGACAGACTCAAAAAGGTAGTTCTTGGCTACATCAACAATGAAGCCAGAAGATTCCACATCTTTGTAGCTAACCGTATTCAACGCATTAAGCAACGCAGCAGGTCCCGAACAATGGAGATGTGACCTCTGAAGAGAATCCTGTGGATCACGCTTCCAGAGGTCTCACATCAGAACAGCTCATAGCTTCCAACTGGTTCACAGGTCCAGACTTTCTTTGGCAGGAAGAGCTTCCCAGAGGACAAGTCAAGGTGGGAGAGATCTCAGACAATGACCCAGAGCTGCATAAATCCCTGGTCCATGAAACCCAGGCAAAGGAAAAAAGATAGTTACTAGATCACCTTCACAAGTTCTACGACTGGGCAAGAGTGGTGAAAGCTATTGCCAGGCTCAAACGACGTGTCAAGGAAGCCATGGGCTTAAACCTGTAAGTACAAGCATAGAAGAAAGGAGAGAGGCAGAGCTCACCATTATAAAGATGGTTCAAGAAGCAGCCTTCTCCCATGAGATACACAACCTTAGGCACCAGAAAGACATCAAGACCAAAGATAAAGCAAGCAAGTTGCATAAATTGAGTACATTTCTGGATGAGCAAGGTATCCTCCGGGTGGGAGGTCGCTTGGCTCATGCAACTCTTCATTCCCATGTGAAGCATCCTGCAATTCTGCCAAGAGATAGCTACTTGTCAGTGCTGCTCATCAAGCACTATCATGAAAGAGTACGACACCAAGGACGTGGAACGACGATCAATGAGCTGCGAGCCAACGGTATATGGATCCTAGGATGCAGCAATGCAGTTTCCTCTCACATCTACAAATGTGTGAAATGCAGGAAATTCAGAAGATGTACAGAAGAGCAAAGGATGGCAGATCTTCCAAAGGAATGCATGGAGACCACGCCTCCCTTCACATACTGCGGGATGGACTGCTTTGGACCTTTCTATGCCAATGACGGAAGAAGAGAGTAAAATTGTTATGGGCTCCTAATCACTTGCATGGGCTCTCGAGCAGTTCACATTGAAATGCTTGATGACTTAACCACCGATGCCTTTATCAATGCCCTGCGTTCATTCATTGCCATACGTGGTAATGTTCGTCAAATCAGATGTGATCAAGGCAGCAACTTCATTGGTGCACGAAGCGAGTTTGTGGACGCTCTGAAAGAAATGGATCAAGAACGACTGAAGGGGCTTGGATGCGAGTTTATCATGAACACACCATCTTCAAGTCACATGGGTGGTGTTTGGGAAAGGCAAATCCGCACGATACGAAGTGTCTTAACATCCATTCTTGATCAGTCAGACGGAAGCATCGACAGCGCTTCTCTACGTATTTTCTCTATGAAGTCATGGTGATTTTAAATAGTAGGCCCCTATCTACTGAATATCTGAATGATCCATTAGGTCCAGAACCTCTCACACCAACTCACATTTTGACAACGAAGTCCACAATTATCTTACCACCACCTGGACAGTTCATCAAGGAAGATCTTTATCTCCGCAAGAGATGGCACAGAGTACAATTCTTAGCCAATGAATTCTGGACAAGGTAGAAGAAAGAGTACCTCATAAACCTCCAACACAGACAGAAATGGAATATAGACAGAATAAACGCAAGGATTAATGACATTGTCATCTTGCAAGATGATACTGCACCACGCAACCAATGGAAATTGGCAAAGGTTACAGAAGTGTACCCAGGACAGGATGGCCGGGTGAGAAGATTCAAATTACTGATCACCGACTCAACCCTGGATGAGAGGTAAACGCATCGCCAAACCCACCTATCTGGAAAGGCCCATCCATAAGACAGTCACCCTCCTTCCTGGGTGCCGATTAAGAAACCTGCAGACCCCATTTACAGAAATCACTGGTGATTGGTGGGAGTGTAACTGACAATTAACCTGTAAGTTTATGTCGTTGTTTTTTGTTTAAATTGTTTACGTGTTCGCTATGCGGGGGAAATGATAAGACAAGCGGAACTACTTAGCTAATAACTGTTGTAACAGGGATTATTATCATAGCAACACACCTTTTGGAGTGAAGGCAATCCCACGCCGTGTTAGCTACGTTTTCAAGTCTTCGGGTGTAGTTCGTAAAGGTTGGAGTGTGTATGTTAGGATGGTAACACTATAATTAAAGATGAAGCGTGAATTCATTCCAGGAATAATAAATGTGAAGTTTGATTTCCTCCCTTCTGTAATAAGCAGCCAATGAGGTATTTTTCCTTTTAATGTGTTTAATCTGATACTGTTATAGCTCCGGCTAAACTGTTTATGTATGTAAGCACTTCAGAGTTATATCAAGCTAATAAGTCACTCGTAAGACAAAGTTGTAAGAGTGTGCTTAACTGTATTTTCATTTACTTCATAGATCTCACGTAAGGTGATAATTCTGACTAAAACCACAGATTAAAACCGCCAGTTAAAATCAAGGAACGGTTGTGCTCGTGGTTACTGGAGGGAGCTACACCGTATATGGGGCAATTTAGCAATGAGGATTTGTCATCTGTAATGGTTATGATAAATTAGGCAATGTTGCAATCTATACTGAACAAAAATAAATGCAACATGCAATAATTTCATAGATTTTACTGAGTTACAGTTCATATGAGGAAATCAGTCAATTGAAATAAATTCATTAGGCCCTAATCTATGGATTTCACATGACTGGGAATACAGATATGCATCTGTTGGTCACAGACATCTTTAAAAAAAAATGGGACTCAGGACCTCGTCACGGTAGTTTCGTGCATTCAATTTTTCATCGATAAAATGCAATTGTGTTCGTTGTCTGTAGCTTATGCCTGCCCATACCATAACCCCACCGCCACAATGGGGCAGTCTGTTCACATTGACATCAGCAAACCGCTCACCCACACAAGGCCATACACGTGGTCTGCGGTTGTGAGGCTGGTTGGATGTACTGCCAAATTCTCTTAAACAACATTGGAGGCGGCTTATGGTAGAGAAATTACCTTAAATTCTCTGGAAACCGCTCTGGTGGCCATTCCTGCAAAACTTGAGACATCCATTGTGTTGTGTGACAAAACTGCACATTTCAGAGTGGCCTTTTATTGGTGCACCTGTGTAATGATCAAGCTGTTTAATCAGCTTCTTGATATGCCACACCTGTCAGGTGGATGGATTATCTTGGAAAATGAGAGATGCTCACTAACAGGGATGCAAACACATTTTTGCACAAAATTTGAGAGAAATAAGCTTTTTGTGTGTATGCTAAATTTCTGGAATCTTTTTTAAAACATCTATTTGAGTACTCAACAAAAACAATCATGAGTCCTCAAACAGTCGAAATGTGTCAAATTCCCATCCCTAAGCAGTTGGGAACTCATTCTCCAAGAGTCGGTTTTTGTTTGTTTGGGGGATGTCTGTAAACACAGCAAGAGTTGCGACATGAGATAATCTTCATCAGCTAAGCACTTATGTAATCAAAACAAGCACATAAAGGTCATCATTCATAAAAGTAATGTTAACTGACAGATTATCTCATAGAACAAAACATTTAACATCTCCTAAGCCTGGGTTAACCTCAAACCTTCTTTTCAACGTTTATCCCAAAACCCCATTCTTTCCCCCATAGGAATGGCCAACGAACCAAAGGTGTACTAGAAAGCAGGATCAATGAGTCAGCCAGGTAACTTTGATAAGCAAACAGAAATAACTACTGATTTTCTGGTTCATTAAAAAAGGTAAACCTGGATTTTTGTTTGTCAAATCAAATTATAGATCATGCCCATTTCAAGCTTATTTTTCTACAATATCAAAAGTTAGATCAGAATATGTAGGCAAGTTAGCTGGCTAACTCCTTGATCCTGCTTTGTAGTATCCCTTCTGAAGTAGAAACAGCTGACTAATTTCTGTTTTTCTACTAAAGGCTACATCTATTGCATCTCCAAAAGAGGAAATGTAAATCACACACACCGAATACAGAAGGCTGTGTAGGAGGGTGCAGTTCATTGATAGAGTAGTATCTGATGAAGAATCACACATAGGAGGAAGTGATTGGACAGGAACCCCAATGCCTGGGGCCCCCCAGGAAGAGCTCTCTCTCTCAGGAGCAACAACAGCTCAGCCACGAAGTGGTAGGCCACACAAGCTCACAGAATAGAACAGCCTAGTGCTGAAACGCATAACGCATAGCATACAACTACATTCTAGACAATTCTGTGCTTCCAACTTTGTGGCAATAGGTTGGGGACGCCCTTTCCTTTTTCAGCATGACAGAAAAGCGAGGTCCATACAGAAATGGTTTGTTGAGATCGTTGTGGAAGAACTTGACTGGCCTGCAAAGAGCTCTGACCTCAACCCCATCGAACACCTTTTGGATGAATTGGAACGCCGACTGCAAGCCAGGTCTAATCGCCCAACATCAGTGCCGAACTCACTAATGCTTTTGGCTGAATGAAAGAAAATCCCTGCAGCAATGTTCCAACATCTAGTGGATAGCCTTTCCAGAAGTGTGGAGGCTGTAATAGCAGCAAATAAGGGGGGACAGCTCCATACTAATGATTTTGGAATGAGATGTTCGACAAGCAGGTATCCACATACTTTTGGTTGTGTTGTGTATCTTTCGCCTAAACAGTTGTACAAACACGTGATCAACTGAGTGTTTTGAACTGTTACTCAGTCTTTTTATACAGTTTCCAATATGGTGGGCCATCAACCATATTCTCCCTGTCCACGAGGAAATAAAAAAAACCTACAAACTGTGTCATACAAGTGTTCTCCTATGCAGTTCAAGGGAGAGTGAGGGTTCGGAGAGGGATAGTGCCACTTTAAGGAAACATCACAGCATGTTGTTGTGTGCCCTGTAGCCTACATGCTAGGGAAACGTCATGATGATACAAAATAACACATTTTGGACAAATGGTCAATTAAAAGATAGGCTACACATGTTGCAACCAACACTCTGGCCAACAAAAAAGTCACTATTTCGCAATAACACATGGTGTTTTTGCCAAGCAAGGACAAATGTTAATACAACTATAAAATCGAGTCATTTCTCATTTAGAAATAATTAGGCTGCTTGATCAAGCCTACTGAATCATTGCTTTCCATCAACAAGGTGGAGTAGACTACAACGTACAGGGTAAAAGACTGCGTCAAAAGAGGGAGATGCCCAATGCCCACAACCCAGCACAATGCCAATCTACACGGTTTTTCTCGTTCGGGGAACTTACTTGGTGAACAAATACGTCCAGAGGGGGGTCTACGGGGCTCCCCTCGCTGCTGGTCATTGATATAAATCCAAACCCCATTCGAACATTAAACCACTTGCAGTGGCCTGTTCCTGACAGAAGCTGGGGCCGAATTCGCTCTTCCTGCTCCGTCGACTTGGCTTCGTCTTCTCCGCCACCTTTACCCGCCCTTCCTAAAAGGCATATGAAAGTAGTAAGCTACAGTAGGCTATGTATTGATAGACGAGTGTGGAAGTGGCATATGTATTTAACCTATAGCCGTGTGGGCGCAGTTAGTAGGCCTAGTAGTAACCTTTACACAACTTTTATGGAGCCCAGTTGGTTGGAAATCTCCATAGCCTAAGTGGTGGGGAAATCCCCGCCACTGGCGGATGTGTGATGTTCATCTTTGCTAGAATTCGTCTCCACGTAACGATTTTGGCGCATGGTAGAATGATTTGAACATCACGCAAAGCGGTGTAAAAGAGGCTACTTATGGGGCTACTAACTGCATGGCGCACGGCGATTGATTGGTCGATTTTCCCTTGCACGTGCATGCTCACTGATGTAACTTCTGGAACATATTTACGTGCATCTACCAGTGTTAATAACCAGCATTGTATGGAACTCCAAGGGCAGGTGTACACACATG
Source organism: Brachymystax lenok tsinlingensis (assembly GCA_030435695.1). Taxonomy (NCBI): domain Eukaryota; kingdom Metazoa; phylum Chordata; class Actinopteri; order Salmoniformes; family Salmonidae; genus Brachymystax; species Brachymystax lenok. The sequence goes on from CM059796.1 coordinate 29,299,915, forward strand.
GTTCCCCATGCAAGACCCTGTTGGGCACAATCCGCTCTTTATCGTTGACAAACAGCTCCAACAAGACCCCAAAATGTATTTCCACATGGCAATAATCGTGGGCGGTAGGCTACACAACATATGTTATATGTAACAATAGCCCATCGCAGCCCCCCTCTATACCATCAGAAGGAAAAAGTAAGGACCATTTTTTTTTTTTTTTTTTTACAAATAATTTTAGAATAACCTTCGGCCATGTTTCCCCGCGGACCCTCTGTTCGAAAGTTCCAATCGAAAAGCTTCCTCTGCGAAAACGGGATATGATAGTCACCATTAATCCGACATCCTCAATTCCAGCGGTCACAAATTTAGCTCGCATGGTACAACGTGCTTTCCCTCTTTTGATATTTTGTCATGTCTCTCTCCTTCAATCCTTTCCTCGTTCACTCCACTTCGAGCGCTTGCTCTCTCTCTCATTCGCTCGCTTACTGGCTGTGCCTCTGCCAGTACTAGACACGTGACTTTGTCAATTACATGCTTTCTTGCTACTAATTTTACCACTGATCTAGGGACGGGAATGCAGCGAAGACTGACTCGGAACCGATTAGGTCCAAGTGGTCAGCGGTGTCCTCACAATAACACACCTTTATTAAAGAAGGATGCGTTTTCTTGCTTCAAATGTAACAACTTCGGCCAAGAGTCGTGTGAAAGGCAGTAGCATTCTGCATAATGGTCAGCCTGGTTCTCGCCTGCTTCATACAATTTTTAATCTGTTCCTAAAATGTAATAACTGACATTTGAATAACAGCAGCGAATGCACTAAATTGGAACTATAAAGACTGTGAAACAACTAATGAATTCAAAACAAACATCTGCTGTAGTAAATATTAAACCTGTTGTTCTGCTTATTTTATACACTACTACTACATGTTACTTTCTACGTTTCTAAGCCTTTCCGATTCACTGAGATACATGTGGTAAAATAGACCTATAGAAAATCGCTTTGAGATTGAATTGAGGCGCTTATTTGAATTGATACATTACATTTGTTTGTTGGACACATTTTTTGCTGCATTTACTAGTGGCAAATTAATTCGTTCAACATCGTTAAATAATACAGATTAGAATCATTTTATTTACATTTTTTACTTTATTTAACTAGGCAAGTCAGTTCTAGCATTTGAGTATTAAAATAAGCTAGAATGTTACATATGCATTTTAGACTATTTATTTACGTTGAGTGCTTGTTCACATGGCCAGCCCCCTATTCCTCCTTCTCTTGCGTAAACTACTATGCTCCAATTGGGGAAACCAGGACAATGTCAGGCCTTTGGAATGAGAGTGAGTAGTAGAACGCAAACACCAAACAAGTGGAGGCCTTCAATTTCAAATGTAGAATACAATATGGAAGATACATTTAGAGTCAAGTAAAGGCAGGTAGCCTAGCGGGGCCATTAATAGCGTTGGGCCAGTAACCGAAAGGTCGCCGGATCAAATCCACGAACCGACTAGGTGAAACATCTGTGTATGTGCCCTTGAGCAAGGCACTTAACCCTAATTCTTCCTATAAGTCACTTTTGATAAGAGCTTCTGCTAAATAACAAAAATGTAAATATGATTTTTATTTAAATTAGAGTAGCCTATCAATATGGTTAATACACTTCAAATATTTCCATTGATAAAAATGTAGGGTCGGGTGGCACTTGTGAAAGGGGGAAAACACGTTGGTAAGGAATGAATCAACAACAACCCATCCCCATCCACCCACCCAACAGCATAGCAACCCCAACGAGCCCACCCTCCGGAATTCATGAGTTTACCCCTACCCCCACCCAGACCGTCCCCGCCCAACCCCCGCGCAAATTCTGTTTTTGAAAATGTGGTGAGGCCTCCACAGTGGCAACATAAATTATGGCTTGGGTCACAGGGCTGGCCACTTGTGTCGGATGTTATCGAGTATGGGTTTTTCTGATCGGACAGAGATATGTAATCACCCACAACCGTAAGCTAATAGGCATGCTCGCACTGTATTTTACATATCTGAGCTAACATGCAGCCTATCATTTGAAGACTACAATAATAACATTATGATTCTATATGGTTCAAATCCCCTGGTAAGGCCTACATTACAAAAGCTAAAATGCTGCATAAAAAAAGTAGAAATATAATCTGTAGATTGTGTCAATTATTTTGTCTATATTCTTGTTGTTGTTATTTGAGAATAAAGCTGATTCTCACCATAAATAAAGGCGTATGGACATAAATGAAGTGATTAATAAGAAAGATAACCAGTTAAAGTCAACTGAGAAATAAGAATGTAACCATAGCCAAACCAACTGATCAAAAATTATCAGAAGTAGCCTACACCGCTCAAAATTCATCTAAATTTACTGACACATTCACAGGAGATAAACAAGTCCCAAATCGAGATTCCAGAGCTTTCTCAGCTTTTTCAATAGTAACATACCAACCCGAGATTTGGTGGACCCCTTCACCCTAGCCAACCCCACCCAACCCCCACACCTCACCAACCAGGCTCCCAAAGAGAAGGAAGTTTGCCTCCTCTATACCCTGCATTTCTGTCAATAGAGTTCAAAGGGTTTATTGAGTTCCTCTCTCCTTTTCTCCATTCTTTTAGTGCGGGGGGTTTATTTCGACGTTTTAACATGTATTCCAGCCAGCAATACCTCACTTTTATATATCCACTGCTAGGAAAGACGTAACATTGTTGACATAGCTATAGGTCAGGCCAGGCTAGGCTGTTGGAAGGAAATGTGTGTTGGGGAGTCTAACAGCATTTTACAAGCAAAAGGTAAATGTTTTTTATGTTTTATTTTTTTTATTCATTTAATTTGTTTAGGACATAGGCCTACCAGCTAATCATGCGTTTATTTCAATGATATTGTTATTTACTTTTGTCTACCTGGGAAACATTTCAATCATGCACATTTTTACTTGGTTTCATGTAAGAAAGTCCCTTTCTTCTTGTCTTACTTGTAACATTCGTTAAGAGACATTTATAATAAACGAAAATGTAAAGTATAAGGATTGTAAAACGCCCATACTTGTGGGTGTTTTGTTTGAGCAAACCAACCCTAGCTATCTTGATAAAATTAAATGTTTTTAAACGAGCTTTTCGTTCTAATAAGCGTTATTTATTTGAAATGCAATCAAATTGAACTATTTCCTGTATTGGGATTTAAGACTACAATTGAGACGGAAATTCTTTGAATAGACTAAATTCATAATTTGTAGGCTTACACAATTAAAATCAAAGTATCCCTACATAAGAGTCAAATGGGGATACTTATACAAAGGTTTGAACTGATACATCTTTACATTGAGTAGGCTAACGCCCAAAACATTCAAGAGATATCTGAAAATCCCCATTGACAAATCCATTCTAGAAAGTGGTGTGAACTATAAGAATCACATGGCCTACATTTTTTGTTGTGTATTTAAGAGTTAGTCATTCAACGACATATGCTGCTATGTGATTTGAGATAAATCTTAAATAGGAGAACACAAAGCCTACAAATACTTGAATGAAATATCAGTGACGTCAGAGGGTAATATGAGTGAGAAGCGCCTCTCTCCGCCCCCGGCAAGAAAGACGCAATTGGCTTGGGAAAGCCAAACTATTTACAGAAAACTGGCATAGAACAAAGAATAGCGCATGTGCACGAATTCAGTCATTTTATTGGAAAAATGTAGGTATGGTCAGTAATTGTTTTCCTATGGTCACGTTTGTTTAGAAATAGGCTAAACCGCGCTAGCTTGTTTGATTTTAATGTTTTCATTAATTCCTTCAGGAACCTAACAATAAAGCCAAATGCATGCAAAAATACATGCATTTGGTTTTAAACTAGCTTGAACCGGAACAGTTTGATATGAGAATAGAATGCATAGCCTATTTGATAGGACTACCCAATAATGCATCTTGTTTTCTAGTTAACTAAAACAAGAAGTTAAATGTTAAATATGCTAACAATTCCTATAGAGGACAATGGAATGGCATTTCCAAGTGGTGACAATATCGACCACATTGAGTCTGATATGCCCAACTGTTGCGGTGTTGAACAGGTGTGTTCACCAGTATTCTTAATGCTGCTGAGAGATAGCCTATAAGGTCTACCAATGTATATTCCGAAAGATCATTCACTAACCTGTGAGCGACGGAACAGCCATTGTCATCCTCGTCTTTCTCTGTCTTCAGACCTGCTGCTGTGGACAAATTAACCCGTCGTTCTGATCGAATGTCTTTGTCCACTTGATTTTATTGTAGTGCTGAACTAATGAAACTGTCAAAGTGACACACGCACATAGGCTACAGCCGAAAAGAAGTGGACTGAATTCAAGCATGCACGTCGATTACCGGTACCGGCATATTTACAATGGCATTACAGGATATCTGCCGGTTCCCGGTAGATTATTTACCGGGCGGATTGAAGCAGACTTTCCACTGCTGAATATTTTATAGACACTGTAATTTAAGCGGACCTGCGTGCGGGATAAGTCTTGTAGATTTGTCTGAATTTGTCAGAGGAAAGAATGATTGTTGACAGACAGCGTAACAGTGATAGTCTTAAAATCTTTTTTTTTGTGTCTAATAAATTAATAATTAGCCTAGTGTTTTCCATTCTTATAGGCCTACACTACCTAAAATATTTATGAGGACGAAAGCCAAACCGTAGGCCTACGTCATTTTGATTTCTTCCTCAAAACATAAAGCTATGCTGGTTTTTAGATTAGAAATTAATTTATATTATTTTGTTATAAAAAAAAAATACTGATTTATAGCTTGGAATGGAGATGCATGCACTACGGTTTACACTAACTGACTTAATTTAATAAATTAAATTGTCTTTATTTTGTGTCGTAATAAGTAGCCCTAATCATAAAGTAGGCTGTTATCAGCTTTCCTAACATATCTTAAAAACACCCTCCTTCAACAACCCTACGCGGTAGACTTGAGGGTTTAGGCTAATACGTTAAACTAAAACGCCAATGACTAGTAAGAATTGAAAACAACACATAGGCCAGTTGGAAATAAGACACAACCTTTATTTAAAGGCACAATCTGTCATTTCAACAGCTTGACCCTTGCACTCAGACGTGGGGCCTGGGGAAATGTATACAAACTCTTCAATTCGTAGATGGAGGTATGGATGCAATGACTGACAGTTCATGAGAACGACTCGATAGTTTAAAAAAAATGTATTTACAAAGACTCAGATGGTAGAATGTAAACAAAGTAGTAGAGCCTTTTTGCTCAAACTGGTATTCATCAAGTATCAATATAGGCCATGTCATGGATTGCAATGATAAACAGCAGGAACTTTTACAGTTTCAATTTGAACATTCCTTTAACACCCTTTATTATATGGAACTACAATTTAACAACACAATGTCGAAGGTAAATGGAGACATTTGCCATACAGGCAACAGAGATTATGGAGTGTGTTGCCTTTTTAATTATAGTCTTCCAAAAGCAGACACTAGGTGTTTCAATTCAGCAAGCACTAGTGTCACATTTCCCCCCACACAAATCCCACCTCTTGTATCCCTGAAGGTCTATATTGCATTAGCTAGTAACTCCCATGAACTTGACAGATGTATGTTTACTACATACAATTATAAATGTTCAAGTCAACTCATTACCAGTTGGTTACTACATGAAGATCTGAAGGAGTTGATAGGCTTAGACAATATGGCATTATCTTCATCGTGTCTTCCGATAGGCTACACCTATCCTTTTAGCTCTGTAGCTATAGGGTGTAGGTGTGGCTATAAGGGTCGGCTGGAGTTCAGTATAAACTATAAACCAACTTTCTATCTGAATTTAAACATTTTAAATGTTGTCCATTCTAGGCTACTCCCAGACATCTACCTGATACAGCCAGAGGAGGATTAAGATGGAGGGGGAAAAAAAGTCAATTTAAAGCAAACTACTTTGAAAAGGTTGATGAAGTCCTCATAAACCCATTATAACATTTAGATTCTTCAGAAATAATTTAAGCAAATGTCATATTCCATTAAAGGGGCAATTCTTAGTTGGTACATCAATTTTTGGAGTAGAAAAATACCCATTGATTTTTGATAACTTATAAATGCCTCATAAGCTTAGTTCAACTATCATACCACATCAGAACCTAAAATAAGTTTGTTTTACTTCAATGTTTGTAAACAAAGCAAATGTAATCAAACCCTGTATAGCCTCAGAACATGGTTCAAATGATAAAATGTTGGTTAGTCTATAGCTCTATGAATTTTAGAGGGGTTATATTTCTCCAGCCATCCCTCAGCTTTTTACTGAAACAGGCAGGAAAACTTATTTTTATGGTTTCAATTAAGGCTTTCCCTTTAAATGATGGCAAAATGATTTATGCTATTTGGCAAAGCATTAAATATGAGGACCTTTAGATCACCCATTATGTATGGATTTGCTTCAATGATTTACGAAGCATTTATAGTGCTTATGGAGGCAAACGCTCCATTAAGTTTTTCTTAAATAGCCTAGTTTGTTTAAAGGTAGTCTCAGCGAGATGACGTTGCATGCACAACGTATACACAGTGAGGCTACACTTAGCCGCTGTTTAGGTCCCGTAGCGACCAACGTTGTAGCATCGTGAAGCGAACCCCATACACTTACGCAGATACTCTGTGTGACCGTACGAGAGCAAAGTCTTCATCTCAGTATCTGCATTGCTGGTCGTGGCAACTTCATCTCATCATCGGAGTCTACCTTTAAGTGATACCTAAAACTGGATCTTGAAAGGGAAATCTCAAGCTGGATTTAAACACATCTGGGTCAGAAGGGAAGTCCCAGCTTCAGACACCTCAGAATTCTCCCCACAAGGGTCCACAGGCAATTTATATCAGTACATGAATGTCCCTCATGTCTTACACAATCAGAGTGCTAGCAGGTCCAGGGATAAGGATTCAAGATTCTCTGGGGGAATCGGGTAAAAAGGCTTCCAACCCGCAGACAGACTGCTCTGAAGTCTAATTCACATATAAGCAAACCTACTTCGTCCTGCATCCCTCCAATAGAAATAGAACTTTAGTGCAGCATACAAACAAAAGCACAAATTGAATTACACACAGGGAAGCCATTTTGCGTAGCTACTGTTACATACTGACAAACTATAAATTGGGGTTTCATAGTAAAGCACTTTGTGACAAATATTTTTGGACTTTGTAAATACATTTGATTTCATCATAATGCCCCTCCCCAACAAGCACATCTCTTAGTCTTATAACGATCCCCACACCTCTCCTCATCAGTATACAGAGCACCTGCATTTCAATTTTCAAATGTATGTTATGCTATTTTATTCTGAGGCAACAAGAGCAAAAACACTTTGCCTAAATAAATAAAATAGCATCTTTTTTTTTTGCGTGTGAACCCTCCACAAATGAAAATATAGGCTACCTCTGAAAAATCCCTTCACACAGCTAGGAATTTGATCAGGAACATTGCCCTAATCCAGACAGATATGGCCTCTGCGGCCTTTGCCTGTGTAGCCTCCTGGTCTATCAACTGATTTGGGATCTGCTGTCCCAATCTCATTACATTTTGACTAAATCAGCTCAACTGGTCTTGGACCAGCGCTTGTTGGCGCATGCTCCTCTAGAGTCTAGAGGCCCTCAGCTTTAGTAGGCCCTATTGGAGAGAATAGCGCCTCCTAACGGCTTACCATGGCCATTCACAGCAGCATGCATGCCTCATAATTTCTTGGCAGGCTATTTTTAGTCCGACAGACCATTTTTCATTTAGTCCATACATTGACTGATTTTCTTCGTTTGTTTTTAAGATTATTTCGCATGTTCAATTAGGTCTCGATAAAATACAACCTCTTCTATAACTTTAATGTTCGCTTTTTGTGCTGGTGTCAAGCACACTGCATCGTTTACATGTTTGTCATGGGTTATTGGGCAGAGTGACCTGTTACCTTTAGTCCGCGGTTGACTGATACATTGTTCAATGATCATGTTTTAGGTAGCCTACAGTACAAGGCCCGGGTGACTTGAATATAATTCTTTTTTTTTTTAATTGCCTCTCGCTTATGTTTCACTCCCTCTCTCCTGGCGCCTGTGCGCGCTCACTGTCTGGTACATTTTGTAGAATATTTAAACATATCTTTCGATTTAATTTGTAAAGTTTGTGTATTTATTTTATTAATCAAGAAGGATCCCACAATCAAGTAGTTTCTAACATGTGGGTGAGTGTGTAGGCTACATCCTAGGGCTATTGAGCTCACATGCGTCATCTTGTGGTGGGGAACTGTTAAAACGGTCCGCTATTTAAGCGTTGAAAAAAAGTAGTCCCTGTCTGTATAACAGAGAATTAATGAGGCAATTTAAAAATCAGAATCGGTTCGAAATCGTATTATATTCATGAATGAATTCAAACGTGTCTCTTCATCCCAGTAAAAAAGTTTATTCAAGTTTCATGAAAATGTTAATGTATCCTATTGAACAATTTTTTTTGTGTATAACCTTGTCATTTTTTCCAACCATTTATATTCCTAAAACAAGAAATTACAATTTTATACGCTGTCTATAAACTGCCATTTTGCGCGATTTTTTTTAAATGGATATCTGACATGTTCAATTGCATTTATGTTTAATATATTGACTATATTATATTCGGTTTAGATGAAATGTCTAGGTTGATATACATAGCGTACCGTGGGGAATACGTTTTTATAAAAATCATGTATTATTAGAGTGGAAAAACTGATCTTGAAATAACATCATTCAAATGGTTAACTCAGGCCAAGTGTTGTACTAAGTCTGTTTTAGGCCTACCACTAATAAGCATAGTCAGTGAAGTTTCACCTCATTTTAGCATTTAACAATACTAAATAATATTTAAAAAGGTCTACTAAAAGTAGTTTGTACTACACAAATATAGGCTAAGATTGCTGAAAATAAAGTTGTTTTCACACATGATATAAGTTTAGACCTTTATTTATTTACCCTTTTAAAAAATATATACATTGCTCACAAGCATGCCAGAAATGTCTTCCCAGTATTCGTTCACATATTTGTTTCTAAATAGACATACACTACCAGTAGTATTGATACATCAGATAGCATTGGACCTCAGTCAAGAGAGTCAAAGTATCAGAAAACAGTGTATAGACCTAGACCTGATGGAATTTATGCTAAATCACCCTGAATTAAAGAAAAAAAAACATATGAATAGAAAAATGTATATGCTCTTCAAACACTGTAAATTAACAATTATTAAAGAGTAGGTTTGTTTTACAGAAAAAAAACATGATTTCACATGTGAAAACATTTATTTTCTGGAAGACTTTACATGTGTAGTTTCATGTTATCACATTAACTTCACATAAGATCACATGAAAACATGTTATTTTCTTATCAGAATGACAAGGGAAAATTCACATATTTGCCATAATGTTTTGATTGATGTTTTTTGTAACTACAGTATGTGTTGTAGGCTATGCCTGGATATAGGTTGTCATACCTGTTTATGCATGTTAATTGTGCTTTAAAATGGTCAAACTAAAACATTACAATTTGGTCCATCACAAAAACAGTACCACATAAATTCATTCAAATTATGGTTAAAAAGACAGAAATATTACAACCATTTAAATTGTCAACTTGTTTAAATGATGCTCTTTTGTGGTGATGCGTTCAATAACTGCCCAGATGGAAATGAAATGAATACATGTTTGGTGTAACAGTATCTGTAATCGCTGAAGGATATTGTACAGATTGCTATAATATGCTGCAGTATCCTGTAAAATCATTGTCTTTCTTTTTGCTTTGTGGTTGTATTTTATATGCTTGCTTATGCTACCTCTTGGCTAGGGTTCCCTTGAAAAAAAGATTCCTATATCAATGAGGTTCAGCTGAATAAATAAGGGTGAAATAAAATACATAAAACCATGGAGCTGTTTCATGTGACATATTTTCAGTTAGGATCTAATGGATTGCTATTTTCATGAGAATGTTTTTTTGTGAATTAATATAACCACATTATAGATTATGAAAATTCCCTCATACATGCTGTTGACATTTTGGGCTATTTTTCTTTGGATCTTCTGATCTAGCATGTAACTCCCACAACAAACCATTGTATTATGTTCCATCTATTCTGTGGGTGTAAAATAGTCCCACAGAGATAGTTTAATACTGATTTTAAAAAAACTGATCAAATATGTGGGTGTAAAATACAGAAAGGTGTGTTGAACAGTATATCCCATCTACTTACAACAATTTCATAAGTATCCAGGGTTGTGACGATGGTGGGGTTTTGACAAGAGAAAGGAGTTAGTGACCATTCATCCATGGCTAATAGAAAATGTACTTGAAAGACATTTAGTGTGTATTTCCAGGTATATGGAGAAAAACACTGAAAAGGTAGAAACTCCAACGCTTGTAAAATGTATGGGATCTCAGAAGATCCAAAAAGTGTACGAGCCTAGTTCTGATGTAGAGTTTACAGTTCCAATCAGTGTACGCTCTTTCAACATTTACATCAAGTTTAGTACATCTTGTATTTGAAAAATAATAAAAACTAACCAACACTTCAGTCAACAGTTCTTCAGTGTTTACATGAACGAAAGGTCTAGTGACCAAAATGTGGACTGTAGTTTCTTCATTCTTAAATACAAAATGTAGATGGAGATGCTAGAGGAGCACAAAGTGTTTGAACATTAGTTCTGCTACATGTTTCTAACAGAAGCCATTAGTAATACATTGCTTCTTACCGGCCATTTTCCAAAATGGCTTCCTTCTCTCTCATAGAGATAGACAAATATGAGTTTTATCTGTGCATTTATTTTGGATTGATATTATGTATTTAAGTGTCATACACCTGCCGGTGCACAACTCCCCATGGGCTTATAAGACACTAAAGAGCAAAATAACAAATTATTCACATTCAATAATTATGTCGGTGACAGCATGGGCATCGACATTGAGGCTTTCTCCATTTTAAAAGTTGTACATTTTCTTCTTCTTCATTGGCTGATTGCTCCCCAATTTATAAGAATCCCTACCCAGTCAACTACTTAAAATGGTGGAAGCCCTCAATGGCACTATCCATGGTAAAACGGATTATATCCATGATGAGTCCTCTATCTACCTCTATGTTCTCTCCTCATCTCCATCTGCACTGATGTGAAAACACAGACTAGGTGAAGTCAGTATAGTAGAGTTCTACTAGGCATTTGCTTCCATCATTCCAGCTTCTTTCACATCAGATTCTGTCTGGGAGCTGAGAGGGGAAAGTGAAAACTAGCTGTTATTGGCAGAGAGGTTTGGAACCATCTTTGTTATTGGTCTATTAACCAATTTACAGTATGGTGAGGTCACCATGGAAAGCGGAAGCTCCCACCCATGCAAACCTGCATATTAGAATGTCCTGTGTAGATTGTATTTTCAACCAGGAAATAACACTGATAAAAACAAATCCACAATTTTACAGTGTTCGTTTCATCAGCTGTTATACGATATAAATATATGATATAAACACAGGAAAACTGAATTTTGACTGCACTGGGCCCTGTGCAGATATCTACTTTATATTTATTCAAAATTATGTTAAATACTGAGTTCAACCTTTTCAAATCCTCAGAGGCCTCTTGGGTGAAGGTGTGCAGTCCGAGCTGCTCCCTGCTGTGGCGACCCCGACCCTCCTGTATCCTCACTGCCCTGGTTACTAACCCTAACCATGCTGGGGCGACCCCGACCCTCCTGTATCCTCACTGCCCTGGTTCTCCCTGTGAATACACTAGTGGTAGTGGTGAAGGAACAGAACAGCCCTCAGGACTGTAGTCAGACACTTTTTGCAGAGGAGCTCACAACAGGGGAGAATACCCTGACTAACTGCCTGCCCTCAAACTCTACAGACAGTGATTCCTGGGCTCTGTCCTGAGCTCTGGCAGCTCCATCCACTCATGGAGTCAGAGAGGAGTGAAGAGGACTCTGGTAAACAGTGGCAACTGGCAAGTTTTACTGAGAAGACTATCCCGGCTAAATAAATACAATGAAATAAATGAAGTGATGGGGACTCACCCTGGGTCTATGTCGCCCCAGCAGCGGAAAAGGAATGGCTGGCCTGGGAGCAGCTCAGAGGACTGTACCCCATATCTTCAGGCCTCTGAGAATATGAAGAACTAAAGGAAAAGATCCTAACTTATAAGATAGGAAACATAAAATTCACGTTCGCTGATGAAGATTCTCATAGAACAAAATGTATAAGATCTCCTAAGCCTGTGTTTGTTTACCACAGACCTTATTTTTGGAGTTTAGCCAAAATCTCCATTAATCTCCCCATAGGCTTTGTCCAACGAACCATGAAGGAGTTACAGCCTACAAAAAGACACCATTACTATAGCTCTCTATAGCATGAACTTTCCAATGATTGTAACAAACACAACATCTCATTATGGTAGTGCTTCCAGTCGTCCCTGGTGACTCTCCTAGGGATTTCATTAATCAGATTAGCATTTTCATAATGGCTGTATGGAAGATATTTTCAAATGAGTACAATAAGTGATGTGCCAAGAAGTGCTGGTTACATTTTAGAAGTTTATACCAGAGGTCCATAAAGTGTTGTGATAAGTAAAAAGCGCTGTTCAAAAAATGGTTTACTGAAGTTGTGGCATTGTAGTACATTGTTTGTTTACCTAATAAAGTGACATAAACAACAATCAGCATGCCAAGAGGTAGAAATTAATATCAGTCAGACACGCACACTCTCTCTCTCTGCATTAGTCCTCCTGACCACAAAACAAAATGACCTAAACCTATCATCATTCATGCGAACACTGAAGAGTGCTGAAATCAATAACCTACTGACAAACAAACAGCCTTCCAATTGATAAACACATACAATTGCCTGTGTTTGTGGTGGTAGGTGGAAGCACCAATTGGGGGCTATTTCATGTTACCCCTACTGATGACCTATGCAGACTTGATCCTTGACCTCTAGGCTGACAAATCTATACAGTTCAAGTTAAGTCCACCCATCTCTCAACATTGAACTAACACTAACAAGGTTTTACCTATTAGGGAGGGGGTCTGGGGGCAGAGAGGTGAATGGTGGAGACAGTGGGGATAAGTCCTGTGGCTGGCTCATGGGGAGAGAGGGGTTTGGTGGGGAGTCTGGGGCCAGAGAGATGAGGGGGTGGAGACAGGGGGTAAGTTCTGAGGCTGGCCCAAGTTTTTTCGTATTCTTTGTTTTAATGAGCGTTTATGTCCGCTTGTTCTCGTGTCTTTTTGGTCTCATTCACTACATCTGTGCTGTGTACACCTTCCCATTTACACCAGAGATCTGTATATAATGACTAGATGCTCATGTCTCCGCCCTAACAGTGGGAGTCGTTGTCCCAAAGGCGGGAAGGCAGGCGACAAGCTTAGGTTCAAAATAAGCGCATTGGGCTTGGAGATTGGAGTGGCACCTCTCGCTTCGCCTCTTTCTCCCAAGCCCCTCCCCCTGCCACACACAACAACAAAGATGAGAGATCACTTCTTCCTCTGACAAATGGTTTCAACTCGCTATTTGCATTTGAGGTTTGGTCCAACAGAATGGGTCATATGGACACTGAAAGACATGGAGACATTATTATACTGTAATAGAGAAGTTAACTTTCCAACCATACCCTGTTTAAGTTTCAACTCCTCACATTTTTAGCAGAGCAGACTAAAACGAATTTACCAATGAACATTCATCTGGAAAATTAACGCTCAGTTTGTCGCGCGCGCATTACGGTACCACATATCGCTAGCAGTATTTTAGTCAAATAAAGACTGTTACACTAGCTGTCTAGTCTGTTTTATAAATGTGCAATAAGCAGAAAACAATTATAAGGAATTGGCAACTCGTTTTCATTCTGAGAAATAAGGTAGGCAACTTGATTTCAACATCTGAACAAAGTGGACAGGCTAGCATGCTGTTCAAGCAGTTGGAGATGGATAGAAGGTTGTGTTCATAACAATTCAGCTGTTCTACCTTGTTAGCTGAATTCAGAGCTAGTGAAATTATACCTAGATCCAAGTTGGCTGAACTAGAACTAGAAATATTAGCTGGCTACTCACTAGCACGTGGGCTTGAGAGATTGTTCAAGAGACCAGTGTTCATTTTCTATAATGCTGCTACATTATTAGTGAATGTGCATTATGCATGGTTCTGCATGGTTTCTAACAAAAAGGCAATTTTTATTTTTATACAGACAGACCTGAAAGCCATATCAGTGATTATTGCAAAAACAAAAGCAGGTACAACTATTTTGATAAAATAATTAAATTACAAGTGGGTCTTATGGTTGTGGAAGGCATATATTCAGCCTCTGTATAATTACACAAACTCTGAATTCATTAAATAATTGTTGACTGTTTTAAATGCAGTGGATTTGACTTTTAATTGTACAACAAAGCTTATTTAGAGAAGTTTTTTTCTTCTAGATATATATAGTGAGCAATTCGCTATGTATATCTAGAAGAGGGGGGGTAGAGGGGTAACTGTATAGTCCGGCTGACCTGGAGCCCATGCCCAAAGCAAGCCTACACGGGGAAGGGAGAACCAGGAAGAGAGAGGGGTGCTTAATACAGGCCAGACAAACAGGTAGGAAGAGATCGATTACTGCTCAGGAACAAATTAGTAAGTTCACAGCAGTGATGATGAGAGGAGGCAAGGAGAACAGATGAAAAAAAGAACGAGAACGAGCAAGAAACATCTCAGACACCAATAGAGACACTTCCCCTAGAAACAGACTTCCAGGGAACCACCCCCTCCCCTCCTCCTCATTTGATCCAGGAGAGGCTGAGGCAGCGGGCGATGAAGGCGTACGTGTCGGCCACCTCCTGGATGACCTTGCTGGTGGGCCTGCCGGCGCCGTGGCCCGACTTTGTGTCCACGTGGATGAACAGTGGATTGCTCTGACCCGACCAGCGGCCCACCACATGCTGCAGCGTGGCGATGTACTTTAGGGAGAGTAGGGGGACCACGCAGTCGTCGTGGTCACCCGTGAGGAGGAGGACAGCAGGGTACTGGACGCCCTCGGGCACGCAGATGTTGTGGAGCGGGGAGTACCTGGAGGGAGAAGAGGAGATTTCTACAGGGGTGATGTTCACCACTGACATATTTCTACAGGGGTGATGTTCACCACTGACATATTTCTACAGGGGTGATGTTCACCACTGACACATTTCTACATGGATGATGATCACCACTGACAGACTTCTAAAGGGATGATGATGTACGGTAAAACTATTGTGTTTTAATACACCAAACATAGAGCAAATAGATACAGTGCATTCGTCAAGTATTCAGACCCCTTGACTTTTTCCGCATTTTGTTACGTCACATCCTTATTCTGAAATTGATAAAAAAAATTAAAGTTCCTCAATCTACACACAATAGCCCATAATGACAAAGCAAAAACAGTTTATACATTTTTGCAAATGTATTGAAAATAAAAAAAATGGAAATATTACATTTACATAAGTATTCAGACCCTTCACTCAGTACTTTGTTGAAGCACCTTTGGCAGCGACTGCAGCCTCGAGTCTTCTTGGGTATGACACTACAAGCTTGGCACACCTGTATTTGGGGAGTTTCTCCCATTCTTCTCTGCAGATCCTCTCAAGCTCTGTCTGGTTGGATGGGGAGCGTCGCTGCACAGCTATTTTCAGGTCTTTCAAGAGATGTTCGATTGGGTTAAAGTCTGGGCTCTAGTTGGGTACCTCAAGGACATTCAGACTTAACCCGAAGCCACTCCTGCATTGTCTTGACTGTGTGCTTAGGGTCGTTGTCCAGTTGGATGGTGAACCTTTGCCCTAGTCTGAGGTCCTGAACGCTCTGGAGCAGGTTTTCATCAAGTATCTCTTTGTACTTTGCTCTTTTCATATTTCCCTCGATTCTGACTAGTCTCCAAGTACCTGCTGCTGAAAAACATCCCCACAGCATCATGCTGCCAACACCATGCTTCACCGTAGGGATGGTTCCAGGTTTCCTCCAGACATGACACTTAGCATTCTTGCCAAAGACTTCAATCTTGGTTTCACCAGAGAATCTTGTTTCTCATGGTCTGAGTCTTTGTGCCTTTTGGCAAACTCCAAGCGGCTGTCATGTGCCTTTTACTGAGGAGTGGCTTCCATCTGGCCACTCTACCATAAAGGCCTGATTGGTTGAGTGCTGCAGAGATGGTTGTCCTTCTGGAATTTTCTCCCATCAGTCAGAGTGACCATCGGGTTCTTGCCCTGACCAAGGCCCTTCTTCCCCGATTGCTCAGTCTGGCCAGGCCCCAGCTCTAGGAAGAGTCTTGGGGGTTCCAACCTTCTTCCATCAAGAATGATGGAGGCCACTGTGTTAATGGACTTTCAATGCTGCATAATTTTTTTGGTACCCTTCCCCAGATCTGTGCCTCGACACAATCATGTCTCGGCGCTCAACGGACAATTCCTTCGATCTCAACAGCTCTGGCCGCTAGTTCACACACGCCGCTGGGAGGGGCAGAGGGCGGGACAGATATACGCACACACGTTAGCAGGCAGCGAGAGAGAGACACACGTGAGGAGATACAAACACACAAAGACAGAGTAATACAAAACCTGTATATCCAGACAGACATTCAGATGTCAACAAAACTGTTAGCTTAGGAAAGTGCGAGGGTTAGTTCAGGTCAATGACTAAAAGCCTCAACAAGAAAAAGTGATGTCGTCATTCCGCAACATACCTGCGAGCAGGCCCCCGTTGGACCCTCCGTTGATGGTGAGTTTGGAGGGGGACGAGTAGCCCTCCCAGATTTGCTTTTTGGCCAGCATGCCCGCTGGAGAAAAACACACAGACAGAGATCAATGTGTGAGAGTGTAAAAAACAAACAGAGGGAATTGAGTTGAGAGGGGTTGTGTGTGTTACCTTTGTGCCTTGTCTCTCCGTACCCCACCCCTCTGATGTTGGCCACAGCCAGTACTCCTCCCATGTGTCGGACAAAGATCAGCCGTGATACACTGGGAAACAACATCACCTTACTTCCTTTACTCAGTCTGAACATCACCTTACCTCCTTTACTCAGTCTGAACATCACCTTACCTCCTTTACTCAGTCTGAACATCACCTTACTTCCTTTACTCAGTCTGAACATCACCTTACTTCCTTTACTCAGTCTGAACATCACCTTACATCCTTTATTCTGTCTGAACATCACCTTACCTCCTTTACTCAGTCTGAACATCACCTTACTTCCTTTATTCTGTCTGAACATCACCTTACATCCTTTATTCTGTCTGAACATCACCTTACATCCTTTACTCAGTCTGAACATCACCTTACCTCCTTTACTCAGTCTGAACATCACCTTACCTCCTTTACTCAGTCTGAACATCACCTTACATCCTTTATTCTGTCTGAACATCACCTTACTTCCTTTATTCTGTCTGAACATCACCTTACATCCTTTATTCTGTCTGAACATCACCTTACATCCTTTACTCAGTCTGAACATCACCTTACCTCCTTTACTCAGTCTGAACATCACCTTACCTCCTTTACTCAGTCTGAACATCACCTTACTTCCTTTACTCAGTCTGAACATCACCTTACTTCCTTTATTCTGTCTGAACATCACCTTACTTCCTTTATTCTGTCTGAACATCACCTTACCTCCTTTATTCTGTCTGAACATCACCTTACCTCCTTTACTCAGTCTGAACATCACCTTACCTCCTTTACTCAGTCTGAACATCACCTTACTTCCTTTATTCTGTCTGAACATCACCTTACTTCCTTTATTCTGTCTGAACATCACCTTACCTCCTTTACTCTGTCTGAACATCACCTTACATCCTTTACTCAGTCTGAACTTTACCTTACCTCCTTTACTCTGTCTGAACATCACCTTACATCCTTTATTCTGTCTGAACATCACCTTACATCCTTTATTCTGTCTGAACATCACCTTACATCCTTTATTCTGTCTGAACATCACCTTACATCCTTTACTCAGTCTGAACATCACCTTACTTCCTTTACTCAGTCTGAACATCACCTTACCTCCTTTACTCAGTCTGAACATCACCTTACCTCCTTTACTCAGTCTGAACATCACCTTACCTCCTTTACTCAGTCTGAACATCACCTTACCTTCTTTACTCAGTCTGAACATCACCTTACTTCCTTTATTCTGTCTGAACATCACCTTACTTCCTTTATTCTGTCTGAACATCACCTTACTTCCTTTATTCTGTCTGAACATCACCTTACCTCCTTTATTCTGTCTGAACATCACCTTACATCCTTTACTCAGTCTGAACTTTACCTTACCTCCTTTACTCTGTCTGAACATCACCTTACATCCTTTATTCTGTCTGAACATCACCTTACATCCTTTATTCTGTCTGAACATCACCTTACATCCTTTACTCAGTCTGAACATCACCTTACATCCTTCACTCAGTCTGAACATCACCTTACATCCTTTACTCAGTCTGAACATCACCTTACCTCCTTTATTCTGTCTGAACATCACCTTACCTCCTTTATTCTGTCTGAACATCACCTTACATCCTTTACTCAGTCTGAACTTTACCTTACCTCCTTTATTCTGTCTGAACATCACCTTACATCCTTTACTCAGTCTGAACATCACCTTACATCCTTCACTCAGTCTGAACATCACCTTACTTCCTTTATTCTGTCTGAACATCACCTTACTTCCTTTATTCTGTCTGAACATCACCTTACATCCTTTACTCAGTCTTAACTTTACCTTACCTCCTTTATTCTGTCTGAACATCACCTTACATCCTTTATTCTGTCTGAATATCACCTTACTTCCTTTATTCTGTCTGAACATCACCTTACTTCCTTTACTCAGTCTAAACAAGTCCAGGTAGATACAAAGCATCATGTAGAAGGGCCACGACAAGATAGTATGTAACAATTGTACCTGCAAATACTGTTATCTTAAATAGCCTTAAAAGTCACATGATATACAGAACCTCCATAATTATTGGAACAGTGAAGTATTTTGTTGTTGTTGGGCTCTGTACTCAAGCACTTTAACCTCAGTCATTGTATCACTTCAAATCCACTGTCAGCTTTATTTGTGGGTATTTTCATCCATATCGGGTGAACTGTTTAGAAATTACAGCACCTTTTGTACATAGTCACATAAAATTGTGTGTTTTAAAGTAGTCAAACGTATTTGGTCCCATATTCCTAGCAAGCAATGATTCCATAAAGCTTGAGGTTGGCATGTCTTGGGGTTTGATATTTGTGCGTCTAACTTCCTCACTCATTATTCACAATTCTTTCATGATTATCCGTAATCATGGTAGCATCCACATTACTGTAGAAGTGTTTATAAACATATTATATTCTTATTTACAATAAAAGTGACTCCAAAATGACAATAAATTATTTGCCATTAATTTCTATTGGACACAAAATAATCTGAAACACAACCAAAACAAAACAACAAATACATCCAACAAGTTTGTAGAGTCACAAGTTTGATGTAATCATTGTGTGCTAGGAATATGGGACCAAATACTAAACTTTTGACTAGTTTAATACACTTAAGTGAATTTGTCCCAATACTTTTGGTCCCCTAAAATGCCCCCGGGGGACTGGGTACAACAAATGCTGCAATTGTTAAACAGTTCACCCGATACGGATGAAAATACCCTCAAATTAAAGCTGACTGTCTGTACTTTAACCTCATAGTAATTGTATCACTTCAAATCCAAAGTGCTGGAGTACAGCATAAGAATACAAATATTCACTGTCCCAATAATTACGGAGACCACTGTGTGTATAGCAGTAAACGAGTACAATTTCATGAGGAAATTAAAAGAAGAAATCAAGATTAAAGCGACATCATTACATGAATGATACATCCAGTGTGACTTGATGGTGGTATCTGTAGCTGGGGGTGGTACTTGTAGCTAGGGGTGGGACCTGTAGCTGGGGGTGGGACCTGGTGGTGGTACCTGTAGCTGGGGGTGGGGGTGGGACCTGTAGCTGGGGGTGGGACCTGGTGGTGGTACCTGTAGCTGGGACCTGGTGGTGGTACTTGTAGCTGGGGGTGGGACCTGTAGCTGGGGGTGGGACCTGGTGGTGGTACCTGTAGCTGGGGGTGGGACCTGTAGCTGGGACCTGTAGCTGGGGGTGGGACCTGGTGGTGGTACTTGTAGCTGGGGGTGGGACCTGGTGGTGGTACCTGTAGCTGGGGGTGGGACCTGGTGGTGGTACCTGTAGCTGGGGGTGGGACCTGGTGGTGGTACCTGTAGCTGGGGGTGGGACCTGGTGGTGGTACCTGTAGCTGGGACCTGGTGGTGGTACCTGTAGCTGGGGGTGGGACCTGGTGGTGGTACCTGTAGCTGGGGGTGGGACCTGGTGGTGGTACCTGTAGCTGGGGGTGGGACCTGGTGGTGGTACCTGTAGCTCGGGGTGGGACCTGGTGGTGGTACCTGTAGCTGGGGAAGGTACTTGGTGGTGGTACCTGTAGCTGGGAGTGATGGAAATGTTGAACCCTCCATAGCCGTAGAGGAAGGCAGGGTGAAAGCCGTCCAGTTTCAGGCCCTTCTTATGGACGATGAACATGGGGATCTCTGTACCGTCCTTACTAGGGTAGAATACCTGGACACACAGATACAGGGGCTTGTTGGTGTGAAAACACATACATGGTATCAGTCAATTCTGGTGGTTTGTAATAGTATAGAAAATAATCTAAATAAAATACCTTTTAGGAGAGGCGCTGACTAACGGAAGATAAAACTATACATAAGAAAAATGTTTCATCTTTAGCCTAAAAATTGGTAAAACATATCCACCGCAAGGACAGATGAGGGTCAACTTTCTTTTTAATTTGTATAGTATGAGTGTACACAGAGTGTACAAAACATTAGGAACACCTGCTCTGTCCATGACAGACTGACCAGGTGAAAGTTGAGATCCCTTATTGACGTCACTTGTTAAATCCACTTCAATCAGTGTAGATGAAGAGGAGACAGGTTAAAGAAGGATTTTTAAGCCTTGAGACAACTGAGACATGGATTGTGTATGTGTGCCATTCAGAGTGTGAATAGGCAAGACAAAAGGGCCTTTGAACAGGGTATGGTAGTAAGTGCCAGGCAACCGGTGTGTGTCAAGAACTGCAATGCTGCTGGGTTTTTCACACTCAATAGTTTCCGGTGTGTATCAAGAATGGTTCACCACCCAAAGGACATCCAGCCAACTTGACAACTGTGGGAAGCATTGGAGTCAACATGGGCCAGCATCCCTGTGGAACACTTTCGACACCTTGTACAGTCCATGCCCCGAATTGAGAACACTTTAAAAGCCTCAAAGGATAAGATAATCCAAGTTTTAAAACAAGTTATTTTTGTCTAGCTACAGCAGTCAACTAGCTAGCTAGGTAGCCGTTTAGCTTTCTAGAGCATTCACAAATTTGTTGGTAAACAATTAACAAGCTAACTGACTACCACACGTTCTTGTCAAACTGTCAACAGAGTAGCCAGTAAGAAACAAGATATGCCAAATAACAGTCTACAAACCACTTGAGGGAAAATAAATCTGATTTAAGTCACATTACCAAGAATCAGATTTGTGTCTTATTTCAAGCCACCTACAGTCGTGGCCAAAAGTTGAGAATGACACAAATATTAATTTTCACAAAGTCTGCTGCCTCAGTTTGTATGATGGCAATTTGCATATACTCCAGAATGTCATGAAGAGTGATCAGATGAATTGCAAAGTCCCTCTTTGCCATGCAAATTAACTGAATCCCCCCAAAACATTTCCACTGCATTTCAGCTCTGCCACAAAAGGACCAGCTGACATCATGTCAGTGATTCTCTCGTTAACACAGTTGTGAGTGTTGACGAGGACAAGGCTGGAGATCACTCTGTCATGCTGATTGAGTTCGAATAACAGACTGGAAGCTTCAAAAGGAGGGTAGTGTGTGTCTCTCTCTCTCTCGCTCTTCCAAAGCTTGTCCGGAGAAGACAAGGGGAGCGCTACCATCAGTCCTGTGTTATGCCAACAGTAAAGCATCCTGAGACCATTCATGTGTGGGGTTGCTTCTCAGCCAAGGGAGTGGGCTCACTCACAATTTTGCCTAAGAACACAGCCATGAATAAAGAATGGTACCAACACATCCTCCAAGAGCAAATTCTCCCAACCATCCAGGTACAGTTTGGTGATGAACAATGCCTTTTCCAGCATGATGGAGCACCTTGCCATAAGGCAAAAGTGATAACTAAGTGGCTCGGGGAACAAAACATCAATATTTTGGGTCCATGGCCATGAAACTCCCCAAACCTTAATCCCATTGAGAACTTGTGGTTAATCCTCAAGAGGCGGGTGGACAAACAAAAACCCACCATTTCTGACAAACTCCAATCCTTGATTATGCAAGAATGGGCTGCCATCAGTCAGGATGTGGCCCAGAAGTTAATTGACAGCATTCCAGGGCGGATTGCAGAGGTCTTGAAAAAGAAGGGTCAACACTGCAAATATTGACTCTTTGCATCAACTTCATGTAATTGTCAATAAAAGCCTTTGACACTTATGAAATGCTTGTAATTATACTTCAGTATTCCATAGTAACATCTGACAAAAATATCTAAAGACACTGAAGCAGCAAAATTTGTGGAAATTAACATTCAAAACTTTTGACCACGACTGTACACACAATACCCCATAATGACTAAATGGACACATGTTTTTAGAAATGTTATTGAAAATTAAAAACAGAAATATCATTTACATAAGTATTCACACCCAAGTCAATACTTTATAGAAGCACCTTTGGCAGCAATTACAGATTTGAGTCATCTTGAGTATGTCTGTATC
This sequence comes from Brachymystax lenok tsinlingensis, assembly GCA_030435695.1. Lineage (NCBI taxonomy): Eukaryota > Metazoa > Chordata > Actinopteri > Salmoniformes > Salmonidae > Brachymystax > Brachymystax lenok. The sequence continues at coordinate 29,322,743 of CM059796.1, forward strand.
AGCTTTGCACTTTGCACATCTGGATTTGAGGATTTTCTTCCATTCTTCCTTGCAGATTTTTGAAGCTCTTAAATTAGATGGGGAGCGATGGTGAACATCAATCTTGAAGTCTTTCTACAGATTTTCAAGTCTTGGCTTTGGCTGGGCCACTCAAGGACTTTCACATTCTTGTACTGAAGCCTGTATGCTTGGGGTCATTGTCCTGTTGGAACGTAAATCTTTGCCGCAATCTAAGGTTGTTTGCACTCTGAAGCAGGTTTCTCATCAAGGATTTGGCTCCATTCACCACCATGCTTCACAATAGAGATGGTGTTAGACAGGCGAGGTGCTGTGCCTGTTGTCCTCCAGAGCGCTTTGCATTTAGGCCAAATAGTTACATTTTTTATCCCTTTAGACCACAGAATGTTTTGCCTTATGCTCTCAGTCTTTCACGTGCCTTTTTCTCAGGAGTGGCTTCCATCTGGTCGCTCTCCCATAAAGTCCAGATTGGTGAAGTGCTGTAGAGACTGTTGTCTTTCTGTAAGGTTCTCCCATCTCAGCCAAGGAACTCTGTAGTTCTGTCAGTATTCATTGGGTTCTTGATCACCTCTCTGACCAAGGTCCTTCTTGCCCGGTTGCTCAGTTTGGTCGGACGGCCAGCTCTAGGCAGTTCCATATTTTTTTCATTTCCCAATGATGTGCTCTTGGAAACGTTCAACACTCTATACATTGTTTTATACCCTTCCCTCATCACAATCTCGGAGATCTATGGACAATTCCTTGGACTTCATGGTATAGATTCTGCTCTGACATGCACTGTCAACTGTGGGACCTTATATAGACAGGTGTGTTTCTTTCTAAATCATGTCCAAACATATTAATTGGTCACAGGTGGACACTACAAGATGTAGTGACATTTGGATGATCAAAAGAAATTGGATGCACCGGAGATTAATTTGGAGTGCATAGCAAAGGGGTGTGAATACTTATGTCAATGAGATATTTATGCATTTCATTTTCAATAAATTAGCAATAAATGTATACATACATACATAAATGTTTTCACTTTGTTATGATGGGGTAGTGTGTGTAGATGGGTGACAAAATCCATTTTGAATTCAGGCTTTAACAACAAAACGTGGAATAAGTGAAGGGGTATGAATACTTTCTGAAGGCACTGCATGTCTACACTGTTTGCTCCTACTGCCAAAAAGTGATATGTTTTCACCAAATGATCTATTTCACCTTTAGCTATACTAAAACATCACTTATTGAGAGCAGAAAACAGTGGACATGACTTTTTCCTTTTTAGTGGATATTCTTGTTGTCCAGCTATAAAGCTAGCATAATATGTTCGTAAAACCCTCTCCTTTCATTCAGTCTGTGACCTACCGATGACGTCCTTGTCATGCTGGGGGATGAGCTCCTTCCAGTTGGCCTGTGCGAAATTGATGTTGATGAGGCGGTAGCGCGGGGCCTCCAGGTTGGTCTTGAAGGTGAACACCGTGCCCTCGATGGTCACATACTCGTACTCCGCATCAAAGTTGTCTATCAGCTTCACCCATGGCAACAGGCCTGGAGGGGAGAGAGATAACTTGGCATCTTCAACTAAGCTATAGTCAACTATACAAATACTCTTAGTAAGGCAACACATGGGGAGGGCCAACCAAGACAGTCACAACACACTTACAATACATTCACAACGCGTTCACAACACATTCACAACTAGGGATGTTAAGGTGACCGTATTACAGCCAAACCAGCGGTCACAAGTCATGAGGGCAGTCAAATTCCACGTGACTGTTTAGTCACGTTAATTAGGCTTCTCCAAGCTCTGATGCCGCTGATGGTCATTAGTAGCCTACAAAACTTGCTAACTGCCTGGTACTCAGCACTCTATTGTCCCTCTAATCACTCTGACATCAATGCAAATGTTATCAGAAATCTGATCAAACACTTCATGCGTGAGCTCATGATGTGCACATTTTTATATGTGAGAAAACAGAGATAGCTGATATTTCCTAATATTAAGCATATTGCTTCTCTTTACAACAGGAGTATAGCCTACCTGGCTTGCATGAAAATGAACCACGGGAAAAGCGTCCTCCATTCGCTATTTAAGTGCGAAGATGACATGTATTATTTTCCGCTGCCCCTGTTTCCAGACATGATAATGGTCCATTCTAAATCATAGTATATGTAAAGACCAGATTAAATCAAGAATCGTCTGATGGATGACAATATTAGCCTATCACTTGTGAATTTGATATTTTCACTTGTAAATGACGCCAAGAGTAAGGCAAACAATGCCTTTTATGGGGGACTTTTTCTTTTTCTAATCATAGTTGCACACCTCATGTAACCTAGCCTAATGGCCTGTATGTTTTGATAAGGTTTGTATCACAACTAAAGTGGTCAAATAACCTTTTTAAATTAAGCACATTAATCCACTTTACAAGGGGTGTAGAGCCTAACTGTCATACATAAGCAGTGCGTGAGTTTCAAGTTTGGGGAAGATCATTTTCACCATAAACATGCACCTTTATAATAAAAGCATTACATGCATAATTGCATTTGCGGTCACTTTTGATAATATTGTTTTCCCACTAATGGAACATTCACGCTTATAACATACTGCTGTGTGCGCATTGCTGCGCTTATAACGTGAAGAAATAGCCTAATAGTTTATCAACATTTTAAGCCTTAAAATGTTTTTTTGATGCTAGTGGTTGTATTTATTTGGGATCTATCGCATCCCACAACAACGCATCCCACAAATGTTTGGAATATTTATTTCTCGCACAGAATAAGTCAACTTTTGTACTATGGGGGATAGTAGATTGACATAGGCTAGTGCTTTTGCTTTTCTTAAGGCCTACACATCTTGTTGGCTGACAAAAAGTACATGTGGACAGTTCTTCCAATATCTTCAATATGCACCTCGGAATTGGATAAGGACACACGCAGTTGTGTCCCCGATGTGTCTGTCTTCACTTGTAGCCTGTGAGAAAGACCTGATCATGTGATAGAGAGCCATGTGAGTGAGAGGTGCTTCGGAGCAGGCAGCATTCAGGGAGAAAGGCTGAATATAATAATACAGGGTCTCTGAGGTAAGGGCACAACAGCCACTGGCCGTATAGGAGTACCTATTTCTTTGTTAGCCGCTCAACACAGAATAGCCGCATGTGCGCACTCCCTCAAATTGTTTGGAGAAAATATTTGTTTGGAGAAAAACTTTCTATTTTATTAATCTTTGTTCAGTTGTATTCTTCATACTATAAAATAATGCCATGGAATTCTTCTTATTTTTTTGGACCCCCCCCTTATTTTTTCAATTGGTAGTTACAGTCTTGTCCCATCGCTGCAACTCCCATATGGACTCGGGAGAGGCGAAGGTCGATAGCCGTGCGTCCTCTGAAACACAACCAAGCCACACTGCTTCTTGACATAACGCCCGCTTAACTTGGAAGCCAGCCGCACCAATGTGTCGGAGGAAACACCGTACACCTGGCGACTGTGTCAGCGTGCATGGCGCCCGGCCCGCCACAGGAGTCGGAGGTGCGTGATGGGACAAGGACATCCCTGCCGGCCAAACCCTCCCCTAACCAGGACGACACTGGGCCAATTGTGCGCCGCCCCATGAGTCTCCCGGTCTTGTCCGGCTGCGACAAAGCCTGGAATGGAACCAGGATCTCTAGTGGTACAGCTAACACTGCGATGCAGTGCCTTAGACCACTGCGTCACTCGGGAGGTCCAGATGCAACAGAATTCTAAGCAAATCTTGTCTGCTAAATGAACTAGTGTAGCCCACAGCCATTTGGCATAGCCAGATCAGGACCTAACATAAGGACAACTCAGAGTATGTTATTTTGTCCTTCTGAAATTGACAACATTTTCTTCATATCATGTTTCTTTAGACCTGTCTAAAATAAATGAAGGATTTATTAGACTTTTTAAAATGTAGATGTTCCAAAGGTCTATGGAAGCCAGGAGATGCTAAATGTGATAATGTTAATTAACAGTCAATTACCATGAGACCGCCAGTTATTTGCTTGACAATCTCCGGCTGACGAAATGTCATGATCGCCACAGCCCTATTCACAACAAATTCACAATACAAGACATTAACAATACAAGATATTCACAATCTATAGTGGATGTTCTTGATAACATATCAAGTCAAAGCCTATGCCCTACAACAAATATGATGGCCGGTCAGTGGATGGTAATTATAAGTGAAGGAGACTAAAGAGAAAGACTGATCTGATTAGGTCGTGGTGTGCATGGTACCCGTGATACCCTGAGGAGTGGTTTGAAGGTCACAGAACCACAGCCGGTTGACCGGGTCACAGCCCTCCCTGATGGACAGCAGTACATAGCGCCCGTCATCTGACACCTGGAGCGAGACCGCACACGGACACCTTTCAGAATGCTAATATCACCAACACTGTGTCGCTACCGCTAATCAACCAGAAACCTACACTGATGACTAGAGGCATTACGACACTTTAATCAGCATTCTAAATATCAGAGACATAAGACAAGAACTACAAGTCAGATTCTGTGCTGTCCACTTCCCTCTATGGACATAAATGGAGAGGACTGGTGTAACACAGATGGTGGAAACTCACTCACGAGTACACACTTCAGGAGAACGATAGATATTAGGATGCACGTTGTGTCTCCTCAAAAGGGTACTAGGACTAAAGTTAAGAACCATTTCTGCATTGTCTAAGTGATATGAGACAGTCAAGTCCCAGTCTGTTTAGTGTCTAGCCAAGTCAACCCCGTACCTCAACCCCCCTCATCCACTTGGGGTGGTCGGGGAACTCGGCACACAGGCAGTCCTGGGACTGGGGTGTCCCCAATACGTGGAAGTAGAGTTTCTGGTTCCTGTTGGTGGACGTCTCAGTACCTAGAGAAGAGAGACAGTAATGTGTTCATCTATGTCTGCCCCCTTGTGGTGATGAGATGAACCTGCCAGATGTCAGGAAGGAAGGATGGGATGTAGATGATACGTAAACACAACACAGGATGAGGTAGTGAGGACAGAGGCTGCTCAGTTAAAAAAAACATTCTAGTGAAGCAGGATGTCCATAGGAAAGTTAGCCTGGAATCCTGACAAACACTACTCACTACTGACAAACACTCAAATTGTTTCAATAAAGGCAGATCCTGACTGAATCGGTGGAATGAAACAAACCACTCTTCATTGTGGATTCCGGGCTAGGATGTCCATGTAAAATTAAAATGGAACAAACTAGTTCCCCTCTAAATATCCAAACATGCCCTCACCGTCACTCTTGCCCTCCTGCTTGGGGTAGGAGTTGTAGAAGAGGCCCTTGCCGTCATGGGTCCAGGACATGCAGCTGAACTTGACCCTCTCCAACCGGTCATTTAGGGCCATGGCCCCCTCCACCCGCAGGAAGCGCATCTCCACCCAATCAGAGCCGCTGATGCCGTATGCCAGGTACGCGCCGTCCTCTGAGAATGCATAACCTGAGGGACACAAGTAGAGCATAGTAACAGGAAAAATTCACATTATTCACATTGTGAATAGTGATGAATATATTCATTTATAATGCACTGTGAATAGTGATGAATATATTCATTTATAATGCATTGTGAATATATTCATATTGCGTTTATATACACATCATTGGCAGGTTCTAGTAGCTACTGTATTTTAGTGCCAACACAAGCTGTACCGGCTTATATTTTTACTTTCCCTTTCACATGGTCCTTTCCAGCACGGTTCCGGCAACTGTGGTAGATGTGTAAACAGGCCAGTGCAGCGTAAAGGGAGATACAGTATACTGGTAGATTCTAGGCTATTCAGTACAATACACAGTCAGAAACACACGTCATGAAAGAAACAGTCATCTGTACAGTATTACAAACAATGAAATATTCTACATAATAATGACAATTGCTTGACCATCTTTCCGTCCCCCACCTCGTAAAGCGACAGTCCCGTCCTCAGAGAAAGTGTTTGGGTCCAGGAAGACCGTGGGCTCTACCTCTAGACTCTCCTGAACATACATTACACTCTGGTTCTGGAGGCCCGTGTTGTAGAAATGGAAATACCTGCAGCCGGGGGGGGGGAGAAAAAAGGACCCTGTCTTTCAAAGATAATTTGTAAAAATCCAAATAACTTCACAGATCTTCATTGTAAAGGGTTTAAACACTGTTTCCCATGCTTGATCAATGAACCAAAAACAATTAATGAACATACACCTGTGGAACGGTTGTTAAGACACTAACAGCTTACAGATGGTAGGCAATTAAGGTCACAGTTATGAAAACTTATGAAGGCCTTTCTACGGACTCTGAAAAACACCAAAAGAAGGATGCCCAGGGTCCCTGCTCATCTGCATGAACGTGCCTTAGGCATGCTGCAAGGAGGCATGAGGACTGCAGATGTGGCCAGGGCAATAAATTGCAATGTCCCTACTGTGAGACGCCTAAGACATTGCTACAGGGAGACAAGACGGACAGCTGATCATCCTTGCAGTGGCAGACCATGTGTAACAACCGCTGCACAGGATCGGTACATCTGAACATCACACCTGCGGGACAGGTACAGGATGGCAACAACTGCCCGAGTTACACCAGGAACGCACAATCCCTCCATTAGTGCTCAGACTGTCCGCAATAGGCTGAGAGAGGCTGGACTGAGGGCTTGTAGGCCTGTTGTAAGGCAGGTCCTCACCAGATATCACCGGCAACAATTGCCTATGGGCACAAACTCACCATCGCTGGACCAGACAGGACTGGCAAAAAAGTGCTCTTCACTGACGAGTTGCGGTTTTGTCTCAGCAGGGGTGATGGTCAGATTCACGTTTATCGTCGAAGGAATGAGTGTTATACCCGAAGCCTGTACTCTTTAGCGGGATCAATTTGGAGGTGGAGGGTCCGTCATGGTCTGGGGCGGTGTGTCACAGGGAAGCAATGACTGAGCTTGTTGTCATTGCAGGCAATCTCAACGCTGTGTGTTACAGGGAAGACATCCTCCTCCCTCATGTGGTACCCTTCCTGCAGGCTCATCCTGACATGACCCTCCAGCATGACAATGCCACCAGCCATACTGCTCGTTCTGTGCGTAATTTCCTGCAAGACAGGAATATCAGTGTTCTGCCATGGCCAGCGAAGAGCCCGAATCTCAATCCCATTCAGCACATCTGGGACCTGTTGGATCGGAGGGTGATGGCTAGGGCCATTCCCACCAGAAGTGTCCAGGAACTTGCAGGTGCCTTGGTGGAAGAGTGGGGTAACATCTCACAGCAAGAACGGGCAAATCTGGTGCAGTCCATGAGGAGGAGATGCACTGCAGTACTTAATGCAGCTGGTGGCCACACCAGATACTGACTGTTACTTTTGATTTTGACCCCCTCTTTGTTCAGGGACACATTATTCCATGTCTGTGGAACTTGTTCAGTTTATGTCTCAGTTGTTGAATCTTGTTATGTTCATACAAATATTTACACATGTTAAGTTTGAGGAAAATTAACGCAGTTGACAGTAACGGGACATTTCTTTTTTTGCTGAGTTTATTAACATCACTGCACTGACCACTAACTCACAGATGTTGCAACCAGCCCCACCTTCTACGCAGCTGATCCCAAAATAGGGGTCTCCTGATATGAAAATGGGGTTGTGTGAGAGCTTTCAAAATCCTGGTAAGAAATATCTAATAACTGTCTTCGTCTCTCAAAATCAATGTGATTAACCTTAAACCTAAATGAAAATTATTCAAATATAAAAGTAAAAATGCAACCAGAGAGCACCCTTAGGTAGTGGGAAAAGGCCACTGTGAATGGCTCAGCCCACTACGCTATGAAACCACACACTATTGCAGAGACTGATATTACCGGCCGCAATTGATATAGTGAAAACAATGTGTGGGGTGGCAGAGGCACAGAAACTCACATCAATACTTTTGTCAGATAACAATGTGAAACTAACAATTTATGCTATTGCTAGCAATCAAGAGGAAACTGACTGAACGACTCAAAAACTCCCCTCTCCAAATGGACATTAACTGTGAGGGCCGAGATGCCCATGCATTGACTTTTGTTCGCTACATGTGCTCTCTACGAGGACATATTGTTCTGTCTCACGATTCCCCAGCAGGAAACGGCACAGGGGATGTTCAGTGTGCTGCGTGGCTATATTGACGAAAAACAGACTCCATGGGATTGAATGGTGGGCTTTTCCATAGATGGGTCTACATCTATGGCGGGACGGCGAGCAGGACTCCGCATTCTAGTTATGAATGCGTCTCCCTCTGCCATATGGACGCATTGTATGATACACCCACTGAGCTAGAATGGATACACCGAAAGCAACCTGTGGAAAAAGAGCTGAGCGCAGAACTATGAGATATGCAGCAGCTAACTACATTGTGCACGCCTGTTTACAAAACTACTGTGTGTGGAGATATGGGATCAGAGAAGGACAATGTTCTATTACACAGTGAGGCTTGGTGGTTATCAAGAGGGAGTGTTGGAAAGATTTTATGAATTGGAGAAAAAAAACGGACTGTTGACTTTGTGTAATGAAAAGAAAATGTGCATCTCCTTGCCTACGTAACAGAAATATTTAGAAAGGGGGGAAATAGAAAATATTCTACATATGAGTGACCGAATCAGCAAAATTCGTTTGACTGTGATCCTGACTCAGTTAAAATGCCGGTAAGTGAAACCTAACACACTGATCAAGCTGTCATGTGGTCAAATGCTGCAGACCATGCATTCACGGGTCACTATAGAAGAGTTTTGGTTCCTGAGTCAAAGGGAATACTGTGCAGTCTCCTGCCGAGCATTAAAACTCATGGTACGCTGATTCAGTGCTCTCATCTGCATTAAAGACAAATATCGATCCAAGTTGGATGTGACAGGAGAGATGAGGGCGCACTGTCGACCAGGCCCCCTGACTTTGAGAAGCTCCGACGCGACATGCATCAAGCACACCCATCTCATTAGTGGATGTGAGATAAGAGAAATGACGTGACTAATTTGCAATTGATTATCATAGCCCCACCTTAAAGTATGGGATGGTGAGTTGAGAATACAATCAGAAATACTGTTAGAATGTTTTGCAATTGACTGCCATAGCCACAATTAAAAAAGTTCAGTTGTTGGCTGTTAATTACAAGTTTTTCACAAAGTTGGGTCACGAGAATTTTCAGATGTCAAAATGGGGTCATGTGCCAAACAAGTTTTGGAACCACTGATCTATGGTGTCAGTAGCTCAGGGACTAGACTAGACTCACCAACTAGACTCACCAACTAGACTCACCAACTAGACTCACCAACTTTTCTTGAGCGGATGGTCGGGGCCAGAACATAACTACAAATCATTTGTAGACTGCAAATTGACTGCAAGAAGCCCAAACAGATATAATAATTAACTAAAACATAATTATTTCAAACCTTACTTACATTTATATACGATCACATATATATGTATTATGTGTGGGAATACTTTGGAACAGATTTCCAAAATTAAAATCACTTGCAGTTAATTTGCTGGTATTTTTAACATCTTTAATGTCCAAAAACAAACATCATATTTTAATATAACGTTTTGCTCAGAAGACTTGGGTGGCAAATAAAATCACTGCCAGTTCGGGAAACCTGCAGCTGCCTATGTCAACGCTATGTTTGGACATTTTAGGTATATGCTGAGTTAGTGACTTGACTGTCCCATATCTGTTAGACAATACAGACATGGGTCTTTGTCCTTGATTGTGGGAAGAAGTTGACAGTGGCACATAATTCACATTGTCCAACTAACTTTATACCTAGATAATGGTGCTAATATTACATTTCATGTGAATTCCATGAGAATTTCTGTCACCAAATTGACACGGACTAAGAACTCCCTGACAAACGTGCTGGTAACGTTGCCACAACATTCCTTGAGCCAGTGGTGCTGAAATACACACCGTATTTGGAGTGACATGACAGACAGCTTTACCTGCGTCTTCTCGCTGTCTGGGTTCTCCAGCCAACTGTCGGGATCCGGAATCTGGATGCCATGGTAGTCATCCGCCCGTCAGAAATAACTAGCCGGCGAAATCCAGAATGTGCGGCAGCAGTCAGCCAACAACTTTGATCATTCATCTTTTGCTGCTGGCTACTATGTGATAACTAGCTAAGCTAAAATGACAGAGGCAACGTTCAGCAAAAGCATGGCTAGCAGCCAACATGAAATACATCTAACAAAATCCTAGCTAGCTGGCTCATTTATTTGAGCTAGCTATGCTACAAGATAACAGTTAGCTAGCTTGCGAACTCGGTTGATATGTGCATTTGTTCAAATAACGTTACTAGCTAAGTTATGTTAGTATCCTCAAGCTATCCAACTAAATAGAGGGCTAACTAGCAAGTGCCGGTACATGACACGCTCACTGGGCTATAAAGAACAAGCTAGCTCCTCACCATTCCCTTGAAAGCGACATCACTAGCTAGCTGTTACTACTAGCTAGCTAACAAGCTAGTTAGCATGTTAATTACAACTGCCTCGTCACGGTAAGCATGTGGGTACTGGAAAGACATTTTAGAAGTGACTGTTCGGGGATTCCGTAATAAGAAAAGTTGTGTAAAAGAATGAATGACTGGTTTTGATATGACTTTCTGGATCCGACAAAAACAAACATGAACTTGAATGTTGAAGCTCTAGCCAGAATGGATTTGCTTCTTTATGCTGCATTCAAAACCAAGTGGGAAGGTGGTATTTACCACATGCGACTGTGGAATTTCTTATAGATCAGCCCTCCAACTGGTAATTACTATATCATCACTGAGCTCCGACTTCTCTCACAGGCTAAACTCTGACGTTACCTACTAAGGATATGATCTCAATATCAACATTTTCAGAAGTTAAATACAACAACAAAACATTATTTATAAAAGCCATCAATTAATATGGATTTCGAACACTATACATGGTTCACGAGCATGATAGCTGTGCTTTTAGTTTATGGTAGACGCAGCTTGTTTTCCATTAGCCAATCAGCGTGTCTCAACAACTTCAAAGCACGTGACTGCATCCAATTCTTATTTTCGACTTAACTGGCAATTACCACCATCACGCGGGGTTATAAACACAGCATTAGCTGGAAACAATCAAAAGTCACCTCCAAGACAGCATCCAGGTTGGCTGATAGGAGCGGTTGAGTCGCGAGAGCGTCCTCTGTTGGTGGAGTTGTGAATAGAAGAGTGGGTTTTTGACGGATACATTTGGACCTGTAATGATGAGGCTGTTTACGTGCAATATTTGAAAGTTAATACAAGCAGTGGCGATTTTAGCATGTACATTTTGGTGGGGCAAACAAACCCAAAAATATGTAGATGCATGCCAGCAAAGCCACTACACTACACAACACTAAACAATCCATCAATTGCACTATAACTGTGACTAACGGTGCCCACAAACTGTTAGGACCAACATAAAGCTGTCCCAACAGTCTCAATACCTTACCACTGCTACACTCAGCAGAGCCTTGTCTGGCAGTGAAACAGTTCATTCAGCTTCATTTACTGCCTTGGCTGACTTGCTAAAACAAATGCGATTTATACTGACAATTGAGATGTACAAACTATGGCGTAAGGGGACGACGAGCGGTTGAAAAACATATTTGAATCATGACGTCAGTGATCTTCTGGTCGGAGCTCTAGAAAGATGCCAGAGTTCCAGACTTGCAATACCGAGTTGGATGACTGTTCAAAATGTATTTCACAGTTGGACCTATTTTTTTTTACAGAGTTCCCAGTTGTCTTGAACTCACTGAAGTCTGACATTTCCCAGTTCCGTGTTTCCAGTTGTTTTGACTGCGGCAGAAGTTATGCTGGATTGACAGTATGGCCAATGTTGAATGTTTGTCCTTTTTAAGCTTGGAAAAGAGACCCTTAAACCCAGACTTGGACCACACACCCACTCCACTGAATAACAGGCTAGTGATTGCTTTGCAATGCTTGCAGTTAGCCACTGATTCCTTCCAAACCACTCATTGTTGAATTTCGATATCCAACTTGTTGTGTAATATTTATGGCCAATGAACACCGATTCATTTTATCTTTATTTTCTCTTCATGTGACAGAGAATTGAAAAGGATTTGCCAGTAGATTGTCGACTTGGTTCATGACGATGACTGCTAGTTTGCTAGCTAAGATTTTGAAAGAACAATGTCGACATGATCAGTCCAATCAAAGCTATGGTATATATAATCAAATTCAATCAAATTGATTTATAAAGCCCTTTTTACATCAGCCGATGTCACAAAGTGCTATACAGAAACCCAGCCTAAAACCCCAAACAGCAAGCAATGCAGATGTAGAAGCACGGTGGCTAAGAAAAACTCCCTAGAGAGGCAGGAACCTAGGAAGAAACCTAGAGAGGAACCAGGTTCTGAGGGGTGGCCAGTCCTCTTCTGGCTGTGCTGGGTGGAGATTATAACAGCATATGGCCAAGATGTTCAAACGTTCACAGATGACCAGCAGGGTAAAATAATAATAATCACAGTGGTTGTAGAGGGTGCAACTGGTCAGCACCTCATGAGTAAATGTCAGTTGGCTTTTCATAGCCGAGCATTCAGAGTTAGAGACAGCAGGTGTGGTAAAGGGAGAGAGTCAAAAATAGCAGGTCCGGGACAAGGTAGCACATCCGGTGAACAGGTCAGGGTTCCATAGCCGCCGGCAGAACAGTTGAAACTGGAGCAGCAGCATGACCAGGTGGACTGGGGACAGCAAGGAGTCATCAGAGATCTTGTGGGCTATACTCGGCCTTGTCTCAGGATGGTAAGTTGGTGGTTGAAGATATCCCTCTAGTGGTGTGGGGGCTGTGCTTCGGCAGAGTGGGTGGGGTTATATCCTGCCTGTTTGGCCCTGTCCGGTATCGTCGGACGGGGCCACAGTGTCTCCGACCCCTCCTGTCTCAGCCCCAGTATTTATGCTGCAGTAGTTTATGTGTCGGGGGGCTAGGGTCCGTCTGCTATATCTGGAGTATTTCTTCTCTTATCTGGTGTCCTGTGCGAATTTAAGTATGCTCTCTCTAATTATCTCTCTCTTTCTTTCTTTTTTCTTCTTCTCTCTCTCTCTCTCGGAGGACCTGAGCATTAGGACCATTCCTCAAGGCCTACCTGGCCTGATGACTCCTTGATGTCCAGAGTCCACCTGGTCGTGCTGCTTCTCCAGTTTCAACAGTTCTGCCTGTTTTATGAACATTTTAAAATCTTGTCCATGTTCTGTTATAATCTGCACCCGGCACAGCCAGAAGAGGACTGGCCACCCTCACAGCCTGGTTCCTCTCTAGGTTTCTTCCTAGGTTTTGGCCTTTCTAGGGAGTTTTTCCTAGCCACCGTGCTTTTACACCTGCATTGCTTGCTGTTTGGGGTTTTAGGCTGGGTTTCTGTACAGCACTCTGTGACATCAGCTGATGTAAGGGGGGGCTTTATAAATAAATTTGATCAAGCCAGGTAGTCCTGAGGCATGGTCCCAGAGCTCAGGTCCTCCGGGAGAGGAGGGAGAGGGAGAGAAAGTGAATTAGAGGGAGCATACTTAAATTCACACAGGACACTGGATAAGACAGGAGAATTACTCCAGATATAACAGACTGACCCTAGCCCCCCGACACATAAACTATTGCAACATAGGTACTGGAGGCTGAGACAGGAGGGGTTGGGAGACACTGTGGCCCCGTCAGTAGATTCCCCCGAACAGGGCCAACCAGGTTGACGTCATTTTATCTGTGGCCAAAGACCTTGACCCTTCTTGGATGGGAACTTATAATGTAACTCTATGGCAACATTCAAGGGGCTTGAATTTTTGAGCTCTACTCGTAGATTCTCCGGTGATGTAGTGTCCTCATGAGTTACAGAACACTGAGCCAATCACAGCGCAACTAGAGAACATTACCAACTCCTACGCTCAGTATATTCACCACCAAAGAACGCACTTGAACTCAGTGAAGCATTTATTTGGGCTGCAATCTGAGGCTGGTAACTCTAATGATCATATCCTCTGTAGTAGAGGAAACTCTGGGTCTTCCTTTCCCGTGGTGGTCCTCATGAGAGCCAGTTTCATCATAGCACTTGATGGTTTTTGCGACTGCACTTGAAGAAACTTTCAAAATTCTTGACATTTTCCGTATTGACTGACCTTCATTTCTTTAAGTAATGATTGACTTTTGTTTCTCTTTGCTTATTTGAGCTGTTCTTGCCATAATATGGACTTGGTCTTTTACCAAAAAGGACTAACTTCTGTATACCACCCCTACCTTGTCACAACACAACTGATTGGCTCAAACACATTAAGAAGGAAATCAATTCCACAAATTAACAAGCCACACCTGTTAAATGAATGCATTCCAGGTTGAGAGAATGCCAAGAGTGTGCAAAGCTGTCATCAAGACAAAGGGTGGCTACTTTGAAGAATCTCAAATGTAAAACATATTTTGATTTGTTGAACACTTTTTTGGTTACTACATGATTCCATATGTTATTTCATAGTTTGATGTCTCACTATTATTCTACGCTACACTCGCATTAACATCTGCTAACCATGTGTATGTGACAAATAAAATTTGATTTGATTTGATTTGAACTGGGTGAGGAACAGCCAAGCTCAGATAACAAGGTGAGGTTGCTGAAGACAGTTTACTGTCAAAAGTCATACACCATGGCAAGACTGAACACAGCAACAAGACACAAGGTAGTTACACTGCATCAGCAAGGTCTCTCCCAGGCAGAAATGTCAAGGCAGACAAGGGTTTCCAGATGTGCTGTCCAAGCTCTTTTGAAGAAACACAAAGAAACGGGCAACGTTGAGGACCGTAGACGCAGTGGTCGGCCAAGGAAACTCACTGCAGCAGATGAAAGACACATCATGCTTACTTCCCTTCGCAATCAGAAGATGTCCAGCAGTGCCATCAGCTCAAAATTGGCAGAAAACAGTGGGACCCGGGTACACCCATCTACTGTCCGGAGAAGTCTGGTCAGAAGTGGCCTTCAACGAAGACTTGCGGCCAAAAAGCCATACCTCCGACGTGGAAACATTGCCAAGCGTCTCAACTATGCATGAAAACACAGAAACTGGGGTGCAGAAAAATGGCAGCAGGTGCTCTGGACTGAAATATTTGTCTGTAGCCAAAGGCAGTTTGTTCGCCGAAGGGATGGAGAGCAGTACACGAATGAGTGTCTGCAGGCAACAGTGAAGCATGGTGGAGGTTCAACAGTGAAGCATGGTGGGGCTGCATTTCTGCAAATGGATTTGGTGATTTGGTCAGAATTAATGGTCTCATCAATGCTGAGAAGTACAGGCAGATACTTACCCATCATGCAATACCATCAGGGAGGCATCTGATTGGCCCCAAATGTATTCTGCAGCATGACAACAACCCCAAACATACAGCAAACGTCATTAAGAACTATCTTCAGCGTAAAGAACAAGAAGGAGTCCTGGAAGTGATGGCATGGCCCCCACAGAGCCCTGATTGCAACATCATCGAGTCTGTCTGGGATTACATGAAGAGAGAGAAGCACCTGAGGCTGCCTAAATCCACAAAAGAATTGTGGTTAGTTCTGCAAGATGTGTGGGCCAACCTACCTGCCGAATTCCTTCAAAAACTGTGTGCAAGTGTACCTAGAAGAATTGATGCTGGTTTGAAAGAAATGGGTGGTCACACCAAATATTGATTTGATGTAGATTTGTCCTCTGTTCACTCACTTTGCAATTTGTTAATTGATAAATATAATATATTAACATGTCTATTTTGAAAGCATTCTTACTTTACAGCATTTTTTCACACCTGCCTAAAACCTTTGCACAGTACTGTGTGTGTGTGTGTGTGTGTGTGTGTGTGTGTGTGTGTGTGTGTATATATATATACAGTGGGGCAAAAAAGTATTTAGTCAGCCACCAATTGTGCAAGTTCTTTCACTTAAAAAGATGAGAGAGGCCTGTAATTTTCATCATAGGTACACTTCAACTATGACAGACAAAATGAGGAAAAGAAATCCAGAAAATCACATTGTAGGATTTTTTATGAATTTATTTGCAAATTATGGTGGAAAATAAGTATTTGGTCACATACAAACAAGCAAGATTTCTGGCTCTCACAGACCTGTAACTTCTTCTTTAAGAGGCTCCTCTGTCCTCCACTCGTTACCTGTATTAATGGCGCCTGTTTGAACTTGTTATCAGTATAAAAGACACCTGTCCACAACCTCAAACAGTCACACTCCAAACTCCACTATGGCCAAGACCAAAGAGCTGTCAAAGGACACCAGAAACAAAATTGTAGACCTGCACCAGATTGGGAAGACTGAATCTGCAATAGGTAAGCAGCTTGGTTTGAAGAAATCAACTGTGGGAGCAATTATTAGGAAATGGAAGACATACAAGACCACTGATAATCTTCCTCGATCTGGGGCTCCACGCAAGATCTCACCCGTGGGGTCAAAATGATCACAAGAACGGTGAGCAAAAATCCCAGAACCACACGGGGACCTAGTGAATGACCTGCAGAGAGCTGGGACCAAAGTAACAAAGCCTACCATCAGTAACACACTACACCGCCAGGGACTCAAATCCTGCAGTGCCAGACGTGTCCCCCTGCTTAAGCCAGTACATGTTCAGGCCCGTCTGAAGTTTGCTAGAGAGCATTTGGATGATCCAGATGAGGATTGGGAGAATGTCATATGGTCAGATGAAACCAAAATATAACTTTTTGGTAAAAACTCAACTCGTCGTGTTTGGAGGACAAAGAATGCTGAGTTGCATCCAAAGAACACCATACCTACTGTGAAGCATGGGGGTGGAAACATCATGCTTTGGGGCTGTATTTCTGCAAAGGGACCAGGACGACTGATCCGTGTAAAGGAAAGAATGAATGGGGCCATGTATCGTGAGATTTTGAGTGAAAACCTCCTTCCATCAGCAAGGGCATTGAAGATGAAACGTGGCTGGGTCTTTCAGCATGACAATGATCCCAAACACAACGCCCGGCAACGAAGGAGTGGCTTCAGAAGAAGCATTTCAAGGTCCTGGAGTGGCCTAGCCAGTCTCCAGATCTCAACCCCATAGAAAATCTTTGGAGGGAGTTGAAAGTCCGTGTTGCCCAGCGACAGCCCCAAAACATCACTGCTCTAGAGGAGATCTGCATGGAGGAATGGGCCAAAATACCAGCAACAGTGTGTGAAAACCTTGTGACGACTTACAGAAGACATTTGACCTCTGTCATTGCCAACAAAGGGTATATAACAAAGTATTGAGATAAACTTTTGTTATTGACCAAATACTTATTTTCCACCATAATTTGCAAATAAATTCATAAAAAATCCTACAATGTGATTTTCTGGATTTTGTTTCCTCATTTTGTCTGTCATAGTTGAAGTGTACCTATGATGAAAATTACAGGCCTCTCTCATCTTTTTAAGTGAGAGAACTTGCACAATTGGTGGCTGACTAAATACTTTTTTTCCCCACTGTATATATATATATATATATATATACAGTTGAAGTCCGAAGTTTACATACACCTTAGCCAAATACATTTAAACTCAGTTTTTCACAATTCTTGACATTTAATCCTAGTAAAAATTCCCTGTTTTAGGTCAATTAGGATCACCACTTTATTTTAAGAATGTGAAATGTCAGAATAATAAGAGAGAATGATTTACTTCAGCTTTTATTTCTTTCATCACATTCCAAGTGGGTCATAAGTTTACATACACTCAATTAGTATTTTGTAGCATTGCCTTTAAATTGTTTAACTTGGGTCAAACGTTTCGGGTAATCTTCCACAAGCTTCCCGCAATAAGTTTGGTGAATTTTGGCCCATTCCTCCTGACAGAGCTGGTGTAATTGAGTCAGGTTTGTAGGCCTCCTTGGTCTCACACGCTTTTTCAATTCTGCCCACAAATGTTCTATGGGATTGAGGTCAGGGCTTTGTGATGGCCACTCCAATACCTTGACTTTGTTGTCCTTAAGCCATTTTGCCACAACTTTGGAAGTATGCTTGGGGTCATTGTCCATTTGGAAGACCCAATTGCAACCAAGCTTTAACTTCCTGACTGATGTCTTGAGATGTTGCTTCAATATCTCCACATCATTTTCATTCCTCATGATGCCATCTATTTTGTGAAGTGCATCAGTCCTTCTGCAGCAAAGCACCCCCACGACATGATGCTGCCACCCCCGTGCTTCACGGTTGGGATGGTGTTCTTCGGCTTTCAAGCCTCCCCCTTTTTCCTCCAAACATAACGATGGTCATTATGGCCAAACAGTTATGTTTCATCAGACCAGAGGACATTTCTCCAAAAAGTACAATCGTTGTCCCCATGTGCAGTTGCAAACCGTAGTCTGGCTTTTTTATGGCGGTTTTGGAGCAGTGGCTTCTTCCTTGCTGAGCGGCCTTTCAGGTAATGTCAATATAGGACTCGTTTTACTGTGGATATAGATACTTTTGTACCTGTTTCCTCCAGCATCTTCACAAGGTTCTTTGCTGTTGTTCTGGGATTGATTTGCACTTTTCGCACCAAAGTACGCTCATCTCTAGGAGACAGAATGCATCTCCTTCCTGAGTGGTATGACGTCTGCATGGTCCCATGGTGTTTATACTTGCGTACTATTGTTTGTACAGATGAACGTGGTACCTTCAGGCGTTTGGAAATTGCTCCCAAGGATGGAGGTGGAGGAGGTGTACAATCATTTTTCTGAGGTCTTGGCTGATTTCTTTAGATTTTCCCATGATGTCAAGCAAAAGAGGCACTAAGTTTGAAGGTAGGCCTTGAAATACATCCACAGATACACCTCCAATTGACTCAATTGGCCTTTCAGAAGCGTCTAAAGCCACGACATCATTTTCTGGAATTTTCCACGTTGTTTAAATGCACAGTGAACTTAATGTATGTAAACTTCTGACCCACTGGAATTGTGATACAGTGAATTATAAGTGAAATAATCTGTCTGTAAACAATTGTTGGAAAAATTACTTGTGTCATGCACAAAGTAGATGTCCTAACCGACTTGCCAAAACTATAGTTTGTTAAAAAGAGATTTGTGGAGTGGTTGACCTAAACTTCCGACTTCAACTGTATATATAAACAAGGTCCTAAAACACTGAATACAAGGTCCTAAATCACTGTAAAAAAACACTGATGTCATAGCTACTACTTTTTTAACCAAACCTTATGTGACCAAGTGGAATGACAAAAGTGTTGTCAAGCACACACTGATAAAGACACCTGGCATCAACACTGTCTGATACCCAAGTGTGTTGGAGGAAACACCGCTCACCTGACGACCCGGCCCACCACAAGAGCGCGATGAGCCAAGTAAAGCACACCCGGCCAAACCCTCCACTTACCTGGACAACTGTGCGCCACCCTATGGGATTCCCGGTCACAACCAGTTATGACACAGCCTGGGATCGAACCCAGGTCTGTAGTGACACCTCAAGCACTGCAATGCAGTGCCTTAGACCGCAGCGACACTCGGGAGGCCCCATACTGGAGTTTTGTTCAAGGAATTATACTTTTTTGGGGATGCCATCACAGAAAAGCAATTCAGAAGTAAAAAAGAGAAATAAGCCTAAACTTAGAATGCTAAACCTCCAGTCGAAATCCTTCTTTTTATTCCTGCTGCATGTGGTGTCAAAGTAATGTTATTTAAAAAATTAAATCTCTTAATATCAGAACTGTCACGTTGGACTAAGACACACTTTTCAGAGTTGACAAGTAGAACAGAAGACGACTTATCTTATGACTTCCACTCAATGACAAGTCACATGACTTCCACTCATGGTCAAATGCACAGTAAAAGTGGAGAGACGAGGTGTTGTAATAAACAAGACAATTTCACCTGCAGATATGGGCCTAGGTGTCACAGGTTTTTTTTTTCTCGGGTCGTTACATTCCTGTTCTCCTGCTATGTGGGTTAACTTCCTGATTGGTCAGCGACAGACAGGAGTTGTCCGAGGTGTTTGTGTTGGTCGTTTTGCATGTTTGTTAATCTTTCATCTCTATGGCAGTGTTAAAAAGTGACGTAAAATCTCTGTGTTATATTTAAATACTCCACATTGCTCCAGACACGTACCTATAGCACATTCCTTCACACTCTGTCATTATAGACAGATGGACGGAAGCAACAGAGAGACAGCAAGGCAGCAAGATCTAAGGCACTGCATCTCAGTGCTAGAGGCGTCACTACAGACCCTGGTTTGATTCCAGCTGTATCACAACTGGCTGTGATTGGGAATCCCATAGGGCGGGCGCACAATTGGCCCAGTGTCGTCCGGGTTTGGCCGTCATTGTAAATAAGAATTTGTTCTTAACTGACTTGCCTAGTTAAAAAAAAACAAAATTCCCACTTCCCCTGAATGACCTCATGTCAGGAATACCATACTCCACAAAAGGGGTTATCTTGTTTGCTTATGTCAACTGTAGATACAGCTCACAGAGTCTCCTGCTCCTGCCTCTGTATCCTAAGCAGAGTGGCGCGTGTGTGTGTGCGTGCGAGAGTGAGACAGTGTGTGTGCGTCTATCACTCTGAATGGGTAGTCATCTCCCACTCCCACATTCTCCATTCCCCAGACCTCATGGTCAACAACAGTGTACACCCACACAGGAAGCACCTGTCTGTCTCTGTTATGTGGCTGGAAGAGCAATGGTGGAAAAAGTACTCAATTCTCATACTTAAGTATAAGTAAAGATACCTTAATAGAAAATGACTCAAGTATAAGTAAAGATACCTTAATAGAAAATGACTCAAGCAAAAGTGAAAGTCACCCAGTAAAATACAA
Source organism: Brachymystax lenok tsinlingensis (assembly GCA_030435695.1). Taxonomy (NCBI): domain Eukaryota; kingdom Metazoa; phylum Chordata; class Actinopteri; order Salmoniformes; family Salmonidae; genus Brachymystax; species Brachymystax lenok. The sequence continues at coordinate 29,343,527 of CM059796.1, forward strand.
CTTCAGTAAAAGTCTAAAAGTATTTGGTTTTAAATATACTTAAGTTTTAAAAGTAAATGTAGTTGCTAAAATATACATAAGTATCAAAAATAACATTTCTTATGTTAAGCTAACCAGACGGCACAAGCATTCAAAATGTAACGAGTACTTTTGTATGGAGTAAAATAAAAGTTGGAGTAAAATTTAAAGTTGATTTAGGAAAAAAATTATATATATATTTAGGGATGTAGTGAAGTAAAAGTAAAAGTTGTCAAAAATAGAAATAGTAAAGTACAGATACCCCCAAAAACTACTTAAGTAGTCCTTTAAAGTATTTTTACTTAAGTACTTTACACCACTGTGGAAAAGGGATGACCACCTGCCTTGTTCACTGCAGATGGTCACTGGGTCAGATAGAACATACATCTCAGGTCCATTGTGGTGGATGAGTGAGCAGGTTAACTACCCAACTTTAGTGTGTCAGAGTGTTTTTTTAATTCATTGGTATTCTCTTTCCTTTTAGCTGGAACAACAATATTGTGCAAAGGCTCTTAGTTTCTTACCTGTTAAACTTTACCTGACATACTTGTAATACTGCTGAGGTGAGGTAAAAGGCACATTTCTGTCCTCGGATGCACAATAAAATTCTATTCTATTCTTATGACATTAATGTCAACCGATCACAAACTAATGCAGGTTGATGAAAAGTTAATTGTAACCCCCCCCCAAAAAATATTTTTGGGCATTAATGGGAACCAGAATTAAACCAAGGAATCATTTAAACCTCGGAACCAGTGTCACCATCCCACTGCTTCTAAAAGTTGTTGTCTGAGGGATCTCAAGCTGACAACAAAACAACAGCAGGCCTCATACAAAAGAGACAAAAAAAAACACCACAATTTCCTTTCGCTTTCCCTCCATTCAGGTGTCATTATTTCACGATAGAATAATAGTGTCTGTCTTCACTGTTCTGTGTGATGTCTCGGTCCGTCAAAGAAACCCGTCCCCCTCAGCTGTAGGCCTACACTCACTGACAACAGGATGTTATTGAACAGCCAGACAAGGAAATTACAGTGCCCAAGGAAAATAACCCTACAGCGCAAATTACAGGAAGTATAAAGTGTGTTGTCATCATCTGTGTCTGTTTGTCTGAGTCCCAAATGGCACCCTATTCCCTAGGGGGTCCTGGTCAAAAAGTTGTGCACTATAAAGGGAAATAGGGTGCCATTCGGGATGCACCCTTTGTCTCACTTTGGCCTCAATTTGAATGATTCAGGATCTCATTGGAGCGAATGAGATACACTGACTGAGAAATAATTTGATACAGGTGAAATATACAGACATGTAGGATAATGACATTACTTAAATGTTACTGAAAGCATCTTACACCACTCTGGGTGAGGCATGTCGATTGAGTGTTATTGTTTGTGGTTGACTTAACCTATTATTTTTCAGAACACACATTCAGTTCTCTCAGAAGAAAGAAAAGATGAGTGTTTGCCAGTCTTCTTGAGACAAGGGGAAGTTGTTGGAATTGAGCGTGTTGAAAGGGGTAAGAATGGCACTCAGGTTAGTTACGGCCTTACGCCACACCCGCTGAGAGAGGGGAACACAAAGAGACAGCTCTATAGTTAACACAACTCCACAATGACACAAGTGAAAGAGTTTCTTTGAAAGCTTGTATACTCTCATGTTTATGCGTACTGCTTGTGAGGACGAATGCACACACACACACACACACACACACACACACACACACGGTAAGGCAGTTAAGAGCAAGCAATAATGTCAGTTTGGAGAATAATCTTTTATCTTTGTTTGAAAGACAGACAGAAATCAAGAGAATCTACTAACTAGGTCTACGTCATCTGTACTTTATGTGACCGACCGGGGCTCAAACCCAGGTCTCCCGTGTGCCACAATACTATCTTACAGTTTTTTACAATCACTTTGGCACTAATTTCAGAACCTTGTGGTCATTTTTCAAAACTCTAGACACAAAACTCAAAACGGTCATCACTTGTAAGACAGGCTGTCCAATGTTCAAAACATTGCATTGTGCATTCATATCTTTAAAGAAACCTTGCACTTGCAGAATCATTGGTTCAAATAACTCATTTATCATGAAATACCATAGGAACATTAATTTAGATCACCCACACACAAGATAACGATAGTTTCACTGTGTAGTTGTTTGTACAATCATTAAATATTGTAGTACAAAATATGTGATACATGTTTCATTATGGTACTACAAGTAAATACATCACTGTAAAAGGACTAGTAGAGAGAATACTACAGACACAGTGGAATCACTGAACAAAATCTGAAATGTATTGATGAAATACAATAAAATCCCAACATAGGTTTCTTTGAATCAAAACAAAATAATTAGCTACAAAAAATAAAAAACTACAGTAAAACGTCAACTGCAGTGTTCCTTACCTGGCTTACTGTAAAAAGCAAAACAAAGGATTGATTACTGTAGTTCTATATTTCCATCAACCCTGTCTTGTGGATTTGGCCACAGGTTCTCATCCACATCACAATGGATGTTTTCATTAGCCAAACATCTTGGGGAAAATCTTCAGGCCTGACACTGGTCTGCTGTGATGTCATTGCATGCGTCATCCATGGCCTGGAGAAGGGGGGCTTGTTGCGGGCCTATCATACATTCCTCAATCGGGTTAATTGTGGATGGGCCTGAAACCATGCTTGCACCATTTGAGCATGGTGGAACCTGACATTATCCCACACACAATGGCATAGGTCACGCCATCAGCTCTACAGACCTGATTTATCTCATCAAGGAAGGTTACAAGGAGAGCTGCATTATATGATCCAATACGAGGTCTGCGTCCCACCACACCATCTTCCGATATAGCCGCGCACATGGTGATGTTGGCCCCACGTTGTCCAGGTACTTGGATGGTTGCCCGCTGGCCAATGAAATTCAGACCTCTTCTCCTTGTCTTGGCCAGGTTGAAGCCTGCCTCATCCAAGAATAGGAATCTGTGATGGTTTTCATCAGCATCCAGCTCCATCACCCTCTAAAAATACATTTTGGAAAGAGAATTACTGATTACAATGATGTCGAATTTTGGGGGAATTTTCCACAACAGGCATCTTGAAACTGAACATACTCAGTCCTCAGTTGCTTCACTCTGTCTGCATTTCTTTCACAAGGCACACGGTATAGCTGTTTTAGAGACACCTGGTGCCTTTTCAGCATGCCTGCAATAGTCGACAAACTTATGGTTTCCACATTGTTGAACATGTCGTCATTGTCCAAGATGTGTTGCCGAATTTCTGTAAGGCGAATATAATTTCTGGCCCGAACCAAATTGACCACAGCCCGCTCTTGTTGGTCAGTCAGAATTTTGCCTCTGCCTCCCCTATTTGTCCCAGTCTCAATTCTGCAGGGAAAATAAGAACAGTAAGAACACATTTAGTCACATCACCTACTCTGTGGTACACAGTGGCATGCAGTATACAGTCATTTGACAATTGAGAGTAGCCTAATGTTTAGTGCATGCTGAAGACTTACCGGTTCTCATTGCGGAAAGTTCTGATGATTAAGGCCACGGTTGATCTTCTGAGATTTGGTTGAATCATTGTAGCTGCCTCAGTCATTGTCATGCCATGATTTACAACATGGTCGCCAACTATTGCTCGGATTTCATTGGATACTCTTTTCTGTTGCTGCCGCTGTCTTGGTCCGTGGCCTTGTCCTCTACCACGTTCCCCCACACCTCTCAAACGAGGCCCACGACCACCTCTCTGAAGGGGTGCTTGTCCCCTGCCATTCCTTTGACCACCACGTCTTCCTCATCTTCCTCCTCCCACTGCTTGACCTCTATTGTGACCTGGATCACCTGCCGGCTCCATGTTATCGCTATGTTGTTGTAGGTGGATACCACTCATTTCACTATATACTCATACCACAATATGAAATCAATCATCAGTAACAAGTTGGCAGTATTGGAAAAGCAATTATGAGGGCCTGCATACGAACACTCACCGGCCACTTTATTAGGTACAGGCTATTGCGTGTTAACACAAATAGCCTGCTCCTTCGAACAGTGAATTATGTGGCTGCTTGCAACTCAATATATAGAGTATATAGAGTAGAGAGCTTTAGTTGTTGTTCGACTAAACATTAGAACAGGCAAGATGAGTAATCTTAGCAACTTGACCGTGGTGTGATTGTTGGTGTCAGACATGGTGGTTCCAGCATCTCAGAAACAGCTGCCCTCCTGGGATTTTTACGCACTACAGTCACTACAGTTTACAGAGAATGGTGCGATAAACAAAACACATTCAGTGAGCGGCAGGTCTGTGGGCAAAAACACCTTGTTAATGAGAGAGGTCAGAGGAGAATGTCCAGACTTATTCAAGCTAACAGAAAGGCCACAAATGCTCAAATAACAGCCATTTAAAACAGTGGTGTACAGAAGGGCATCTCTTAACATACAACACCGTGAATAATTCAGGCTGTTGTGGAGGCAAAAGGGGTCCTACCCAGTACTAGATAGGTGTACCTAATAAAGTGTACAGTAATGTCAAATCTGAAAACATGGTCTGGAAAAGTGGTACATGGGACCATAGAAACAGTGTCTGATAAAGAATGATGATGAAATATTACATTCATAGATAATGTAGTCCAATTGGTTCATATTCCACGGTAATTGGTGTCAATGGAGCTCATTATCCTGAAACTTTCATGATCTAAACATGGAATATTGTTAGTCAGTTTCCTTAAACTATGCATGAAGAGTAATGCAACAGATAATTATCATTTTGAGCAGTTGTATCAATTGATAGTTAGATCATTGTAATGAAATGAATAGACAGTGTTCTCAGATGTAATGTGTGAATTGATAGTTAGATCATTGTAATGAAATGAATAGACAGTCATCTCAGATGTAATGTGTGAATTGATAGTTAGATCATTGTAATGAAATGAATAGACAGTCATCTCAGATGTAATGTATGATTTGCATTTTGAAATGTTAATACTTTGATGTTAAGTTGTGTCATTTTGAACAGGTGATTTTAGTTCAATGAACACATGATCTTAGCTTTATGTGTATTGTATCCAAGCAACTGGAAAAAGTGTCCAGAGTTTTGAAAAATGTGCATTTTTATCATCGGTTGTGAGTTTTGTGTCTAGAGTTTTAAAAAATGGCATCAAGGTTCTGAAATTAGTGCCAAAGTGATTGTAAAAAACTAACCCGCTGAGCTAAAGCTAAGGTATAAGCTTGGGTAGCCAACACGAATCTTCAGGTCTTAGACAAGGTTACTCAACAGGCACCTGTATTTCCAACCTATTTCTATTACATTGACTTGTTCATCTGTAACAGAACGGAATGCCAGCCTCAAACTGGGGCCCGAACACACAACCCTCTGCACCATAACACACCGTACTGAAGAAGCACTGTCAATTACACAGACCCAGAAAGGCCTATTGATCTCTGGATCTGGGGTGATAGTACTTCCAGACCCAGAAATGCCTATTGATCTCTGGATCTGGGGTGATAGTACTTCTAGGACTCAGGACGGCAGTAGAGATGCACTTAGTCATCCGCTACACAAACATCCATCATGGTTGGTCAATCTGAATTTCCCAACATCCAGCCGAGTGGTCTGGGAAGTAAGACCAAAGCTGCAGCCTGCACACTGGGCACAGACGTCAATACAATCTATTCCACGTTGGTTCAACGTCATTTCATGGAAATGACATGGAGACAACATTGATTTAACCAGTGTGTGCCCAGTGGCAGTGGTGTAAAGTTATTAAGCAAAAATACTTTAAGGTACTATTTAAGTATCTGTACTTACTTTACTATTTATATTTTTGACAAGTTTTACTTTTACTTTTACTTCACTACATTCCTATAGAAAATATTGTACTTTTTACTCCATACATTTTCCCCGACAACCAAAAATACTTTGTTGTGAAATTCACGCACTTATCAAGAGAACACGTGGTCATCCCTACTGCCTCTGGTCTGTCAGACTCACTAAACACAAATGCATCTTTTGTAAATAATGTCTGATTGTTGGAGTGTACCCCTGGCCAGCCGTACATTTTAAAAACAAGAAAATGGTGCCATCTGCTTTGCTTAACATAAGGAATTTTACGTTATTTATACTTTTACTTCTACTTTTGATACTTAAGTATATCTTAGCGATTACATTTACTTTTGGTACTTAAGTATATTTAAAACCAAATACTTTTAGACTTTTACTCAAGTAGTATTTTACTGGGTGACTTTCACTTTTACTTGAGTAACTTTCTATTAAGGTATCTCTACTTTTACTCAAGTATGACATTTGGGTACTTTTTCCACCACTGCCCAGTGGGTACAGTATATACTTTAGCAAGTAGAGCTCTTCACTTAAAACCCAACTCCTGACGTTTTTTTCTTGTTTAAATTATGAGTGAGTCGACAAGAGAAGAATGCTGAACAAAGTGAACCATTTTAACCCCACATATCACCTTGACCCCTTGACGCCTTATGGAAGTAGACTCTGTGGTTTGGGTTCATGTGATCATAGGGGGGGTCACCCAGGTCCAGTGTCTGACCAGAGAAACAGGCCTCAATAACAGCTACATCACTCCTTTCTCACCTTGTGTATTATCATCTCCCCCCTCCGAGGGCATGTTCCCACCTTCCCCCTCTCTTCACCGCCACCCAGACTCCACCACTCAATTCTTTGTTTTGCTCTTCTCTTCTGTCTCTCAGACTATCACGTTGGGCTTCGTAGTTAGAAAAGGGAGGGAGAGAGGATGAGTGTATCGGTTGCGTACAACGTGTGCCGCTGTCCTGTAATTTGCACGTTGACATGTGCACTTACAGCACGGCTCAGGGACAGATGTAATGACTGGGGCAGGTTACAATAGAGACAGGTGGAAGGGATGGGCCTGTCTGAGTAACCCTGAGAGGGTGGGGGCACCATAAAAGAGGTGTAGACAGACACTGATGATGTCATTGATGTTGTTATTAAGCTGCAGTAAAATTCCCCCTTTATTGTCTATAACCATTCCTGGACAGTATACTCATGAGAGAAAACCACACAGTGACATCGGCTATTACGCGATCCTAGTCAGTTTATGGCCCTCATCCTTTTATGGCCCTCAACTTACATTTAAACAAGTCCTGCCAAGACTGATGCTGTCCTAATATGGACACTGTACACTCTTGCTCATCATAGAACCTGTGACATTTTACGGTCACTGTAATGATCGTCAGTGACGGACCAAGGCGCAGCGAACCAGGTTGAGTTAAACGTGATTTATTTGTCAACTCACACAAACAAAAACAACAAACGAAGATCAAGTGGTGTAGCACCAACGGCACATACACAATAACAGAGTCAACTTCCCACCAGGAAAGAAAGAAAAAAGGGCTACTAAAATATGGCTCCCAATCAGAGACAACGATGGACAGCTGTCCCTGATTGAGAGCCCTACCCGGCCAACAACAAAGAAATACAAAAACTAGAACATAGAATGCCCACCCCAAATCACACCCTGACCAAACCAAAAAGAGACATAAACAGGCTCCTACAGGTCAGGGCGTGACAGTCACACTATGAGTTCATTTCAGTCAATGAGTTCACAGCATGACAGCAATTTCCATTGAGAAAGGTTATTTTGAATCTGGAGGGCCCCTCCCCAGGCGTCATTATTGATAGCGTTATCAAGAAGAGATCTGTGGTAGCATCATTTACTGCACCGTCAGGGATTGGTGACAAACACACTTGTGCACACATGCAGACACACACACACACAGCTTCTATGTACGTTTCACCTCTTCAGGGTCATGGCTGGGGCTTGTCCTAGTGAGGTTGTTTAGGTATGTACGTCTGTCTGTCTGTCTGTCTGTCTGTCTTTCTGTAAGAGGAAACTAGCACCGTGTCAGAGTGTGACTGTTGGGATCAGGTTTACTGGTGTTGTTCAGCAGCCACCCCAAAATATGGCAGGAATCTGAGAGGCAGGGGGCTGGGGCTTTGAGACGCAAAGAGAGAGAGAGAGAGAGAGAGAGAGAGAGAGAGAGAGAGAGAGAGAGAGAGAGAGAGAGGGAGGTTTAAGGAGAGATGGAGAGAGAGAGTGTGTACATGACATATCTCCACAGCAGTGTACATGACATATCTCCACCGCAGTGTTCATGACATATCTACACATCAGTGTACATGACATATCTACACATCAGTGTACATGACATATCTCCACAGCAGTGTACATGCCATATCTCCACAGCAGTGTTCGTGACATATCTCCACAGCAGTGTACATGACATATCTCCACAGCAGTGTTCATGACATATCTCCACAGCAGTGTTCATGACATATCTACACATCAGTGTACATGACATATCTACACATCAGTGTACATGCCATATCTCCACATCAGTGTACATGACATATCTCCACAGCAATGTACATGCCATATCTCCACAGCAGTGTTCGTGACATATCTCCACAGCAGTGTACATGACATATCTCCACCACAGTGTACATGACATATCTCCACAGCAGTGTACATGACATATCTCCACAGCAGTGTACATGACATATCTCCACATCAGTGTACATGCCATATCTCCACAGCAGTGTTCATGCCATATCTCCACAGCAGTGTACATGACATATCTCCACAGCAGTGTACATGCCATATCTCCACAGCAGTGTACATGCCATATCTCCACAGCAGTGTACATGACATATCTCCACAGCAGTGTTCATGCCATATCTCCACAGCAGTGTTCATGACATATCTCCACAGCAGTGTTCATGACATATCTCCACAGCAGTGTACATGACATATCTCCACATCAGTGTACATGACATATCTCCACAGCAGTGTTCATGACATGTCTCCACAGCAGTGTTCATGACATATCTCCACAGCAGTGTTCATGCCATATCTCCACAGCACTGTTCATGACATGTCTCCACAGCAGTGTTCATGACATATCTCCACAGCAGTGTTCATGACATATCTCCACAGCATTGTTCATGACATATCTCCACAGCAGTGTACATGACATATCTCCACAGCAGTGTACATGACATATCTCCACAGCAGTGTTCATGACATATCTCCACAGCAGTGTACATGACATATCTCCACAGCAGTGTACATGACATATCTCCACAGCAGTGTACATGACATATCTCCACAGCAGTGTACATGACATACAATTGAAGTCGGAAGTTTACATGCACTTAGGTTGGAGTCATTAAAACTCATTTTTTAACCACTCCACAAATGTCTTGTTTACAGACAGATTATTTCACTTATAATTCACTGTATCACAATTCCAGTGGGTCAGGTCAGAAGTTTACATACACTAGCTGACTGTGCCTTTAAACAGCTTGGAAAATTCCAGAAAATTATGTCATGGCTAGAAGCTTCTGATAGGCTAATTGACATCATTTGAGTCAATTGGAGGTGTACCTGTGGATGTATTTCAAGGACTACCTTCAAACTCAGTACCTCTTTGCTTGACATCATGGGAAAATCAAAAATCAGCTAAGACCTCAGAAAAAATAATTGGAGACCTCCACAAGTCTGGTTCATCCTTGGGATGATGCCTGAAGGTACCACGTTCATCTGTACAAACAATAGTACGCAAGTATAAACCCCATGGGACCACGCAGCCGTCATACCGCTTAGGAAGGAGACGCATTCTGTTTCCTAGAGATGAACGTAGTATGGTGCGAAAAGTGCAAATCAATCCCAGAACAACAGCAAAGTACCTATATCCACAGTAAAACGAGTCCTATATCGACATAACCTGAAAGGCCGCTCAGCAAGGAAGAAGCCACTGCTCCAAAACCGCCATAAAAAAATCCAGACTATGGTTTGCAACTGCACATGGGGACAAAGATTGTACTTTTTGGAGAAATGTCCTCTGGTCTGATGAAACAAAAATAGAACTGTTTGGCCATAATGACCATCGTTATGTTTGGAGGAAAAAGGGGGAGGCTTGCAAGCCGAAGAACACCATCCCAACCGTGAAGCACGGTGGGATGGTGCACTTCACAAAATGGTGCACTTCACAAAATAGATGGCATCATGAGGAAGGAAAATTATGTGGATATATTGAAGCAACATCTCAAGACATCAGTCAGGAAGTTAAAGCTTGGTCGAAAATGGGTCTTCCAAATGGACAATGACCCCAAGCATACTTCCAAAGTTGTGGCAAAATGGCTTAAGGACAACAAAGTCAAATCATTGGAGTGACTATCACAAATCCCTGACCTCAATCCTATAGAAAATGTGTGGATATATCTGAAAAGCGTGTGCGAGCAAGGAGGTCTACAAACCTGATTACACCAGCTTTGTCAGGAGGAATGGGCCAAAATTCACCCAACTTATTGTGGGAAGCTTGTGGAAGGCTACCCAAAATGTTTGATCCAAGTTAAACAATTTTAAAGGCAATGCTACCAAATACTAATTGAGTGCATGTAAACTTCTGACCCACTGGGAATGTGATGAAAGAAATGAAAGCTGAATAAATCAATCTCTCTACTATTATTATGACATATTATGACATTTCACATCCTTAAAATAAAGCGGTGATACTAATTGAACTAAGACAGAGAATTTTTGCTAGGATTAAATGTCAGGAATTGCGAAAAACTGAGTTTAAATGTATTTGGCTAAGGTGTATGTAAACTTACAACTTCAACTGTATCTCCACCGCAGTGTACATTTGTAAGAAACATTGCCGATGACATCCAGCCATATGTTTCTGCACTACGGAATGTTTCTAAGTGTTTTGTTTATCTGTGTGTTTGTGTGTGTGTGTGTGTGTGTGTGTGTGTGTGTGTGTGTGTGTGTGTGCGTGTGCGTGCATGTGCGTGTGTGTGTACTAGACAAAACAATGAGAGGAGCAGCTTAAAGCAGCCGCGACAGAGACATGCACCTCCTGAGGATACCAAACTGCACTTCCTCAAGTGTCATTTATAGTCCGAGAGTGTCTAAATGGGTTAGAGTGGATGGGTGGAAGGGAGGTAACGCATTCAAACACACTCACACACACGCACACACATACAGTACACATACACACACATTTAGAGCAAGCTATGTACTTACATAGTTATCACATGAGCAGGTAGTGTATTTACCATGTAGGTACTGTACCTTGTTTTACGTAGTACCAGTACAACTGTGAAACACTTTTATAGATTTTGCAACACCCCAATATTCTCAATTTTATTCACAATTAAACATTTGCAAACCAATTTAATTGGGTTTAGTACATAAATGCGAAAAACTCTTTATATTGTGAATGTGGAGAGAAGGAAACACATGGCTGGAAGGATGGAAGAATGGAAGGATGGAAGGATTGCAGGTTTGCCTGCCGTTCTGTACCTTTCAGACTCTGCTCTGGATTACTGACCTCTGCCTGCCCTTGACCTGTCGTTTGCCTGCCCCCTGTTTTTGTAATAAACTTTTGTTACTTCGAACTGTCTATATCTGGGTCTTATCCTGAGGGCTGATAGTTCCATTATCATGAGCCGTCCTCCCCTCAGCAGCCTCTACTTTAGTCCAGGGCTTTGTTTCCCAGTTGCCATTTGACTAATGCCTAACGATGATGGTACCATATGCATCGTTATTTACGAGCCAACTTTTTAAGTGACTCCCAAACAAGCAGGTAGAGAGAACATTGTGGTTAGAGCCTAGTGGTTAGAGCGTTGGACTTGTAACCGGAGGGTTGCAAGTTCGAATCCCTGAGCTGACAAGGTAAAAATCTGTCGTTCTGCCCCTGAACAAGGCAGTTAACCCACTGTTCCCCGTGGATGTCGATTAAGGCAGCCCCCCGCACCTCTCTGATTCAGAGGGGTTGGGTTAAATGCAGAAGACACATTTCGGTTGAAGGCATTTGGTTGTACAACTGACTAATAATGGTGACTTCATTAGACCATGTATCAATACTGATAGGATCGAAAGAAAAGCTGCGCTCCTTTAAGATTTTACGTTAGCATTACAATTATTCCACAATACTGACTACGGATCAGCTACTAGAGAGATATTACCATCTATGGCTGCAAATATTGAGGCTGCTTTTTCCAAATGCTTACACTTTAATCATCACCATTGCGCACATGTTGTTACATATCATGAAATATATTGAAAAAAAATAACAGACAGTAGCCTAGAATTAGCAAAATAGAATTCAACTGAGTGAATATAAAATGTTTTCAATGTGATATCTCGGTTTTCCTTTGAATCATTGTTTTATTCTTCGCTTGTTTGCAACAATTGCAAAGACATCGGCAACATTGTATTTGTAGTCAACTTCTTTCTAAAGTTATCTGTGCCACAGAGAAATGGATAAACCTCTTGATTCTGTGTTTAGTGGAGATCTTCTGTATATAAAGTGACGCAGAAGGGCAAGAAAGCATCTAACGACACTGTTCTACAAGTGGTCTGAGGCAGTCGATAAATAACAAGTGTTTTCAAGTGCAACTTTAGTAACAATGGTCTTGGAAAACAGCTTGGCTACTAAAGATACATGGTAAGATGGTTCTAACGATGATCTCAACGCTACGAAGACTCTGGGAAACGAGGCCCAATACAATTGCAGTGTGTCTTGGTCCTGGTGGGTGACATCGCCGGTCTAGTCCAGTCCAGTCTAGTTCAGTCCAGTCCAGTACAGAAGCAGTGTGTCTTGGTCCTGGTGGGTGGTATAGTCAAGGCTCCTTATCGCAGTTGATCCTCTCCCTACCAGCATTCCTCCTCTGACTGAAATCACAATAATAATAACCAACGTCCTGTCAACAGCAGATCAGACAGGAGGGAGGAGGAAGATGACATGGAGGGAGACCTGATGAAATGATGGTGAGGAAGAGAGGGGTGGAGAAATATAGAGCAGAATGAATGGGGCAGGCAGAGAGAGAGATAGGAAGAGAGATGGAGACAGACAGACACACAGACAGACAGACACACAGACACACAGACAGACAGAGACAGAGAGAAAAGTGGAGCAGAAAGGGAGGGAGGGGACAGTGACCAATAGGGACACTCGGGAGTCGTAAAAGTGCCCCTCTGTGGATCGCCAAACAACCCCAGTGTAGGAGAATTGTCATCGCTCACCAGCTGTGACAGAAGGGGTGGTAGATATTTGGTCCATCGAGCCCTGCGAGAAATGTCCCGAGGCAGTACAGACAGATGCAACCGTGGTAATTACAGGGTTAACCCTTTATAAAGGCCATTTGCAGAGGCCCCCCAAAGGTGTCCCTGCTTCTGCCTGTAAAATAGAGGCTCTCTCTATTGTGCCTGGGAACTTTCCATTGAACCACAGATTTTTCATGTAATTTTTCATGTTAAACTATCGTATTTGCTCCTTTGTTAATGGCACTTTCTTCACAGGAAAAATCTAAGGAATGACAGTTAATGACATTATCTGACGCATTCCAATTCTGTTTTGTTGAAGGAGGAGGAGACGGGAGGAGACAGGAGGAGATGGGAGGAGACAGGAGGAGATGGGAGGAGACAGGAGGAGATGGGAGGAGAAGGGAGGGGACGGGAGGAGGAGGGAGGGGACGGGAGCAGACAGCAGACAGCAGACACACTCATCTTTCATCTCTATGGCAGTCTAAAAAAGTGACGTACAGTTGAATTCTGAAGTTTACATGTACCTTAGCCAAATACATTTAAACTCAGTTTTTCACAATTCCTGACATTTAATCCTAGTAACAATTCTCTGTCTTAGGACAGTTAGGATCACCACTTTATTTTAAGAATGTGAAATAATAGTAGAGAGAATGATTTATTCAAGCTTTTATTTCTTTCATCACTTTCCCAGTGGGTCAGAAGTTTACATACACTCAATTAGTATTTGGTAGCATTGCCTTTAAATTGTTTAACTTGGGTTAAACATTTCGGGTAGCCTTCCACAAGCTTCTCACAATAAGTTGGGTGAATTTTGACCCATTCCTCCTGACAGAGCTGGTGTAATTGAGTCAGGTTTGTAGGCCTCCTTGCTCGCACACGCCTTTTCAGATATATCCACAAATATTCTATGGGATTGAGGTCAGGGCTTTGTGATGGCCACTCCAATACCTTGACTTTGTTGTCCTTAAGCCATTTTGCCACAACTTTGGAAGTATGCTTGGGGTCATTGTCTATTTGGAAGACCCATTTGCGACCAAGCTTTAACTTCCTGACTGTCTTGAGATGTTGCTTCAATATCTCCACATAATATTCCTTCCTCATGATGCCATCTATTTTGTGAAGTGCACCAGTCCCTCTTGCAGCAAAGCACCCCCACAACATGATGCTGCCACCCCCGTGCTTCACGGTTGAAATGGTGTTCTTCGGCTTGCAAGCCTCCCCCTTTTTCCTCCAAACATAAAAATTGTCACTATGGCCAAACAGTTCTGTTTTTGTTTCAAAACACCAGAGGACATTTCTCCAAAAAGTACAATCGTTGTCCCCATGTGCAGTTGCAAACCGTAGTCTGGATTTATTATGGCGGTTTTGGAGCAGTGGCTTCTTCCTTGCTGAGCGGCCTTTCAGGTTATGTCAATATAGGACTCGGTTTACGTGGATATAGATACTTTTGTACCTGTTTCCTCCAGCATCTTCACAAGGTCCTTTGCTGTTGTTCTGGGATTGATTTGCATTTATCGCACCAACGTACGTTCATCTCTAGGAGACAGAACGCGTCTCCTTCCTGAGCGGTATGACAGCTGCGTGGTCCCATGGGGTTTATACTTGCGTACTATTGTTTGTACAGATGAACGTGGTACCTTCAGGCGTTTGGAAATTGCTCCCAAGGATGAACCAGACTTGTGGAGGTCTCCAATTCTTTTTCTAAGGTCTTGGTTGATTTCTTTTGATTTTCCCTTGATGTCAAGCAAAGAGGCACTGAGTTTGAAGGTAGGCCTTGAAATACATCCACAGGTACACCTCCAATTGACTCAAATTATGTCAATTAGCCTATCAGAAGCTTATAAAGCCATGACATAATTTTCTGGAATTTCCCAAGCTGTTTAAAGGCTTAGTGTATATTAACTTCTGACCCATTGGAATTGTGATACAGTGAATTATAAGTGAAATAATCTGTCTGTAAACAATTGTTGGAAAAATGACTTGTGTCATGCACAAAGTAGATGTCCTAACCGACTTGCCAAAACTATAGTTTGTTAAAAATAAATTTGTGGAGTGGTTGAAAAACAAGTTTTAATGACTCCAACCAAAGTGTATGTAAACTTCCGACTTCAACTGTAAAATCTCTGTGTTATATTTAAATACTCCACGTTTTCTCCAGACACTTACCTATAGCACATTCCTTCACACTCTGTCATTATAGACAGATGGACGGAAGCTCATGTATGTCGGACAGACAGAGAGACAGCAAGAGAGACAGACAGACATCCAGGCAGATAGACTGGCATGCAGACAGGCAGGCAGACAGACAGGCAGGTCAACAGACAGACAGAGAGACAGCAAGAGAGACAGACAGACATCCAGGCAGATAGACTGGCATGCAGACAGGCAGGCAGACAGACAGGCAGGTTAACAGACAGACAGACAGACAGACTGACTCAGATGACATACTAACATTTGTTGTAGTAATTTTGAGTATAATCTTTGTATGGATCTCAGCTAGTCTTACTGTAGTAAATGTTCATGGTGTCAGTAACATGGGCTCCAGAGTGGCACAGCGGTCTAAGGCACTGCATCTCACTACAGACCCTGGTTTGATTCCAGGCTGTTTCACAACTGGCTGTGATTGGGAGTCCCAAAGGGCGGCGCACAATTGGCCCAGCATCGTCCGGGTTTGGCCGTCATTGTAAATAAGAATTTGTTCTTAACTGACTTGCCTAGTTGAATAAAGGTTAAATAAATATATATATATAAACATAATTTGCCAACTGGTACCACTCATTAATGCATGTGTGTGAAGGATAGAAGTCATATCCTGGGAGGACAGAGGATGAGAAGACAACTCCCTCTCAACAGAATGTGATGAATGAGATGTCTGAGGGGAGCGAGAGACAGAAGTGGACTCTAAATTACACAGCGCTTCTTGTCAACGGCTCTAATTATTACCCAGGTGAAGTGTGGTGAGTAGAGCAGGATACGAGCGAGGAAAGATAGGAGTGTAAAAACAACACAGAAAAAGAAAACAAGAGCGAGAGAGAGAGCCTATTACAGCGAGTGATACTGTACCAGTAGACTGACGCACCCCAAAAGGGGTTCAAAATGAACCCGTACCAAAATATGTCAATATCAGTCCATTAGGGCTCCCTGTGAATACACCCCTAAATGTAACAAATATATCTTGCCCCCACCCACGCACCCACCCACGCACACACACCATTCTCTTTCTGTTGTTGGCACTTGGTAGTGTTGCGTGGCGCTTGGCAAGTCTGTGGAAAGTAAATCCTCTAAATCAGCTGTCAGAGCTGGATGGCATTCTGCCAAGTCAAATGCTGCTCTGTACCAGAGAACAGTGACACAACAGACAGACAGACACACAGACACACACACACATACATTAGGTAGTAGAGGCTGGAGCAGAGGGCAGCTACAAGTCACTGCCCTATGGCCTTCCTTAACTTCTTAGGGAGTGGCAGCAGAGGTGACGGTTTTGGAGAGTAAAATGCCTGCCACTCAGGCCCAGAAAATAGGATATGCACATAATTTATACTATTGGATAGGAAACACTCTGAAGTTTCTAAAAGTGTTAAAATAACGTATGTGAGTATAACAGAACTGATATAGCAAGCGAAAACCCGAGGAATTTCTGTCCGGAATTTTTTGTTGTTGTTGTGATCTTTGCTCTGTTTGATACTCTCCCTATTGATTTTAATGGAAACCAGCTCCTAGACTGCAGTACCTATGGCTTCCACTAGATGTCAACAGTCTTTATACAGAGTTTGGAAGCTGTAGCCCTGAGCAGAACGGATAGGAACAGGAAATCAGGATTTTCTGATCATAACGCGCCAACCAAACAGAGATTTATGATATAATAAATGACTTTTTCTAACAAAAGAACCATTGGATGTCTTCGTTGGACACTTGGGAAGTCCTCAGCAGAAGTTCTTCGAAAGGTAAGAGATTTATTTTAGGTGTGATATGGGTTTTGTGTGACCCGAGCTGGATATGATTTTATGCTAATGTGGAAAATATGTGGGGTGCTATCCTCAAACAATCGAATGTTGTGCTTTCGCCGTAAAGCCTTTTTGAAATCTGACCTCGCTGTGATATTGCCAAGAATCAGAGCTTTTGATGACTATGCAACATTTGTATATTGATAAATGTTTAATAATTCAACTTTTGGATTTTGATTTTGGCGCCTTACATTTCACCGGGTAGTGTCGGGAGTGGCCCGCTAGCGCGCCGCTACTCCCTAATTAGAAACCGCAATACATGCTTTGGTTTTGTTAAACTACCCACTGGGCGAGAAAACACATTCTATCTTGGGCACATTTGAACAACTTTACGTTGAACATACTTACTTGTTGCTTATGCAATGCATTGAAGATAAATATTGAATTCTCAAAAAGATGCCAAACTTTTGTTTCTGAAGTTAAAATGATTATTTGTGTAATTGACAACATTTTACTAACCAACTTTCCTTGAAAATGCATTGATACTGTGAATATCAGGTCATCAACTTCCAATGTCAGAAAAAGTAACAACAGCATCTCCTATACCAGCATATTGATCAATCTACAGCAGACTTGTTGAAAGTCTCCCATACAAGCTCTAACCAAGACTATCCCTGTTTAATTTCAAGTATAAAGTATGGCTGTTACCAACCAAGACTAACCCTGCTTAGCTTAAAATATAAAGTATGGCTGTTATCAACCAAGACTAACCCTGCTTATCTTCAAATATAAAGTATGGCTGTTACCAACCAAGACTAACCCTGCTTAGCTTAAAATATAAAGTATGGCTGTTACCAAACAAGACTGACCCTGCTTAGCTTCAAATATAAAGTATGGCTGTTACCAACCAAGACTAAGCCTGCTTAACTTCAAATATAAAGTATGGCTGTTACCAACCAAGACTAACCCTGCTTAACTTCAGATATAAAGTATGGCTGTTACCAACCAAGACTGACCCTGCTTAGTTTCACATATAAAGTATGGCTGTTACCAAACAAGACTGACCCTGCTTAGCTTCAGATATAAAGTATGGCTGTTACCAACCAAGACTGACCCTGCTTAGCTTCAAATATAAAGTATGGCTGTTATCAACCAAGACTAAGCCTGCTTAACTTCAGATATAAAGTATGGCTGTTACCAACCAAGACTAAATCTGCTTAGCTTAAAATATAAAGTATGGCTGTTACCAACCTTGACTAACCGTGCTTAGCTTTAGATATAACGTATGGCTGTTACCAACCAAGACTAACCCTGCTTAGCTTCAGATATAAAGTATGGCTGTTACCAACCAAGACTAACCCTGCTTAGCTTCAGATATAAAGTATGGCTGTTACCAACCAAGACTAAACCTTCTTAGCTTCAGATATAAAGTATGGCTGTTACCAACCAAGACTAACCCTGCTTAGCTTCAGATATAAAGTATGGCTGTTACCAACCAAGACTAACCCTGCTTAGCTTCAGATATAAAGTATGGCTGTTACCAACCAAGACTAACCCTGCTTAGCTTCAGATATAAAGTATGGCTGTTACCAACCAAGACTGACCCTGCTTAGTTTCACATATAAAGTATGGCTGTTATCAACCAAGACTGACCCTGCTTAGCTTCAGATATAAAGTATGGCTGTTACCAACCAAGACTGACCCTGCTTAGCTTCAGATATAAAGTATGGCTGTTACCAACCAAGACTGACCCTGCTTAGCTTCAAATATAAAGTATGGCTGTTATCAACCAAGACTAAGCCTGCTTAACTTCAGATATAAAGTATGGCTGTTACCAACCAAGACTAAATCTGCTTAGCTTAAAATATAAAGTATGGCTGTTACCAACCTTGACTAACCGTGCTTAGCTTTAGATATAACGTATGGCTGTTACCAACCAAGACTAACCCTGCTTAGCTTCAGATATAAAGTATGGCTGTTACCAACCAAGACTAACCCTGCTTAGCTTCAGATATAAAGTATGGCTGTTACCAACCAAGACTAACCCTTCTTAGCTTCAGATATAAAGTATGGCTGTTACCAACCAAGACTAACCCTGCTTAGCTTCAGATATAAAGTATGGCTGTTACCAACCAAGACTAACCCTGCTTAGCTTCAGATATAAAGTATGGCTGTTACCAACCAAGACTAACCCTGCTTAGCTTCAGATATAAAGTATGGCTGTTACCAACCAAGACTGACCCTGCTTAGTTTCACATATAAAGTATGGCTGTTATCAACCAAGACTGACCCTGCTTAGCTTCAGATATAAAGTATGGCTGTTACCAACCAAGACTGACCCTGCTTAACTTCAGATATAAAGTATGGCTGTTACCAACCAAGACTAACCGTGCTTAACTTCAGATATAAAGTATGGCTGTTACCAACCAAGACTAACCGTGCTTAGCTTCAAATATAAAGTATGGCTGTTACCAACCTTGACTAACCCTGCTTAGCTTCAAATGTAAAGTATGGCTCTCTCCACCTCGCATTGTATATATACACTACCGTTCAAAAGTTTGGGGTCAGTTAGAAATGTCCTTGTTTTTGAAAGAAAAGCACACTTTTTGTCCATTAAAATAACATAAAATTGATCAGAAATACAGTGTAGACATTGGTAATGTTGGAAATGACTATTGTAGCTGGAAACGGCAGATTTTTTTATGGAATATCTACATAGGCGTACAGAGGCCCATTATTAGCAATCATCCCTCCTGTTTTCCAATGGCACGTTGTGTTAGCTAATCCAAGTTTATCATTTTTAGGCTAATTGGTCATTAGAAAATCCTTTTGCAATTATGTTAGCACAGCTGAAAACTGTTGTTCTGATTAAAGAAGCAATAAATCTGGCCTTCTTTAGACTAGTTGAGTATCTGGAGCATCAGCTTTGTGGGTTCGATTACAGTCTCAAAATGGCCAGAAACAAAGGCCTTTCTTCTGAAACTCGTCAGTTATTCTTGTTCTGCGAAATGAAGGCTTTTCCAGGCGATAAATTGCCAAGAAACTGAAGATCTCATACAACGCTGTGTACTACTCCCTTCACAGAACAGCGCAAACTGCCGCTAACCAGACTAGAAAGTGAAGTGGGAGGCCCCGGTGCACAACTGAGCAAGTGGACAGGTACGCTAGAGTGTCTAGTTTGAGAAACAGATGCCTCACAAGTCCTCAACTGGCAGCTTCATTAAATAGTACCCACAAAACCCCAGTCTCAACGTCAACAGTGAAGAGGCGACTCCGGGATGCTGGCCTTCTAGGGTTATAAGAGTTATAGGGTTATGAGAGTTATAAACCTAGCCTATGTAATTGTCTCTAGGCAGAACTTGTAGCAAACATTTACATTTAACCTCGAAATCATGGTTATGGTCGTGGTTTGGAAATGAACTAAGGATAAGTCTCGGTTTCAATTTGAATTCAACTCTCTGTTTCAAAGAACTGACAAGAAAATGTGGATTTCTTAGAATCCTATCAAACGAACACTCTCGTAGCTCCACTGTTTCCATGAACCTTGACTTAGGCTTACAAACACAGCATTGCACAGCATCCTTGGGGGGGGTCAGAATCCCAGAAGAATATAATGGAGATAGATGTGTCTGAACCGGAACATGCCTGTGTGACAGGAGACGTACCTCCTGGAGAGAAAGCTCTTGTTGTTTTAGCTCAGCCCTGATACCCCGGGGCAGAGAGTGAGTGAATAAGCGATAGATGAACAGATCACTGCCCCCAAGGAGGAGTCATACACAGAGGAGAGAGGGAGGGAGGAAGAGAGGGGGCAGACCCACACACACACCAGAGAGAGTGAGACACCGCTGTCACTCAGTCTCAACAGGTACACGCAGGATACAGACCTCACCAGACAGAGAGAGAGAAAAGGAAAGAGAGAGAGAGCAAGAGAGAGACAAAGAGAGAGAGAGAGAGAGAGAGAGAGAGAGAGAGAGAGAGAGAGAGAGAGAGAGAGAGAGGGAAGTAGAGGGAGCCCACTCAGACACTGGAGGAGGACACAGATAACCTGTCCTATGTGTGGGTCCTCTCAAGGCTTCACAGTAAGTATTCATTCACCATCACCACCCTCTTCTTTGTTACCAGGTCTGTGTGTGTGTATAAATTAGGGTTTCAGTAAATTAGGGTTTCAGTCACACACAGCACAGATTTCACTTTGCTCGTCTCTTTCAAAAGGTCTTATTTTGTTTAATTTGGTGTGACAGTCTTACAAGGATACAGAGATTGTGATATTTGAGTTGTAGGCTTTCATTAAGTTTCTGAAAGCCTGTGTTTTTAGTCACTCACAACACAGATTTCACATCACCCCTCTAAAGTTTATGCGGTGATGTTTTCTCATGAGGCCACAGCTGTGTGGCTTTGAATCATCATGCATCGATTTCAGAGTTTATTTTCTGCTATGTCAGTTTCATAGTTTCATGGTTTCAGAGTTTATTTTCTGATATGTCAGTTTCATAGTTTCATGGTTTCAGAGTGTATTTTCTGCTTTGTCAGTTTCATAGTTTCATGGTTTCAGAGTGAGCTGTCACTGTCCGTTGTGACAGTCATTCCACTCTGCGGTGGTGTGTACCATACGCACATTGTGAAATGTCATCCATCAATGTTGGCTGATCAGTGTACATTTCTAGAGAAGATGGAATTATTTGTGTTCTAATGAATTATTGCTTATTGCTATTATAAACTGGTTGCCAACATATTTAGAGCAGTAAAAAGACATGTTTTGATATACCACGGCTGTCAGCCAATCATCATTCAGGGCTCGAACCACCCAATTTACAATATGATATCACTGGTGATTTAAAGTGAAGATAAGAAACGTTGGGAAACTTCAACTTTATCTTCTCTCAACTGGGATAAAAAGACAAACTGGTACTCTGTAGCTCAGTTCGTATAGCTCGGCGTTTACAACGTCAGGGTAGTGGGTTTGATTCCCAGGACAACACAAATGATTGTAAGTCCTTTTGGATAAAAGCACCTGATAAATGGCACAGAAAACCACCAGCTATCTTCTGATTGTATTCCACCCAAACTTCTGTGTTTACCTGCAAAGGTGCTCTGGATCTAGGATTAGGATTTTAATTCTGGATCTAGGCTTAGGATTTTAACTCTGGATCTAGGATTTTAACTCTGGATCTAGGATTTTAACTCTGGATCTAGGATTAGGATTTTAACTCTGAATCTAGGATTTTAACTCTGGATCTAGGATTAGGATTTTAACTCTGAATCTAGGATTTTAACTCTGGATCTAGGATTAGCATTTTAACTCTGGATCTAGGATTAGCATTTTAACTCTGGATCAAGGATTAGGATTTTAACTCTGGATCTAGGATTTTAACTCTGGATCTAGGATTTTAACTCTGGATCTAGGATTAGCATTTTAACTCTGGATCAAGGATTAGGATTTTAACTCTGGATCTAGGATTTTAACTCTGGATCTAGGATTTTAACTCTGGATCTAGGATTTTAACTCTGGATCTAGGATTAGCATTTTAACTCTGAATCTAGGATTTTAACTCTGGATCTAGGATTAGCATTTTAACTCTGGATCTAGGATTAGCATTTTAACTCTGGATCTAGGATTAGCATTTTAACTCTGGATCTAGGATTAGGATTTTAACTCTGGATCTAGGATTTTAACTCTGGATCTAGGATTTTAACTCTGGATCTAGGATTAGGATTTTAACTCTGAATCTAGGATTTTAACTCTGGATCTAGGATTATGATTTTAACTCTGGATCTAGGATTAGCATTTTAACTCTGAATCTAGGATTTTAACTCTGGATCTAGGATTATGATTTTAACTCTGGATCTAGGATTAGCATTTTAACTCTGGATCTAGGATTAGCATTTTAACTCTGGATCTAGGATGATCATTTTAACTCTGGATCTAGGATTAGCATTTTAACTCTGGATCTAGGATTAGGATTTTAACTCTGGATCTAGAATTAGCATTTTAACTCTGGATCTAGGATTACCATTTTAACTCTGGATCTAGGATTAGCATTTTAACTCTGGATCTAGGATTAGGATTTTAACTCTGGATCTAGGATTAGCATTTTACTCTGGATCTAGGATTAGCATTTTTCAAACTAACTCTATCCAGTCTTTCTCTGTTCATGGCTTTGTCCAGTCTTAATTAAACCCTTTTCACACTACTGAGTGGAGTCGGGCCAAGCTGTACTCCACTGGCTTGGTCCTGCATCCATCACAGGTGCCGGAACTGGCCTGGAAAGGACAATCTGAAAAGAAAATGTCCAGGTCAGAACACCACAGGCAGACACATGCAGACAGAGAGACAGACAGACAGACAGACAGGTAACTGGGACAAGAGCCAGGCTCCAGTCAGTATAGAGAGGAAGTCTGGGCTGATTCACTGGTAATACTGGTTTCCTCCTTGTGAAAGTGATGGCTGACACTTATTTGATGGCTTATTTGACGTGCGCAGGAACCTCTTCCTGAAACCTGGTGTCCTATTTTGGACTGTTACAGGATGTTTGGAACAGGGGGCAGCGATGGTGGGGTGGACGGATGGTGGAGTGGTGGAGGGATGGATGCTACCCTTTGAAGTTTGTTTGTCCGTTAGTGTTCGGTGGGACACTTAGTTAGGGTACCCCCCTCTTTGACTGGTCGACAGCCCTCTTATCCCGCTGTTATCTCCTTCCTCTTTGTCTCACACCTCGGCCTCCTTACTTCCAAATTTAGCTCTATTCAAGACAAAGGAGAGCTTCCTCCTTCAGCACACTTCATCCGCTGTTTGTTTTCCACAATGGGTATCCACTGCTTAGGACAGCAGGAGAGAGAGAGAGAGAGATAGGAGAGAGAGAAAAAAACAAGGAGAAGGTAGAAGAACAGAAGAACAGAAGAACAGAAGAACAGGAGAACAGAAGAACAGAAGAACAGAGGGCAAAAAAAATTATAAGGCAGAACTTGGAGAGATAAAAGAAAGTTAAAACAGGAAGTCCATGACTTCCCCGATTACTTGGGCTATAGCACATTAGAATGATCTTATCTTCTCATCAGCCCGTTCTTATCCTTCTTCTTCTATCTCTTCTAGGCCTCCTCCCAGCACACCAAAGCCATGTTAACATCAGATAGTTCCCCTTCACCTCACACCACAGTGGTCACCACCCCGACCATGTCGGACTCAGACCCTCAGGACCCAGACATGACCCACTGGAGTGAAGCTGAGTTCCAGGAGAGGTGCACCTACATCGTGAAGGACCACCCGTTGGATGAGGAACCGGAGAACCACCCAGAGAACCAGGACAAGACCAAGGCTGAGAGGTCTCTACCCCGAAACCTGGTCCTCAAACGCTGCCCTGACTCCGCAGAGGTATTCTGAACACTACACGTTCCTGTATATGGGGGATGTGTTTTAAAAGTGAGAGTTGAGAGTGAGAGAGTGTTGGCATTTGCATGCAGGTGTGTGAGTAATTGTGTTTTCGTGTGTGTGTTGTAGAGTGAGTGGCCATGCATTAAGTTTCTAGTGTGTGTGTGTGTGTGTGTGTGTGTGTGTGTGTGTGTGTGTGTGTGTGTGTGTGTGTGTGTGTGTGTGTGCATACAACTTTGTACTATATGTTCTCTGAAAACTCCATTTCCATCACTCCAACATCCTTCCTCGGGGGAGGAAACGCTTGACACACCGTTGTCTAATTCCAGCTTTTCCTCTGTGTCTCTTCCTCGCTGCGTACATCTTAAGGAACATGCAAAGACAATAGACAATGAACGCATCCCAAATGGCACCATATTCCCTATGGGCCCTGGTCAAAAGTAGTGCACTATATAGGGAATAGGGTGCCACTTGGGACGCAGATTCTGTCTTCACAGCCACAGCCTTAGGTCACTATGATTAGTTGTTACTTTATATTCCTGGTTCCCATTGTCCCCTACCTTGCCATTAAACCGTAAAGCGGGGACACTGAGACCCACCTCCTGTATCTATGCCCCACGGATCAGTCCGAGGAGAAGTGGATCTGCTAGTTTGATCAACATGAAAGAAAGAACATGGTTGTGCGGTTTGATGTTTAAGGGGCGAATCCTTAACTTGCACTTAAGTAGAATTTTCACACAGTCATGCAATGATGTCAATGGGAGACTAAGTAAATTGTTTTACTTTAAGCAGAAGTTAGGATTTCCCCCCTTTACTGAACAGGAGACTGAATGAGGCCATTATTTGAATTATTTCCAAATGGATCCTTCCTAACACTCTTCCTTGAAGTGATCACAGATCTAAGATGATTGGATATGTGAAAGTGAGGGGTTCCACTGAATCAACGTCATCTGTCCAAATCAGTGATAACATCAAGGGAGGTAGTATGCATTTTCAGAGTATTCTAACATGACCCGAATCAAAGTGTGTCTAATCTAATGGCATGGGCAGCCTTTGTCAATGTGAATGTACAATCACTTTTTGCAACACTTTGACTTGGTTCAAGTCAGGGTCTTTTCCCTGTTTGTGAGGTGTGTGCTCGTTCAGTCAGTCAGTGCATTGGCGTCAGTATGGGGATTGTGCTCGGTGATCCATGCTCGGTGATGCTGCCTGCTGCTTTGAGAGGATACGTTTCACAAACAGACAGTGTAATCCACAGGAGGCTGCTGAGGGGAGGATGGCTCATAATAATAGCTGGAATGAAGTGAATAGAGTGGTATCAACCATATGGTTTCCATGAGTTTGAAGTTGTTCGATACCATTCCATTCATTTCGTTCCAGCCATTACTATGAGCCCTTCCTCACCAATTAAGGTGCCACCAGCCACCTGTGGTCTAATCCCTAGAATGAGGGAAAAGTGGTAACCCTCTGTAAAATCAGAGGAATGTGAGTCCAGGTGTGTTCAGGTAAATACCAGCATCCCCATCATCCTCTAATGATGTCTGTCTGGAGTCTGGCCTACGCTAAAGACTAGGGGGAATTACAGGTGTAGTCTGGGATGGTATGGGGACTAGGAGAGTCCATCCACCATTCAGACAGAAAAGAAAGTAAGACTGACATATAACTGAAAAATAGTATATAGACAATATAACTCTTATCTTGTGTGTGTGTGCGTTTGGTTTTACTATCCTTCTGGGTACCAAAAGTCCTCCCAAGGATAGTAAAACAAGGACAATTCTGACAAGTAGGGACATTGTGCTAGACCCAAAAGGAAAAGCCTATTTTAGGCTTAGGGGTTAGGTTTAGGGTTACAATTAGGGTTAGGTTTAGGATTAGGGGTTTGGGGTTAAGGTTAGGGTTATGGTTAAGGTTAGATTAAGGGTTAGGTTAAAGGTTTAGGTGTTGGAAGATTTTTTTTTTTTTACTGTATATACAAGTATTCATACAGTACCCCTTAACTTATTCCAAATTTTTTGTGTGTTACAGCCCTAATCAATCTACACACAATACCCCATAATGACAAAGTGAAAACATGTTTTTAGTAATTTTAGCAAATGTATTGATAATGAAATACATAAATATGTAATTTACATAAGTCATTTTGTAATTTTTATTAGGATCTCCCATTAGCTAACGCCATAACGCTAGCTAATCTTCCTGGGGTCCAACACCAATTAACAAGATTACAAACAACCACAAATCAAGACTTCACAAACATTCAACAAGTAGACAATACAGACAATTAAAATACCTGACAGGAAACACATTTAACATTCAGTTGATGCTTTCTATTTCCTGTCCAGTCACATGGTTTATCGCAGTAGATGTTCTTTTATTTTTTCTTGAAGGTGGATTTACTTTTTGCCTGAGAAATATGGATTGGTAAAGAGTTCCATTCAGCTACAGTATGGCTCTATATAAAAACTGTAGATTTAAGGCAATTTGTTCTTTGTTTGTCTTTGCTGCCCTGAAATTGCCTGTTTGGTGGTTATGCATATTGCTAGTATTTTTTTAAACCTTTATTTTACTAAGTCAGTTAAGAACAAATTCTTATTTTCAATGATGGCCTAGGAACAGTGGGTTAACTGCCTGTTCAGGGGGAAGAACAACAGATTTGTACCTTGTCAGCTCGGGGAATTGTTGGACTAGTAACCTTCCGGTTACTAGTCCAACACTCTGATCACTAGGCTACCCTGCCACCCCAGTTAGTATGTACTAACTGTCCTGAAAAATACTGTGTTTAAAAAAAATACAACATTCCTAAAGAAAATCAGAAGACAGGATAGTAATTTGTTTTTAACGTAAAGACATGAGAGATTCTGATGCATTTGGATAATATTCATACAGATAGAGCTAATCTGGCATCCCTGTTTTGAGTGATTTGGAGCTTTTTTTTTTTATATATCTTTCTTTGCTGCAGATGACCATATAACTGGACAGTAGTCTAAGTGTGAAAGGACCAGGGATTAGAATCACCTGATTTAGGTGCCACATGTTAGAATCCCTTTTGGCAGTGATTACAGCTGTGAGTCGTCTGTGAGTCTTTTTTTTAAGAGCGTTCAACACCTGGATTGTGCACCATTTTCCCATCGTTATTTTCTAAAATCTTCAAGCTCTGTCAAATTGGTTGTTGATCGTTGCGAGACAACCATTTTGAGGTCTTGCCATAGATTTTCAGGTAGATTTAAGATTTAGATTTTCTTGGTAAGCAACTTTAGTGTAGATTTGGCCTTGTGTTTTAGGTTATTGCCCTGCTGAAAGGTGAATTCATCTTCCAGTGTCTAGTGGAAAGAAGACTGAACCAGGTTTTCTTATAGGATTTTGCCTGTGCTTAGCTTCATTCTGCTTCTTTTTTTATCCTGAAAAACCTCCCAGTCTTAACGGTTACAAGCATACCCATAACATGATGCAACCACCACTATGCTTGAAAATATGGAGAGTGGTACAGCATGCAGTAATGTGTTGTATTGGATTTGCCCCAAACATAACACTTTTTATTCAGGACAAAAAGTGAATTGCTTTACCACATCTTTTGCAGTATTACTTTAGTGCCTTGTTACAAACAGGATGCATGTTTTGGAATATTTGTATTCTGTACAGGCCTTCTTTTCACTTTGTCAATTAGGTTAATATTGTGGAGTAACTACAATGTTGTTGATCCATTATCAGTTTGTTCCTATCACAGCCTAAGTTTAACTAGTAACTTCACCATGCTCAAAGGGATGTTCAATGTGAAGGTTTGCCCCATTCTGAGGTCCTGAGTGCTCTGGAGCAAGTTTTCATAAAGGATCTCTCTGTACTTTGCTCCATTCATCTTTCCTTCAATCCTGACTAGTCTTCCAGTCCCTCCTGCTGAAAAACATCCCCACAGGATGATGCTGCCACCACCGTGCTTCACCGTAGGGATGGTGCCAGGTTTCCTCCAGACGTGACACTAGGCATTCAGGTTAAATAGTTCAATCTTGGTTTCATCAGACTGGAGAATCTTGTTTCTCATGGTCTGAGAAACCTTTAGGTGCCTTTTGACAAACTCCAAGCAGACTGTCAATGTGCCTTTTACTGAGGAGTGGCTTCCATCTGGCCACTCCACCATGAAGGCCTGATAGGTGGAGTGCTGCAGGGATGGTTGTGTTTCTGGAAGGTTATCCCATCTCCACAGAGGAACTCTGGGGCTCTGTCAGAGTGACCATTGAGTTCTTGGTCACCTCCCTGACCAAGCCCTTCTCCCCCGATGGTTCAGTTTGGCCGGGCGGCCAGCTCTAGGAAGAGTCTTGGTGGTTCCAAACTTCTTCCATTTAAGAATGATTGGGGCCACTGTGTTCTTGGGGACCTTCAATGCTGCAGAAAAGTTTTGGTACCCTTCCCCAGATCTGTGCCTCGACACAATCCTGTCTCGGAGCTCTACGGACAATTCCTTCGACCTCATGGCCTGGTTTTTGCTCTGACATGCACTGTCAATTGTGGGACTTTATATAGACAGATGTGTGCATTTCCAAATCCTGTCCACTCAATCGGATTTATGACAGGTGGACTCCAATCAAGTTGTAGAAACATCTCAAGGATGATCACCTGAGCTCAATTTTTAGTCTAAATACTAATGTAAATAAGGTAAATTTGCAAACATTTCTAAAAACCTGTTTTCGCTTCATCATTATGGGGTATTGTGTGTAGATTGAGTGGGGAAAACAATATTTAATCCATTTTATAAAAGGCAGTAACGTAACAAAATGTGGAAAAAGTGAAGGCGTCTGAATACCTTCCGAATGGACTGTATTATACAGCATACATACAGCCCTGTATCTGTCTTCAAAGGTGACAGTATGAGTCAGCAATTACCATGACTATAGGTCCTCTAGGGTTTAGTGCTGTTGGTTTCCCGATATGATAGGGGTGTGTCCAACAACACCCTATCCCTTCTTCCCCGCCCCGGAGGCTAGAGACAGAGGGGGTGAGTTTCACAATTAACACCTTCAGGAGCGAGAACAAGAGTTGTGTTCTGATTAACTCATGAAATATTTACTGTGTGAAATAGGACAACTTCTCCGTTTCACACTCTCAAAGTAAATGCAAGGTGTCATTGAGAAACTCTTTTCATAAAAGCTTCCAATAACCTGTCTTTTTCTATTGGCTTGGTTTACTTTATATGTGTTGAAATGGTAGTCTGGGAAAATCTTCACACTTCACCCAGTTTGGATGAGATGATTGATGAGATGACGTGTACAGCGCATTCGGAAGTATTCAGATCCCTTCCCTTTCTACATTTTGTTATGTTACAGGACTATTCTAAAATGGATTCAATTACTTTTCCCCCCATCAATCTGCACACAATACCCCATAATGACAAAGAATCAAAAAAAACATATAAAAAAAATGCACATTTATTACAATTTTTTAACTGAAATACCTTATTTACATAAGTATTAAGACCCTTTGCTATGAGACTGAGGTGCATCCTGTTTCCATTGATCATCCATGAGACGTTTCTACAACTTGATTGGAGTCCACCTGTGGTAAATCCAATTGAGTGGACATGCTTTGGAAAGGCACACACCATCTAACTCCCGGTAACCACTACCAGCCTCTAACAAACAAACCTGAACAGAATTACAAACACGCACACAAACATGGGGGAAACAGAGGGTTAAATACATGCACATGTAATTGGGGAATAGAAACCAGGTGTGAAGAAAACAAAGAAAAATCAAATGGAATTTGAAAAATGGATCGGCGATGGCTAGAAAACCGGTGATGTCGACCGCCGCCCGAACAAGGAGAGGGACCGACTTCGGCGGAAGTTGTGACAGCTATCTTCTGTATACCACCCCTACCTTGTCACAACACAACTGATTGGCTCAAATGTATTAAGAAGGAAAGAAATTCCACAAATGTTAACAAGGCACACCTGTTAATTGAAATGCATTCCAGATGACTACCTCATGAAGCTGGATGAGAGAATGCCAAGAGTGTGCAAAGCTGTCATCAAGGCAAAGGGTGGCTGCTTTGAAGAATCTCAAATATAAAATACATTTTGATTTATTTAACACTTTTTGGTTACTACATGATTCCATATGTGTTATTTCATAGTTGTAATGTCTTCACTATTATTCTACAATGTAGAAAATAGTAAAAGTAAAGAAAAACCCTTGAATGAATAGGTGTGTCCAAACTTTTGACTGGTTCTGTATGTGTATATATATATATATATATACATGTGTGTTATTGTTGCTTTAGTCTGTATGAACATTTACAATAACATGTTTGAAAGAAAGGAAACAGTTTCCTGGTGAGTCAGAAACCTTGACAGGGTGTGTGGCTAGTTAGCTGGAACTAACATAGATCTGACATGACAGTCAGAAGTTGTATTCTTTTCTCAATGGGCATTCACTTTGTCATCTTATCTTCTGAATGGTCCATTGTTTGATGATGTAATTTCCTGTGTGGTACAGGTGCTTGGGGTGACCAGTCGGGAGCTCATTCCGAAGGGGACGCGGTTTGGCCCTCTGGTTGGCCAGAGTTACACCAATGACACAGTGCCCAAAGATGCCAACAGGAATTACTTCTGGAGGGTAAATGAGGGACATTGTGGGAACTCATTTTGGTCATATCCTGTTAAATTCTAAAAAGGGGTGCAACAATTGGCACTTGTGGTCTTGCATCCTGTGTAATATCTGTGTGTGTGTGTGTGTGTGTGTGTGTGTGTGTTTTATGCCAGCCGCGTGTCATTTTTTTTACTGTAAAGAATGTGTAATAATGTGTGTTTGCTCATTGGTGAGAAGGCAGCATGAGGTCACACACACAGCTGTTAAGTTTCAGTGACACCGTGGTCCTCCTCTCTCTGCTCCGCTCTCCGCTACTTTCGGTAGTGCCATGGTCTCACTGCCGGGAAACACACACACACACACACACACACACACACACACACACACACACACACACACACACACACACACACACACACACACTGACTGAGCAAGGAAGTGGCTTAGGGTCTACGAGCCACGACTTCCACATGCAAATAACACAGCTAACGGGCATAGGCCTGCAAACAGCATAGTCATGATGACACAGACCTACAGCGACAGTCCCGACACCACATATAGACAACGGGGCCACAACACAGACATGAGATCAACATAGATGACCTAGACACTAAAGTCATGAGTCAATCTGCAATAACACTGCTTCCAGACAAAGACCAACAAACAAAGTGATGTAAAGAGCTTAGCAGAGGGAGGGAAAGTGTGATAGAGCAGAAAACCAGGGAGAAAGATCCAACTGAATGTTGTCTGAGAGGGACTATTATAAGAAAACACTGTAATCGGTTGTTGTGTAAATTCAACCGACTTTCTTGCTCTCCAGGAATGTGTAGTCATTTAGGTGCGCTGTATGGGTACATAGGTCTGAATGAAGTTAGAGTGGTATAACTTTGCACAGTCAGTTGTGAGCGGACTCGAGTAGAGTCATCATACTGTCATTCCAGGTAGCCTAGTGGTTAGAGCGTTGGACTAGTAAACGAAAGGTTGCAAGATTGAATCCCTGAGCTGACAAGGTAAAACATCTGTCGTTCTGCCCCTGAACAAGGCAGTTAACCCACTGTTCCTAGGCCATCATTGAAAATAAGAATTTGTTCTTAACTGACTTGCCTAGTTAAATGAAGGTTAAATAAAAAATTCAAGTCAATGATCAATGTCAAAAACAAAACCCACAGAAACCCACAGCCCACCACCCACAGATTAAACCCACCTCCAAAACACACACACCTCATATGATAAGTAGGACACACTGTTAGATGTTTTTGTAATTTTTCAACAGTAGGGTACTGTATAAACTGAATACAGTAGATATCTTTCTCTCTATATATATCCCCTCTATTTCTCTCTATATATATATATCCCCTCTATTTCTCTCTCTCTATATATATCCCCTCTATTTCTCTCTCTCTATATATATCTCTCTCTTTCTCTCTCTCTATATATATCCCCTCTCTTTCTCTCGCTCTATATATATCCCCTCTCTTTCTCTCTCTCTATATATATCCTCTCTCTTTCTCTCTCTCTATATATATCCCCTCTCTTTCTCTCTCTCTATATATATCCCCTCTCTTTCTCTCTCTCTATATATATCCCCTCTCTTTCTCTCTCTCTATATATATCCCCTCTCTTTCTCTCTCTCTATATATATCCCCTCTCTTTCTCTCTCTCTATATATATCCTCTCTCTCTATATATATATATATCCCCTCTCTTTCTCTCTCTCTATATATATATCCCCTCTCTTTCTCTCTCTCTATATATATCCCCTCTCTTTCTCTCTCTCTATATATACCCTCTCTTTCTCTCTCTCTATATATATCCTCTCTCTTTCTCTCTCTATATATATATCCCCTCTCTTTCTCTCTCTCTATATATATCCCCTCTCTTTCTCTCTCTCTATATATATCCTCTCTCTTTCTCTCTCTATATATATCCCCTCTCTTTCTCTCTCTCTATATATATCCTCTCTCTCTCTATATATATATATATATCCTCTCTCTTTCTCTCTCTCTATATATACCCTCTCTCTTTCTCTCTCTCTATATATATCCCCTCTCTTTCTCTCTCTCTATATATATCCCCTCTCTTTCTCCCTCTCTATATATACCCTCTCTCTTTCTCTCTCTCTATATATATCCCCTCTCTTTCTCTCTGTCCAGGTGTTTTCAGAGGGTCGGTTACATCACATCCCAGATGGCTTGGACGAGGAGAAGAGTAACTGGATGCGCTACGTCAACCTGGCCCATCGTCACAGGGACCAGAACCTGGCGGCGTGCCGGACTGGCATGGCCATCTACTTCTACACGGTGAGAGCCGTGCCACCGGGCCAGGAGCTGCTTGTGTGGAACTGCCCGGAGTTAGCCAACCGCCTCAACTGCATGCCCCCTGGAGAGCTCACCACAGAGAGAATTGGTACGTTTTGTAATGCAGAGGTCTGAAACTTGTGGCCCAGGAGCTATCTCCAGCCCGCAAACTGCTGTTTTGTGGCCCCCTCGACTAACATCAGATTCATATTGGAATCAAGCCTGCTACTAATGTACTTAATCCATTTTACTACTAGGCCAGGCTAACGGATCCAATCCCATTTCATCCAATCTAGTAAGGAATGGGACAGTGTGGAGTCTCTGATACTTGTATTCACTGTGGTGAGTGGAGGAGAAAGAAAATCAATATGATCAATGAGTGTTCGGCACATGGGAAGGAGTACGGAGCAATTCCTAGAGTTTCCTAGAGCTCTGGGTGGAAGTGGGTGGTTATTCAAAGCCGAAAGCGCTCAGTCAATGGTCCAGCCGCCTGACACACTCTCTGTGTGGGTGTTTACCCAGTAATAAAAGTCACACCCACAGGCCTTTGTGAAGGAGGGAGACAAAGAAAGGAGAGAAGATCTAGCTCCATGTGTCACCAAGAGAGGTTTTGTCTTGATGTAAGGCGAGACCAATTTCAGGTCTCAAAGCAAGGTTTCAGTTTCCTTTTTTTCCAGTGCACACATACACACTCTCTCTTTCTCTCTCACACACAGTGTCTGTGTGTATGTTGGGTGGATGTGTGTGTGTTGGGTGGATGTGTGTGTGTGTGTGTGTGTGTGTGTGTGTGTGTGTGTGTGTGTGTGTGTGTGTGTGTGTGTGTGTGTGTGTGTGTGTGTGTGTGTGAGAGAGAGAGAGAGAGAGAGAGAGTATCTGTGTGTGTGTTGGGTTGGGGTGTGTGTGTGTTGGGTGTGTGTTGGGTTGGGGTGTGTGTGTGTTGGGTGGGTGTGTGTTGGGTGTGTGTGTGTGTGTGTGTGTTGGGTGGGGTGTGTTGGGTGGGGGTGTGTGTTGGGTGGGTGTGTGTGTGTGTTGGGTGGGGGTGTGTGTGTTGGGTTGGGGTGGGTGTGTGTGTGTGTGTCATTGCACTTATTGTCAACTCAGTTTGTCTCAACTCACTGCTCTCATCTTGTGTCTGTCTGTCTTGGAGTGTATGGGGCCTTTTAAGAGTTACTGTATATAACGCTCTGATTTCAAGAGTTACTGTATATAACACTCTGATTTCAACTAAGAGTTACTGTATATAACACTCTGATTTTAACTAAGAGTTACTGTATATAACACTCTGATTTTAACTAAGAGTTACTGTATATAACGCTCTGATTTCAACTAAGAGTTACTGTATATAACGCTCTGATTTCAACTAAGAGTTACTGTATATAACGCTCTGATTTCAACTAAGAGTTACTTTATATAACGCTCTGATTTCAACTAAGAGTTACTGTATATAACACTCTGATTTCAACTAAGAGTTACTGTATATAACACTCTGATTTTAACTAAGAGTTACTGTATATAATGCTCTGACTTCAACTAAGTGTTACTGTATATAACGCTCTGATTTCAACTAAGAGTTACTGTATATAACTGACACTAACTGACAACAAAAATAATCCTGAATCGAGACCCCATTTGACTATGTCGGGATATGACTGTGTAAAGCCCCTTCACCAGCCAACACACACAGCTCTGCTAGCTGTAACTTGTCTCCTATAGCCACTCTCTCCCTCCCTCAGCCTAATTTGGGTCCTGATCAGCCGGCTATTGTTTCACCTTCAGTATCAGCTTCCATAGAGCGCCCGGACAGGTCTGTTAGTGAGAAGCATACGATCTTAACAGCTGACTGACATAGGTCTGAGATCTGAGTTCATAAAAAGTACAAAAAAACTGGTTGAACTGGAGCTATTTCCTCTTTTAGAGTGGAGTGAGAGGCTGAGAACTAGACAAGTGATGTCGCAATGTCATAGATAGGAGCACAGTGGAGAAGGACATGATCTCACACTGAAGGTATGCGTGTCAAGTGGTGTATCTGTGGCGATGGGTTCTACTGTAAAAAGAGAGTGATACCGACTCATAAACAATTGGTTCTACTGTAAAAAGAGAGTGACACCGACTCATAAACAATGGGTTCTACTGTAAAAAGAGAGTGACACTGACTCATAAACAATGGGTTCTACTGTAAAAAAAAAAGTGACACCGACTCATAAACAATGGGTTCTACTGTAAAAAAACAGTGACACTGACTCATAAACAATGGGTTCTACTGTAAAAAGACAGTGACACGACTCATAAACTATGGGTTCTACTGTAAAAAGAGAGTGATACCGACTCATAAACAATGGGTTCTACTGTAAAAAAAGAGTGACACTGACTCATACACAATTAGTTCTGCTGTAAAAAGACAGTGACACGACTCATAAGCAATGGGTTCTACTGTAAAAAGAGAGTGACAGACTGCAACTCGTGATTGTGTCCCATGTGCATCCCATGCGTGGTACAGTAGACTAAACTCATCAAGCTGCATATTATAGTTCCATGGTACTTTTGCGCAACAACATTTTACTCTATGTGCGTCTGTGTCTTTTTTTTTGTCCCACAGAGCAGAACCAGGTTTGCAGGAAGAGTTCAGGGAAGAGGGGGTACAGCATGTCAGAAATCCTGAGGAAGGAGCCCACCAAGCCCCATTCCACTTGCCCCCTATTCCCCGAATCCGCACTGTCCCCAACCTGCAGCCCTGTCCTACCCCTCTGCCCCCGTGTGGTCTACCCCAGCTACCCACATATCCTATACTGTGGCCCCCCCATCCCCAAAAGAACACCGGTCAGCAGCCATGTCACCCCCCACATGTACTTTCCTGTTAATCCTACCCCGGGCGTCTCCATCACAGCCAAACATTACCCAGAGTCCTCGGTGCCAGGCCAGATGTACCCCAGTCAACGGGGCAGTCCCTACCTCATACCTCACTATCCACTTGGCCTTAACAGCCTACGACCTCACACATACCCCCTGTGCAGTGACAGACTAGCTCCACATATGCCACTTCCACCTCACATGCTGCCCTTTGAGGGTTACCCGCACTTCCTGCACCCATCAGCCAATGGACACGAAAAGCTCCCGGTTTCACTGACCACTACACACAAAAACTTCTCACTTACCAATGGCAGCAGAGATCTTCCCTTTGCCCTGACAAAAAAATACGTAATTTGTTTGACGACCAGTGAGCGCAAACATCTTGGTGACCTTATGCCCTCACCAAAGAAATACATCAAAAACCTCACTGTGACACCAACTGAAAACTTCAGGGATTCTAAGCCTGCCCTTGCCAGCAGCACCTTCGATGACCAGCCTCTACCAGCCACCTCCATGGCCTCATTCATGGCCTCATCCCCTCTCGCACCTAGAGGAGGCTCACCACCGGCAGGCCTGGCTGCCTCCTCTGACTACCTCCCCTCCAAGCCCACATCCGCCCTGCTGAGTTCCAGCCACAGTGCAGAGGAAGGGGCAGTAGACCTGCGGAAGGCCAGACGTGGTGGACGGGTCATCGGGTACAAGACCCTGTCCTACCCGCTCACCAGGAAGAACGGGAAGATCCGGTACGAGTGCAACGTCTGCAGCAAGATCTTCGGTCAGCTGTCCAACCTCAAGGTCAGTCCCCGTTAAATAACTGTCCAACCTCAAGGTCAGTCAGTCCCCATAAAATAACTGTCCAACCTCAAGGTCAGTCAGTCCCCTGTTAAATAGCTGTCCAACCTCAAGGTCAGTCAGTCCCCTGTTAAATAGCTGTCCAACCTCAAGGTCAGTCAGTCCCCTGTTAAATAACTGTCCAACCTCAAGGTCAGTCAGTCCCCTGTTAAATAGCTGTCCAACCTCAAGGTCAGTCAGTCCCCTGTTAAATAGCCAATATCAGAGATCATACATTATGTTTAGATGATAGTTTATGTTAATAGGACATCATAATTAAAATAGATTTGTTTATAGAATAGTTTGTGGTCATACGGACATCCTTAAAAAACGTAGGTCCTGAGGTAATTAAGTATGCATGAAAACAACAGAAAGGCCAGCACACTTTTCATTAAATAGATTTGTCTCATCCTGTTTTTTGTCTTTCCAAACTTCTTTGATGTTATTTTTATTCATTCTATGTTTCCTTCCTCCTTGCTATTCTGTTGCCTGTCTCCAGGTCCACCTGCGTGTCCACAGTGGAGAGCGGCCCTTCAGGTGTCAGACCTGCAGTAAGGACTTCACCCAGCTGGCCCACCTCCAGAAACACTTCCTGGTTCACACTGGGGAGAAGCCACATGAGTGCCAGGTACAGTAGGCTGAGATCTGATTATCTGCTTATCTAGAATATCTCTGTGTGTCTGTCTGTCCTTCTATCTGGAATATCTATCTATCTATCTATCTATCTATCTGTCTGTTTATCTAGAATATCTATCCATCTATCTGTCTGTCTATCTGTCTGTCTGTCTGTCTGTTTGTGTCTGTCTGTCTGTCTGTTTATCTAGAATATCTATCCATCTATCTGTCTGTCTATCTATCTGTCTGTCTGTCTGTCTGTTTGTGTCTGTCTCTCTGTCTGTCTGTCTGTCTGTTTATCTAGAATATATGTCTGTCTGTCTGTCCCACAGTGTCACTATGCCATACCCCCACAAAAGCCCATGAGACTACAAATCTGCCTATCTGTCTGTGTATGTCTGTCTCTACAGTATCTGTCTTTCTGCCTCTGTCTGTCTGTCTGTCCCACATTGTCACTATGCCATACCCTCAAAAAGCCCATGAGAATACAAGACATTGCATATCAAGCTTCTTTTCCAACATTAGCAAGCATGAAATCTTTGCCTTTACGTCAACTAACATTTTAACCTCTCTTGTTGCTTTGTGCTCCATCTCTTTCCCTCACTCCAGGTGTGCCGCAAGCGCTTCAGCAGCAGCAGCAACCTGAAGACCCACCTGCGTCTCCACTCAGGCGAGAGGCCCTAACAGTGCAAGCTGTGCAGCGGCCGAATTCACCCCAATATGTTTACCGTAAGCTCCACAAGCTCCTGCACACAGTTCAACGCCCACACCGGTGCCCACTCTGTTCATGCTCCTACCTTCACCACTGCCTCTTCCAGGTGCACCTCTGAGGCTTCTGCCCCGCTGGCTCCACCCCCTCAGGCCCCGCCCCCTCAGCTGAAGAGCTTCACTGCATCAACACCGAGATCGAACAGTTCGACCTGAGAAAGGCGGCAGAACGCTTAAAGAAGATGGTGATGGAGGCCGAGGCAGAGAACCGGAACACCTACATCAGCATCCTACTGCAAGAGATGAGGACCTCCAGCCACCAGGGGAGCGCTGATAAAAATGTGTTGTTCCTGGAGCTTGGTTTGTACGAAGCAGCAGCAGGAAGGTAGTCCTCGGTCCTTAGAGGTTGCAGCATCGCAGGAGCCCTCTACCTCTGCATGCTGGCCATATCAAACCGGAGTCGGCCATATAATATAACAAACCACTAATACCCTTTTCACACTACTGAGCCTAGACATCCCAAGCTATACTTCACTGGCCTGATTGATTATTCATCCACATTATTTCCTGGGAATGTATACTGGAAAGGACAATGTGAAAAAGAAATACCCGGCAAAGTACAGCTTGGTCGAAAATTATAGTGTGGAAAGGGTACAATAATCCATCATGCTGACAGTGGCTGATAGTGACCTTGACTGTTTGAAGCAAGGCTTTGTCTCCATTACAGGGGTCTTTCCTCTCAGGGCTATGTGAAGAAGTAGGACAACCATGAGAACCTTATTGTGAGAGCATATAAACATGATACTTGTATTGTACCTACTAAATCCTCTGCCTTATTATTTATTTATGAAGCAGCTTATTGTAACCTGAGGAAGCCAGAAAGACAAGGAGATTTGTGATCAAATGTTTATAACAGGGTTCTATTTCCTACCATCTGGTTTTGTTATTTTGTACTGCTTGATGATGTGGAGTAATAACAGAAAAGAGACAATTCATGTCTTACTTTAAATTTGTATGTGTTTATTAACTTTTTTGTGTGTGAGTTTATTTAATGAATTGATTTAATGAGTTGATTTAATGTGCCACATGTCAAAGGAAGTTGTTATCTTGATGAACTCTCCTTCCTACTGCAGTCGCCCACACTGTGTTTCAGAGCTCCGGTAATGAATGACAAGTCGCTGATACATACATGTACGGTCGCTCTCTCTCGCTTTCTCTCGCTCTCTCTCGCTCTCTCTCGCTCTCTCTCACTCTCTCTCGCTTTCTCTCGCTCTCTCTCACTCTTTCTCGCTCTCTCTCGCTTTCTCTCGCTTTCTCTCGCTCTCTCTCACTCTCTCTCGCTTTCTCTCACTCTCTCTCGCTCTCTCTCTCTCTCTCTCTCTCACGCTCTCTCTCGCTCTCTCTCGCTCTCTCACACACACGCACACACACTTCAGAAAATCTGCTTTTCCAATCAAAACGAATTATTAGGGATGTGTGATCAGAATCAGATGTTGATCAGGATTCAGAGTTTGAAATGGGATAAGCATGTGTGTGTGTGTGTGTGTGTTGGGTGTGTGTGTTGGGTGTGTGTGTGTGTGTGTGTCCGTGTATGTATTATCTCTCAAATGTATCACTTCCAGTTGCCAGCAGCAGTTGAACTCATTGATACGGGAAACTGTTCACACATGAGATGTTCCTCACTTTCGATCACATACACAACCACCCACAACCACCCACTCTCTATGTCCCACACACTACTATTGAGACCAATGTGCTGACTCCCCAGAGATGTGAATGATGAAACTGAAACACATGAGTAAATGATTCATTTAGTTTCCTGCAACAATCCAGTAAATTGTTACACACGGTATCGATTTAGACCACAACTTATTCAAAGTTCTGTCCCCACTTTTTCCCTTTCACTCAAGGTGAAAGGGTTATGCACACACACACACACACACAGACACACACACACACATCACACACGCACACACAGACACACATCTGATCAGACTACACACAAAACTAAACACAGAGGGATCAGAAGTCCTCAACTGGCAGCTGCATTAAATAGTACCCGCAAAACACCAGTCTCAACGTCAACAGTGAAGAGGCGACGCCGGGATGCTGGCCTTCTAGGCAGAGTTGCAAAGTAAAAGACGTATCTTTGACTGGCCAATAAAAATAAAAGATTAAGATGGGCAAAAGAACACAGACACTGTTGCCTCTTCACCGTTGACATTGAGACTGGTGTTTTGTCTGTACTATTTAATGAAGCTGCCAGTTGAGGACTTGTGAGACGTCTGTTTCTCAAACTGGACACTCTAATGTACTTGTCCTATTGCTCAGTTGTTCACCGGGGCCTCCCACTCCTCTTTCTATTCTGGTTAGAGCCAGTTTGCACTGTTCTGTGAAGGGAGTAGTACACAGCGTTGAACGAGATCTTCAGTTTCTTGGCAATTTCTCTCATGGAATAGCCTCCATTTCTCAGAACAAGAATAGACTGACAAGTTTCAGAATAAAGTTATTTGTTTCTGGCCATTTTGAGCCTGTAATCGAACCCACAAATGCTGATGCTCCAGATACTCAACTAGTCTAAAGAAGGACAGTTTTATTGCTTCTTTAATCAGAACAACAGTTTTCAGCTGTGCTAACATAATTGCAAAAGGGTTTTCTACTGATCAATTAGCCTTAGAAAATGATAAACTTGGATTAGCTAACACAACGTGCCACTGGAACACAGGAATGATGGTTGCTGATAATGTGCCTCTGTACGCCTATGTAGATATTCCATGGAAAATCAGTCGTTTCCAGCTACAATAGTCATTTACAACATTAACAATGTCTACACTGTATTTCTGATATTTTTTATGTTATTTTAAGGGACAAAAAATGTGCTTTTCTTTCAAAAACAAGTACATTTCTAAGTGACCCCAAACTTTTGAACGGTAGTGTAAATTTTTGTGATACTGAGGATTATAAACCAGGATAGCCACTTATGATCGAAGAAGAGGTGGCGAAAAAGTGTCAGGTGACGTGTCACGGTCAATGTGACCATCGGGAGTTTGTACAGTACCTAGTGTACGGTGCACTACCTCTTTAAAAACCGCACAGTGACGTCAGATATTTCTTGACAGGAGCCAGCCAGCAAAACGAGGATGTAACGGATCCACCAAGGGAGAAGGATGACAATAATAATGTCCCCGGTTGGTTCTCGCGGCGCCCACGTCTCCGTATCATGATAAACGCTGGGCCCGTTGACCGTGTGATGCCCTCCGCGGCTCGGAGCGGGTGTTGGATAGCATGGTGCCAAGCTATCCTTTTCGGTGTGTCCGGGCTGGTGATACTGGCCGAAAGAACCTCGCGTAAGTGGACACCTAATACTAGCCACTTTAACTTTTGTTCTATTCTGCAAATAAACATTCACAGCACGTTCAAACAAACCTTGGACCCCTTTAGTGACCTTCACTGAGTTATATGCATTGGTAGAGCTCTTGGTTTTGTCGACAAAATGTACTGTTATGGGCTTCACGGAATGCGTATTTAGCTACAGTCTATCGTGCGCTAATTCCAGTACAGTTCAGCATCACACTAGCTAGTTAGTATAAGTACATAATGTGAATGTGGCGTGACCCGGTAACCTTGCTGCGCATTGTTTCATTGTGGTCTCTAAACCCTTAGATACCGGGACCCAGTTCCTTGCATGAAAATTAAGCAGTGATTCGGACAGCCTCCCTCAGGAGACCTTCAAATAACATATTTCTGGAGAATAAAAAATTATATATATATATATATATATATATATATATATTTGTAAACATATGATAAAATATGTGGTTTGCATCACTTGATGCCCTATGTCGTGTCAAGTGACTATACTTTGAAAATGTACTCAGGTGTCTCTGGACATCTTATGAGTATTTTGCATGCACTGAATTTCAGAAACTCACTTCTCTGGCAATGTACAAGATTAGTTTGGAGGAGCAGAACTTCCGTTTTTACAGGTTGGTGATGTCCACCATTTTCAGCACCAATGTCCGGTAGTGTAGACCATACTAATTACCAAGAGAGTTCTCATTTATATTTTTCGTAGCTGTATATTTACCACCACAAACCAATGCTGGCACTAAGACCGTACTCAACGTGCCGTATAAGGCCGTAAGCAAAAAAGAAAATGCACATACAGAGGCGGCATTCCTAGTGGCCGGTGATTTTAATGCAGGGAAACTGTGCAACTAGATGCAAAACAACTCTAGATCGCCTTTACTCCACACACAGACACGCATTCAAAGCTCTCCCTCGCCTTCCATTTGATAGATCGGACCATAACTCTATCCTCCTGATTCCTGCTTACAAGCAAAAACTTGAACAGAAGTACCAGTGATGCGCTCAATACGGAAGTGGTCCGATGAAGCGGATGCTAACCTACAGGAATGTTTCGCTAGCACAGACTGGAATATGTTCTGGGAACCGTCCGATAACATTGATGAGTTTACCACATCCGTCACCGACTTCATTACTAAGTGCATCGACGACGTTTTCCCCACAGTAACCGTATGTACATATCCCAACCAGAAGCCGTGGATGACAAGTAACATCCACACTGAGCTAAAGGATACAATTGTCACTTGCAAGGAGCGGGTCACTAAACCGGACGCTTACAAGAAATCCCGCTATGACTTCCGAACCATCAAACAGTCAAAACTTCAATACAGGACTAAGATCGAATCCTACTGCGCCACAATACCCTTTTCCACCTAGACAACACCTATGTGAGAATGCTGTTGATTGACTACAGCTCAGCGTTCAACACCATAGTTCCCTCCAAGCTCATCACTAAGCTCAGGACCCTGAGACTGAACACCTCCCTCTGCAAATGGATCCTGGACTTCCTGAAAGTCCGCCCCCAGGTGGTGAGGGTAGGCAACAACACATCCGCCATGCTGACACTCAACACGGGGGCCCCTCAAGGTGCGTGCTTAGTCTCCTCCTGTTCACCTACGACTGCATGGCCGTGCATGACTCCAACACCATCATTAAGTTTGCTGACGTCATACCGGTGGTTGGCCTGATCACCGATGACAATGAGACAGCCTATAGAGAGAAGGTCAGTGTCATGGCATTATGGTGTCGTGGACTGCAGGAAACAGAGGGCCGAGCACGCCCCTGTCCACATCGACGGGTCTGTAGTGGAGTGGGTCTAGAGCTTCAAGGAAGCTAAGAAATACTCATGGTCCACACACACCAACACAGTCGGAGGATGAAAACATTTGGCATGGGTCTTCAAATCCTCAAAAAGTTATACAGCTGCACCATTGAGAGCATCTTGACTGGCTGCATCACTGCTTAGTATGGCAACTGCTTGGTAACCAATCGCAGGGCGCTAGAGACGGTAGTGCGCACGGCCCAGTACATCACTGGGGCCAAGCTCCCTGCCATCCAGGACCTCTATACCAGGCGGTGTCAGAGGACTATTTGACTACAGTGTCTGCATTGACCCTTTTGTACTAATTCTTTTGACTTATCATATTGGCTGCTGCTACTGTTTATTATCTATCCTGTTGCATAGTCACTTTATCCTTACCTGTACGTATAGTACCGGTCTAAAGTTTGGACACACCTACTCATTCCAGGGCTTTTCTTTATTTTTAATATTTTCTACATTGTAGAATAATAGTGAAGACGTCAAAGCTATGAAATGACACATATGGAATCGTGGTAGCCCAAAAAGTGATAAACAAATAAAAATATA
This sequence comes from Brachymystax lenok tsinlingensis, assembly GCA_030435695.1. NCBI lineage: Eukaryota > Metazoa > Chordata > Actinopteri > Salmoniformes > Salmonidae > Brachymystax > Brachymystax lenok. Next base: position 29,387,563 of record CM059796.1, read on the forward strand.
TTTTATATTTGAGATTCTTCAAAGTAGCCACCCTTTGCCTTGATGACAGCTTTGCACACTTGGCATTCTCTCAACCAGCTTCTTGAGGTAGTCATCTGGAATGCATTTCAATTAACAGGTGTGCCTTGTTAAAAGTTAATTTGTGGAATTTCTTTCCTTCTTAATGCGTTTGAGCCAATCAGTTGTGTTGTGACAAGGTAGGGGTGGTATACAGAAGATAGCCCTATTTGTGAAAAGACCAAGTCCATATTATGGCAAGAACAACTCAAATAAGCGAAGAGAAATGACAGTCCATCATTACTTTAAGACATGAAGGTCACTCAATGCGAAAAAAGTGCAGTCGCAAAACCCATCAAGCGCTATGATGAAACTGGCTCTCAAGAGGACTGCCACAGGAAAGGAAGACCCACATGTACCTATGCTGCAGAGGATAAGTTTATTAGTTAACTGCACCTCAGATCACAGCCCAAATAAATGCTTCACAGAGTTCAAGTAACAGACACATCTCAACATCAACTGTTCAGAGGAGACTGCGTGAATCAGGCCTTCATGGTCAAATTGCTGCAAAGAAACCACTACTAAAGGACACCAATAAGAATAAGAGACTTGCTTGGGCCAAGAACCACGAGTAATGGACATTAGACCGGTGGAAATCTGTCCTTTGGTCTGATGAATCCAAATTTGAGATTTTTCGTTCCAACCGCTGTGTCTTTGTGAAACAGGATGATCTCTGCATGTGTGGTTCCCACCGTGAAGCATGGAGGAGGAGGTGTGATGTTGTTGGGGTGCTTTTCTGGTGACACTGTCAGTGATTTATTTAGAATTCAAGGCACACTTAACCAGCATGGCTACCACAGCATTCTGCAGCAATACGCCATCCCATCTGGTTTGCGCTTAGTGGGACTATCATTTTTTTTTTCAACAGGACAATGACCCAACAAACCTCCAGGCTGTGTAAGGGCTATTTGACCAATAAGGAGAGTGATGGAGTGCTGCATCAGATGACCTGGCCTTCACAATCACCCGACCTCAACCCAATTGAGATGGTTTGGGATGAGTTGGACCGAAGAGTGAAGGAAAAGTAGCCAACAAGTGCTCCGCATATGTGGGAACTCCTTCAAGACTGTATGAAAAGCATACCAGGTGAACCTGGTTGTGAGAATGCCAAGAGTGTGCAAAGCTGTCATCAAGGCAAAGGGTGGCTACTTTGAATAATCTAAAATATATTTAGATTTGTTTAACACTTTTTTGGTTACTATATGATTCCATATGTGTTATTTCATAGTTTTGATGCAATGTAGAAAATAGTTTAAAAAAAAGAAAGAAAAAAAAAGCTTGGACTGTACATAACTACCTCAATTACCTCATAACCCTGCACATCGACTCTGTACTGGTACCCCTTATCGTTACTTGTGTATTTATTTGTTGTTTTATTATGTTTCTTTTGTTTCATTTTTCTTCTGTCTGTATTGTTGGGAAGGGCCCATAAGTAAGCATCTACACCTGTTGTTTATGACGCATGTGAGAAATATAAATTGATTTGTAATTACAAAGATCGCCACCAGTGGTGCTAAAAGTGTTTATAAGGATCTCTTCATGAAGACTGGTTTCCTTTTATGTATTGCTGGTGACATGTAGGGTTGTAGTTTGGGCTAGCCTTTCTACAGTGTGCCTTCTCAGAATGTACGATAGCTACATGCACTGAATTGGGATGATGCCAATCCATGGTCATCCGTGACAGCTTTTGACTGAGGTTTCAGTTTAGCTACTATCACTCACAGTCCTATCTTGTATCTATTGCTGTTTAGCTACTATCACTCACAGTCCTATCTTGTATCTATTGCAGTTTAGCTACTATCACTCACAGTCCTATCTTGTATCTATTGCTGTTTAGCTACTATCACTCACAGTCCTATCTTGTATCTATTGCTGTTTAGCTACTATCACTCACAGTCCTATCTTGTATCTATTGCTGTTTAGCTACTATCACTCACAGTCCTATCTTGTATCTATTGCTGTTTACATCCACTCAACTTGCATGCCGCAAATCATACCGATTAATGAGATAAATGCTTTTGGTGATGTTTGATTTTGAATGTTGGTCGAATGGCACATGAGCAGGTGAGGTCCCCTCCGTGCCGTTCTTCTGGAAACAGGTGCTGTGCATCCTTGTTTGCGCGTGTGAGAAGCCCTGAGTAAGCAGATCAATGACAAGAGCGCCGGTAAAGGTGACTGACTGCGCACGAAGTGACTTTGGCCTTGGCACGGATGGCTTTCAACTGGATAAAAATACTGCTCTGCCTGAGGCTCTCTAGGGCCCCACCAACGGAGACAGCCAGTCCGGAGGGATGTGACAGAAATAATCAATATCTAGCCAACGAGCACTTCTCTCCTCCAGCCGAGTTTGTTGTCAAGAGGCATACACTTTAAATAGCAATTCATTAATTAATGAGTATCAATGAATTTGATATGGCTTTTACATGTCCGTTTTTGTGAAACCAGGAGTCAGGGCGAGGGGATTGTTTCCAAATATACCATTAATCCACCCATCCACTCTCTCACTCACTAACTGATTCATGTAGATTACTTTTTGTGCAATGGAATGTGTCACCATTCACTCCCACCAAAAGAAAACATTGTTGTGATCAGAATGTAATCAAAAATATTGTGTATATAGGTAGGTAAATAGACCTTAGTACTTCTTCAGTGCAATGATACATTATAATACATTTGTAACAGTGTAATAGTGTATCTATTTCTTCCCTGTGTGTGTGTGTGTGTGTGTGTGTTCTATTCAGTGATCTACTGCATAGGATTCTACCTATGGAATGAGGAAACGGAGTGGGCGGGGTTGACCCTCGCCCTCCTGTTGCCAGGGATACTGGTCCAGGTGTTGAGTCTCAGGTGGTACCATGACGATGGGGAAGACCACTATTGGTTCCTGACCCTCACACACGTGTTGCAACTGGGCATCTTCCAAAGGTGAGCCCACATGAACAATGGCCTCACCTGGGCGTGTTCAATAGGCACAAAAACAGAAATGTGGAGGTACTATCTGAACTTGTCCAGTTAGAAATGCTTGCTTTTGTTTTCTGTGACAAAATATTTTAGAATGTTTTATTTCCACTCTGCCTTAATGAACACCACCCTGACTCAGACAACAAGGCAATGGGCCTCAGAATTAGAATTTGACGGAGAAGTTGCTTTTAGCTCAAGAGTAATTCAGAGTAAAGATAATTTAGAAACCTGCCATTTATTTTCTTAGTTGGATGAATAAGATCTCTGATCTATTTGTCCTCTAGTACTATACCGGAAGTGATGTGCATTAGAGGTGACCTTGAGAGGATTCCATCATTAAACCTGGAATCTTAAAATGTTCTGTGTATCTAATCTGAATTATATACACAGAAAACTCTACATTATATCCAAATTGCAGAATTTCTCACACGATCCCACCAACACACAGTACATTGCATCATCCACTGCCATACGTAGCCCACTGCTCTCTAGCGCTGGCCCCATCTCACCAGCTCTGTCTCACAGCTGTTGGTCTTTGTCTCCACCTTCTGGCAGATTGTGGGACTGCATGGTGTCTGTATGGGACATGCAGGGTACTGCTGGGGAGCTGGGGGCGGCTGTGATGCAGCAGGCTGATGTGTCCGCCCTCCGCCTGTTGGAGGCCCTGGTCCTCACCCTACCGCAGACCCTGCTGCAGACCTACGTCCTGGCCGTCACTGACGTGGAACTCGACTCCCCAGGTAAGACACCACTGTACCCAGGCAATTAATTACAAAGAAACAAACATATAACATAAATCATATGTTATTAATTACTACACTGAACACAAATATAAAAGCAGCATGCAACAATTTAAACGATTTTACTGATTTACAGTTCATATAAGGAAATCAGTCAATTTAAATAAATTCATTAGGCCCTAATCTATGCCTGCCCCACCGCCACCATGGGCCACTCTGTTCACAACGTTAACATCAGCAAACCGCAAGCCCACACGACACCATACACGCCATCTGCCCGGTACAGTTGAAACCGGGATTCATCCGTGAAGAACTTCTCCAGTGGCCATTCAAGGTGACCATTTTCCCACTGAAGTCAGTTACGACGCCGAACTGCAGTCAGGTCAAGACCCTTGTGAGGATGATGAGCATGCAGATGAGCTACCCTGAGACGGTTTCTGGCAGTTTGCAGAAATTCTTCTGTTGTGCAAACCCACAGTTTCATCAGCTGTCCCGGGAGGCTGGTCTCAGATAATCCTGCAGGTGAAGAAGCCGGATGTGGTGGTCCTGGGCTGGCGTGGTTACACGTGGTCTCTCAAACGACATTGGAGGCGGCTTATGGTAGAGAAATTAACATTAACTTCTCTGTCAACAGCTCTGGTGGACATTCCTGCAGTCAGCATGCCTATTGCACGCTCCCTCAACTTAAGATATTTGCGGCATTGTGTTGTGACACAACTGAACATTTTAGTGGCCTTTTATTGTCCCCAGCACAAGGTGCACCTGTTCACTAACAGGGAGTAAACAAACATTTTTTTTTTAAATACGATTTTTGTGCGTATGGAACATTTCTGGGGTCTTTTATTTCAGCTCATAAAACATGGGACCAACACTTTACATGTTGCGTTTTTATATGTTTGTTCAGTATAGATAATAATAACATTTTTTACCATCTCTTAGTGTATACCTGGGCCCGTATTCATGAAGTGAACTGATCTAGGATCAAGTTTAAACTGACCCTAGATCAGCACTCCTGCTCTGAGATGCTTGATACATAAGGCTCCTGGCCTCCCATCTGGTGTGCATCAAGCGTCTCAGAATAGAGGTGCTGATTTAGGATCAGTTTAGCCTTTTTAGATCACATTAGTTAGGTTTCCATACAATTGGCGACAGAATTTCAATGCGAGTATCCGCATAAAAACAAGATGCTTATTTCCCCACTAGAAATGTGTTTTCATCAAATTGACTTGTTGCATATAAAAGGCTGTGTGTGATGACGTAGTGCACATAAGTACCTTTTGCGGTTACATTTTCATGTACAGAAAAAAAAACACATTTTGATGGGTTTCCATTGCATTTTCAACTCTACTGATGGTTTTGTCACAAAAACATGTTGTGTTATATACCGAGTGGGTCCACTCCGTTTATGGCACATGTGCTCTAGCATTTGCACCCTGTTGGCTAGAGCACATGTATTGCCTACATGATAAGATTATTATGGACTAAAATAATAGTTTTTATTTGTCTAACAGCAGCCAAGCATTGATCATCATGTCACCAGAATAAGATCTTCAATATTTATTGGACAGGTTCATTAAGCTAATCACCTTGCACTTTCACCACCATGTGAAGTTCATCATAACTTATTTAATCTCTAGCCTAATCAATCAATAAATCAAATGTGTTTATAGAGCCCTTTTTACAACAGCAGTTGTCAGAAAGTGCTTATACAGAAACCGAGCCCAGAAACCCCAGAGAGCAGGTAATGCAGATGTAGAGGCACGGTGGCTCTACATCTTTCCCTAGAAAGGCAGAAACCTAGAGAGGAACCAGGCTCTGAGGGGTGGCCAGTCCTCTTCTGGCTGTGCCGGGTGGAGATTAGAAGAGTACATGGCCATTAAGGCCAGATTGTTCTTCAAACGTTCGTCGAAGACCAGCAGGGTCAAATAATAATCACAGTGGTTGGAGAGGGTGCAAGAGGTCAGCACCTCGGGACTTAATGTCAGTTGGCTTTTCATAGCCGAGCATTTCCAGGTCGAGACAGCATGTGGGGGTCCAGTGAACAGGTCAGGGTTCCATAGCCGCAGGCAGAACAGCAGAAACTGGGTAAGCAGCACAACCAGGTGGACTAGGGACGGGGACAGCCAGGAGTCGTCAGGCCAGGTAGTCCTGAGTCATGGTCTTCTGGGAGGGAGAGAGAGATGGGATAATTAGAGGGAGCATATCTAAGATCACACAGGACACCAGATAAGGCAGGAGAATTACACCAGATATAGCAGACTGACCCTAGCCCCCCGGGACATAGAATATTGCAGCATAGATACAGGAGACTGAGTCGCAGTGGGAGGACCACACATGTCATTGCGTGACTCTTAAGTTTACTTCAATATGATGGTTATATCAATATTTGCGCCTAAAATCCTTTCTACAGATATTTCTCCCATAATTCATTTTACAGACACAAAGATCCCACCTTGTCTGGCGTACTTTGTTTTGTCAACATTTTGAAAGTTTACTCTCAGGCCTGTAATGAAATTATTTTTTCGACATGTACTTTACTCGCATGAAAAGGTTGGATGGAAACCTGGCTACAGAATAAGATTGCATGGACCGTGGACAAGCTGATCCTAGGGTTGGATGGAAACCTGGCTACAGAATAAGATTGCATGGACCGTGGACAAGCTGATCCTAGGGTTGGATGGAAACCTGGCTACAGAATAAGATTGCATGGACCGTGGACAAGCTGATCCTAGGGTTGGATGGAAACCTGGCTACAGAATAAGATTGCATGGACAGTGGACAAGCTGATCCTAGGGTTGGATGGAAACCTGGCTACAGAATAAGATTGCATGGACAGTGGACAAGCTGATCCTAGGGTTGGATGGAAACCTGGCTACAGAATAAGATTGCATGGACCGTGGACAAGCTGATCCTAGGGTTGGATGGAAACCTGGCTACAGAATAAGATTGCATGGACCGTGGACAAGCTGATCCTAGGGTTGGATGGAAACCTGGCTACAGAATAAGATTGCATGGACAGTGGACAAGCTGATCCTAGGGTTGGATGGAAACCTGGCTACAGAATAAGATTGCATGGACAGTGGACAAGCTGATCCTAGGGTTGGATGGAAACCTGGCTACAGAATAAGATTGCATGGACAGTGGACAAGCTGATCCTAGGGTTGGATGGAAACCTGGCTACAGAATAAGATTGCATGGACCGTGGACAAGCTGATCCTAGGGTTGGATGGAAACCTGGCTACAGAATAAGATTGCATGGACCGTGGACAAGCTGATCCTAGGGTTGGATGGAAACCTGGCTACAGAATAAGATTGCATGGACCGTGGACAAGCTGATTCTAGGGTTGGATGGAAACCTGGCTACAGAATAAGATTGCATGGACCGTGGACAAGCTGATCCTAGGGTTGGATGGAAACCTGGCTACAGAATAAGATTGCATGGACAGTGGACAAGCTGATCCTAGGGTTGGATGGAAACCTGGCTACAGAATAAGATTGCATGGACCGTGGACAAGCTGATCCTAGGGTTGGATGGAAACCTGGCTACAGAATAAGATTGCATGGACCGTGGACAAGCTGATCCTAGGGTTGGATGGAAACCTGGCTACAGAATAAGATTGCATGGACCGTGGACAAGCTGATCCTAGGGTTGGATGGAAACCTGGCTACAGAATAAGATTGCATGGACAGTGGACAAGCTGATCCTAGGGTTGGATGGAAACCTGGCTACAGAATAAGATTGCATGGACCGTGGACAAGCTGATCCTAGGGTTGGATGGAAACCTGGCTACAGAATAAGATTGCATGGACCGTGGACAAGCTGATCCTAGGGTTGGATGGAAACCTGGCTACAGAATAAGATTGCATGGACCGTGGACAAGCTGATCCTAGGGTTGGATGGAAACCTGGCTACAGAATAAGATTGCATGGACCGTGGACAAGCTGATCCTAGGGTTGGATGGAAACCTGGCTACAGAATAAGATTGCATGGACAGTGGACAAGCTGATCCTAGGGTTGGATGGAAACCTGGCTACAGAATAAGATTGCATGGACAGTGGACAAGCTGATCCTAGGGTTGGATGGAAACCTGGCTACAGAATAAGATTGCATGGACAGTGGACAAGCTGATCCTAGGGTTGGATGGAAACCTGGCTACAGAATAAGATTGCATGGACCGTGGACAAGCTGATCCTAGGGTTGGATGGAAACCTGGCTACAGAATAAGATTGCATGGACCGTGGACAAGCTGATCCTAGGGTTGGATGGAAACCTGGCTACAGAATAAGATTGCATGGACAGTGGACAAGCTGATCCTAGGGTTGGATGGAAACCTGGCTACAGAATAAGATTGCATGGACCGTGGACAAGCTGATCCTAGGGTTGGATGGAAACCTGGCTACAGAATAAGATTGCATAGACCGTGGACAAGCTGATCCTAGGGTTGGATGGAAACCTGGCTACAGAATCTTATACTGCCCTATTCTGAATTCATGACACTTCCCTGTAACATTTTCCCTGTATGAAATAGGGAGGTCAAACGATAACATTTAATCGAGTTAATCGCAGGATTTGCTGTGATTAATTACAATTAATGGAAAATTCAGAATTTTTCAAAAATGTAGCTTTAATTTAATATTTTCTATACAAAAAGCATTACAACAATATTGAAGTCTTGATTTTGTCCAAAGTAACGATTAGCTAAATTAGGTAAATTGATATGGCACACTTTCTTTAGCCTTACTAGCTAGGTTTCGATCCAATTGGCGACAGATTTTCATGCGAATATTCTAGAATCTGTATGAAGAAAATATGCAAATTTTTCCACCAGTCGTATGTTTTCACCAAACAGACTTATTGCAGGTAAGTCAGTGCGTGATGACGTAGAGCACACAAAATGTACTTTTTCGTTAAAATGTAGCGAATACATCAGAATAAGACCTTCAATATTTATTGGAAAGGACCATCAAGCTCATCACTGTGCACTTTCACCACCCTCATCATAACTTATTTCATCTTTAGCCCGTAGCCTAATAAACTTAATGGTTTCCTGTGTAGTGTAGTAAGTTCTATGGATGGTCTTAAACTGCAGTAATTTATGTCTGAGATTATGGGCATTCAAACATATCTGTATCCATTCATCCATTCATCAGGTCGAAATTGTTAGATTACTTGTTAGATACAACTGCATGGTTGGAACTAGAAGCACAAGCATTTCGCTACACTCATATTAACATCTGCTAACCATGTGTATGGGACAAATAAAATTTGTTTTGATTTGATTCGTGCCCAATATCTTCTACCAGGTCTTCCTCCCATTTGTTTTACACAAATAATTACCTTGGTGTACATTTTATACATGATATTATCCAAGAATAGAATCAATGGTTCATTATTCCCAGATTCCAGACTATAGCTTTAAGGACCAACTTTGGGAAACTGAGTTACACTACTAGCTCAGCACTGTGAATAAACACTAGTTAGATTTTTTTCTGATAAGTTAAACAGCCGTTACCTTGCCAGCTACATCAGCCAACTAAAGAGTAGCCAGTTTCTGCTCTGCTTGCTTTTACAACTCAGAGAAAGAACGCAACATATACACACTGACAGCAGCTGCCACTGTTAAACTCTCCCGGTCTAGCCAGCCTTTCAGAAGCTTTGCCTTCAAACAGCCTGTCAGTCCGCTGTGTGGTGTCCGCATGGTCCTAAATCTAGCCGTCTGAAATCTCCAAGCAGCCTACCTGACCACTCGGAGGCATCCGCATGATCCTAAAGCACACCGTTGCCTCTTTTTGTATCACAGTGCAATGATAAAACTGGGGGGACAAAAATGCTATTTCAGAATGTGTGTGTTGGGAGGGGGGGGCTGGTCATGACCCCATTCCTCCATTCCCCCCGTCCCCAGTGAAAGTTGCGCCCCTAATTTCAACAATTCTATTAATTCCCCCCCCCAAAAATGAGTGCAGTAAAATTACAAAAGGTTCACTCGAGTTAACTGATTTAATCTCGGTCAGCCCTAGTTTTTAAATACAGTGCCCTCGGAAAGTATTCAGACCCCTTGACTTTTTCCACATTTTTTTTTCAATCTATACACAATACCCCATAATGACAAAGCAAAAACAGGTTTTTAGAAATGTTTGGTAATTTATTTTAAAAATGATATCAGAAGTATTCAGACCCTTTTCTCAGTACTTTGTTGAAGCACCTTTGGCAGTGATTACAGCATTGAGTCTTCTTGAGTATGACATACAGGCACACCTGTATTTGGGGAGTTTCTCCAATTATTCTCTTCAGATCCTCTCAAGCTCTGTCAGGTTGGATGGGGAGCATCGCTGCACAGCTATTTTCAGATCTCTCCAGAGATCCGGGCGACCAGCTCTAGAAAGAGTCTTGGTGGTTCCAAATATCTTCAATTTGAGAATGATGGAGGCCGCTGTGTTCTTGGGGACCTTTTAATGCTGCAGACATGTTTTGGTACCCTTCCCCAGATCTGTGCCTCGACCTCATACCTTGGTTTTTGCTCTGACGTGCACTGTCAACTTGGGACCATTTAATAGACAGGTGTGTGCCTTTCCAAATCATGTCAATTGAATTTACATCAGGTGGACTCCAATCAAGTTGTAGAAACATCTCAAGGATGATCAATGGAAACAGGATGCACCGGAGTTCAATTTTGAGTCTCCTAGCAAAGGGTTTGAATAATTATGAATAATTTCACATTTTTTATAAATGTACAAATGTTTCTACAGACCTGTTTTCACTTTGTCATTATAGGATATTGTGTGTAGATTGCAGAGCAATTACTTTTATTTAATACATTTTTGAAAAAGGCTGTAACGTAACAAAATGTGGAAAAAGTCAAGGGGTATGAATACTTTCCGAAGGCACTGTATGTAATTTTGTTACCGAAATATACAGTCATATCCTAAATAACTGAGGATTCCCTAACATTCTGGAATTTTAAATTGAAATCAGATCAAATGGTGCTATCCACCAGATCAAATGGTGCTATCCATCAGATCAAATGGTGCTATCCATCAGATCAAATGGTGCTATCCATCAGATCAAATGGTGCTATCCATCAGATCATGCCAGCTCATCTGGGACTATAGACGTCTACAATCAGGATGGGAACCTTGTTGAGAAGCGAAATGGTAGCCGGTTATAGTCAGCCACTTAAAATAGGAAGGAAAGAAAATCCCTAAGAAACAAACTTGTAATTGGTCATTTTTGTAATGAAAAACCTGGTCTGTAAAAAATATTATCTTTTCTCTCTCCCCCCCATACTTCCCTCTCATTCTCACCCTCTCCCCATTCATCCGCCTTCACAGTGGCGGCATGCGCCGGCCTGTGCCTGCTGTCGCTGTCCTGGGCGCTGGTGCTGTTCAGCCGGGCGTGCTGCCTTATACGCCCGGGGCACCTGGCCATGCCCCCGGCTGCCTTACTGTGCCAGCTGCTGTGGAGGGCGGGCATGCTGGGTGCCCGGGTGGCCAGCCTCATGTCCTTCGCCCGCTACTTCCACTGGTGGATCTGCGGCGTGGCAGGTGAGAGAGAGAGAGAGGGAGGGAGCAGTGCAACAACTGGAGAAACTAGAGGGCTTTTCACACGACTGAGCAAAATCCAAGCTGTACTGAGCAGGCCTGGTTAAGCATCAACATAGATGCTGGAACCCTGCTGAAAAGGACAATGTGAACAGAGATTATCTGAGCCAGGCCAGCACAGTTTGGTTCTAGTTGGCATGATCAGAGAGAGAGAGAGTTAACTCCTTGAGCATCAGTATTTACTTGGATAACTCGATTGAAGTAAATAATGCATCAATGCAGATTTGAGATGCTTCACAATCATCTGACAGCACAACCAATCAAAATGGTAATTTAGAATAAACTGATTTGACCTACAATTGACCTCTATGTGCATTATACCAAATGCTCAAAGCCTCAGGTTGGAATATAAATCAACAAAAGGCATCTTCACAACACATATCGTCCTTCAAAGCTAGTTTCTTGGCAACCAGTGTCCCCCTGCATGACGATGCACAATACCTCTTAACTCTCTGTCTCTGTTCCCTCTGGTCCTGCTGAGCACACGTGCATACACAAACACAACCCTGTCTCTCTCTGTCACACATGCACACACACACATACACACACACACACACTCTTTCTCTCTCTGTCTCACAAACACACACACCACCACAGTAGTGCTCCGCTGTCTAATTCACTCTTGAATAATGTATTTTTACATTGACCTCCAGGCTTCCACTGGCTCACAGCGTCTGTCTGGCTGGTCGCCCAGCAACCCGATATCTGCACTGGCCCGTGGCGCTGGCGGCTGTTCAACGCCGTGCTGGGATTAATCCACATCTTCCTCTTCCTCAATGTCAAAGACGGCCCCTCGCGCTTCCGCATGGCCGGCTTCTACCTGGTATGTACGAGAGAAAGAGAGAGAGAGAAGAAACTCGATAGAGGGTAAATTCGTACGCTGCAACTGAATTACCCTTTGGGGACAAAGATATTAGTTATTTCAGATTTAGTTCCGTTTCAATTTCCTGCTTCTACGTGGTACGTATGATGATGAGGATTGCCCTTCGGGGACGTTAAAGATTGGTTTAATTTGAATTGAGTGTGCAGCTTAGGAATGTGATTGACTTCTGTTTGAATCTCCTGGTGCTCGTTGTCATTCCTTGTCTTATGCCTTCACCCCTGCGTCTTTGAGATGAGTTGTATATTTATTTTATTTCTCATTTGACCTCTTCTCCTATAGGCCATGCTACTGGAGAATGCCACCCTACTAGTGGCAGCATCAGACTTCCTCAGTGAGAAATCATGGGATAGCATAACCCTCCCTACCGCCGTGCTGTGCAGCTTCCTGCTTGGTGAGTCAATCTTTGGAGTCTCCCTATTCTAATGTAGAATTTAGTTTTAACCCCCAGGTTATGTGCACAGAATAAAGAGGATGTTAAAAAGAGCTAATACAAAGCTAAAGTTAATCATATTACGTGTTAAAAGGAAACAAGTAGGCCTACTTCTTATATTCAAATTTAGATTTCATTTAGGGCAAATTTCTACTACCAGAGAAACTTAAAATATCACAGATTTAGTCATGTTCATGGTTGTAAGGGATATATTGTCTATCTAAAGGCTGGTTTGCAGTTGTTCTATTGACATGCTGTAGATAGCTGTTGCAGTGACATCATAAACATTCTATTGTTGTCCGACACCAACTTGTCGTTTTCGTTATGAAAAGTATAAACAAACAAATGACAGCCTCTACATGACATCAGCAGCTTGGTGATCCAAATAGCATAACTACTGGATGTTAACACCAATAAACCCATCAGTTTCAAAATATTTATTTTGTATATGTCATCTATCAACTAAAAGCAACTTTCATTAGCATGTTTTTAGCTTGTTATCTAGCTAGCTAGCTGGCTAGCCAGTTCAAATAGAGCATAGCTGAAAATGTCTTAACTTTAGCAAATTTTGTCATTATTGCAAGAAAATAAACTCACAATAAGATCATTATTTACAAGGTGATGGTGAGCTTTCTAGTAGAGTCTAGTTACTGTCACAAACCAGGTTTCCATCCAACCTTTTTATGCAAGTATTATTAAGTATTTTATTAGGATCCTCAGCAGCTACTCCTTATGGGGTCCACATAAAATGCACAAATACATGACAAAGTACAGAACAGTTTGTCAAGAACAACAGAAAATATTACATGGAATAAAAAATAGAAAAGAGTTATATAGGAAAGACACCAAGAGACAACAAAAATACTATTTACACACTATTCATATATCCATATTCTTATATACACTACAGTTAAATTAGATATTTATAAAGAGAAGAGGCGCTGTGATACAATATGTTTTTTCCTTTTTAAGCTAAACTTGCTTTTTGCCTAAAACCTCTGGTGGCAGAGCATTCCACGATGACATGGCTCTATACATAACTGAGCGACGCGTTACAGTACATCTGTTTTCAGTTTAGGTACTGTGAAGAAACCCGTAGTGGCGTGTCTGGTGGGGTATGCATGTCTGTTTGAAGTGTATGTATGACTATCATGCATGTTGTTGATGTTAGTTCTATGTTTGCAGTTAAGGGCAAGGTGTGCTGCTTTGTTTTGCCAGCTGCAGCTTTACTTTTCTTTGCTCCACCTGACCATGTTGCCGGACAGTAATCAGGATAGGACAAGATCAGAGCCTAAACAACTAGTACAGTTGATCTTTGTGTCAAACACGCAGATATTTGATATTTGTGTCAATTATTTTTATAACAGACATACCTCTCCCCATCTTCACAACAACTTTGTCAATATGACTTGACCAAAATAACTGACTATCCAATGTTACTCCTAGGAGTTCAGCTTCTTCACCTTGTTCAATGTTCACACCCTTTATACATAACTCCAGTTGAGGTTTAGGTCTAAGATAATGCTTTAAACCAAATACAATTATTTTGGTTTTAGATTCATTTCAGACCAGTTTATTATTAATTACCCATTTTGACACTGACTGTAACTCCATGCTAAGAGTCTCCGTGAGCTCACTGGCTGTAGGTGCGGATGTGTACATTGTGCAGTCATCAGCATACATAGTCATTTTAGGTTATTGTAAAACAAGTGGCAAATAATTTCTAAAAATGAAGAGTTACAGCCCAAGGCAACTGCCCTGAGGGATACCACACTGTACACATCTGATGTTAGAGAAGCATGTTGGATAAAACATGGCACGACAGGCCTTATGGAAACAGCTAATTTGTCTGTAAACTTTCGAAATGTTGACAAAACAAAATATGAAATGTACCCATTGTTCCTCTTTTAGTACATTGGTAGCGAGTTGATACAATTCCAAGTCTGGAAGGTTAAAACCACCCTGAGACTTAGGAAGTCGTAAAACAATTTATAAAGTCTGTTATGACAGAGTATACTTTTTTAAAGAATGTCTTCAGTGGGGTAATTGGTATTACCGAAAATAAATAAATAAATACATCTTTGGCAGCAATGCCATTCTAAAGAGGTTTTCATATTGTTAAGTAATGGAATAAAGTTCCATTTCTCAAGCTCATGCTCATCCCCAGAATCTTAGTACGTGTCTTATTTTCAAAGGGAAAAAAGCAAAGTTTTTTTTTTTTTTTACCTTTATTTAACTAGGCAAGTCAGTTAAGAACAAATTCTTATTTCCAATGACTGCCTAGGAACAGTGGGTTAACTGCCTTGTTCAGGGGCAGAATGACAGATTTGTACCTTGTCAGCTCGGGGATTCGACCTTGCAACCTTCCAGGTACAAGTCCAACGCTCTGACCACTAGGCTACCTGCCACCTCCACATTAACAACTTCATAATTAAGAACACTATAACAATATGCTAGGCCGTCATCGTCAATAAGAATTTGTTCTTAACTGACTTTCCAAAGTTAAATGAAGGTTAAATAAAAAAATATGGAAGATAATGTATTCTACGAGCACCAATATCACTTCCTAAAAACACAACCTTATTGAACATTCCTTAGATAGCTTTTCAGAATTCACCAATAAATCGGTCCACATGGAAAACTAAAGGCATAGAAAACATGAATGACTTGGTAACAAGAACATGGAACATTTATTTCCATGGCAGAACGGAAAAGTAATTTTGGGCTGACCAATGTAGATTGTTTCAAATATATGCAACTTAAGTTACACATCACAACATTTCTATTAGACATCTGTTGGTCATCAGAGCAACCTTGAGGGAATCTTATTTGAGTCAGAAAAGGATGTTCATATGATAGGTAATGTATATACATTTTTGCAGAAAGCATATCCAGCTGACAATCTCTTAGAAAAAAAGTTGTGAAATAAAAAAACTATTGGAACCAAGACTTAGAAATGAACTGATGTTGGCACACGATAGAGGGAAAGTTGGAGCATAACTAATGAAATTAGAGTTAACACAAAATGTACGCTTAATCCAGTATAAGCTAATGTATTATACAATAGACATTCTACAGCACAACGGCAGAGTCATGTCTTCAGTGTAAAACTATCTAGAAGAAAAAGAAACGCACACCTATATAGTCGAGGTGCTGGCTAGCGGAATGGAAAACTTGAAAATACCCTGATGAAGACAGCTTGCCTGTCGAAACGTTGGACATAAAATATTTTTTGCATCTGAGCTCCTAGAGTGTGCGGCTCTTCTTTATTTTGAAGTGTAAAACTAATCATGATTCAATAATCCATGCCTTCTGGGAACGCTATAAAGTCCGGAAGTTGTGGGCGGAGCTAGAAAGTTGGTTGTCAGAAGAATTACAATGTGAACTTAATTTGAATCCATCTGTCTGCATATTTCAAGACATTGCATATGGGGGTGTAGTGAGATACCCAATGGGTTGGACGATTCTCTTCTCATCACTCATCTTGGAAATAAATCAATCCGCCATCATTAACACAATGGAAAAATCAAAACAAAATGGTTCCGTTTCAGGCCATGTGGCGGAAAGATTCAAAAACGTAAAAAAATTAGATTTTTCTGTGTTTTATAAATATATTTCCACACAATGAGTTTGGAATAATACTGTGAAATTGTGAAAATAATGATAATGCCCTTTCAGTGTAAGAGTTGTTTGAAAAGACTGTTTTGGTGGGATGGAGTTTTGTCCTTCTGTTATGACATCACCAGACAGTAAATGAGTTAACAGACCAATAAGAAAGAGTTCCAAACCTCTTTGCCAGCTAGTTTTCAGTTTTACCCTCCCAACTCAGACAACTCCCAGACAGTCCTAGCAAAATTCTTTATTTTTTGACCATTTTAATTGAAAACAATCATGTTAAGGTACTTAATTGTTACTCAGAAATTATTTGATATTGAGATAAAAATGGCTGCATAAGACCTTTTTAAAGCACCATGTCAAGCTTCAGACACAACCAACTTTTACTGTTTCCCATAGGGAACTTTCAATCCCATCACTTAATTTAAACACCCTGTACTACACTGGGTGTTTCTAAGTCTCCCCCTCTCTTTTCTCTCCCTACTCCAGGCACCACCTCTCTGGTCCTGTACTACCGCTTCCTCCACCCCAAGTCCACTGAGATCGCCCAGGGCAAGAGCCAGCGCCTGGGCCACCCCAACCACCACATGGGCTCCACCTGCCTAGAGGGTCTGGAGCGGGATGAGTCTTTCTACTCCCTGGGGGGTGGGGGTGGTGACAAGAGCCTCCCCCAAGCTGCCCCCTCCTCCCTGCATAACCACGGAAGCTTCTCCCTCTCAGGCGTGGCTGGCTCCCTCCTGGAGCATCCTGGGAGTTGCGGTCCCCGGCTGGGTAACTCGTGCCCCTGCCGCCACCACCACTGGCTCCTGATTCGCTTGGCACTAAAAACCGGTGACTTGGGGAAGATTAACCGCGCCTATGGTTCCGGTGGTGTAGCGGCCATCTTGGAAGTGGACGAGTCCTATTGTAACTCTGAGGCCAAGAGTACGGGCGGCGGTGGGACGACAACGGCAGGCGGCGGCAGCTGCGACGGGGTCTCCAGGGTTTCCGGGGCCTCAGTGTCCGAATCACAGGGAATGAAGGGGGCCATTGCGCCCCTCTCGGACTGCAAGGAGGAGTTCCAGAGTGCTAGCGACGAGCCCACGTCGGCCGAGACGCCCGGCGAGTGCGAGAAGGAGAGCAAGGACAGCCTGGAGGACATGGAGAGCCCGCTGGAGTCGCCGGTTTCTGACTCCTTCAAGCGTAGCTCGCCCGAGGGCAAATCGCTGTTTGGGAAAAGCCCAGAGCCCTACTTCTGCCCTAACACCACCCTGTCCAGCACCACACTGTACTTCAGCGCTGACCCCCAGTCCCCCAGCAGCACCAGCAACCCCCACCTGGAACGGGTCAGCCCCCCCATGGGCATGGCAGGCCTTAGCTTCATCCCCAGCAACCCCACCCACAGGGACATCACGGGGCTGCAGATGGGTCGGATGAGTCCGTGCTACACCTCAACACCCAAACTGGACTCTGGGGCGCAGGGGGACTCACCTCCCAGCATCCCCCATCTGAGTGGTCCCAGGAGGCAGCTGATATTGTCACGCCGAGACCAGGATGATGGATTTTAGTAACGAGGGAGAGATAAAAAGACAGATGGGAGAGAGAGACTGATTATGCTTTGTCTCTATTGACTTTCCAATCTCAACGCCAGCTCAAAACCAGCTCAATTAGAAGCACACATATCTTATGTAATATACATTTCCTATAGATGTGCACCGTTACCAACTCTTGCTGATCATTCCAAGTACCAAGTACTTTCTCTTGCGGATCGGCCGATACCGGCGAGTACCGATTCAAGTATTTATTTTTCATAACATGAACTTTAACCCAGTTCAATCAATGCTACCTCCTAATCAACCAAACATAATGCAGTAAACAAATAATGACATATAAAAACACAAATGCTTTTAAAAATAATAATTTCTACAAAAGCTAGTAGGGCTGGGAATTGCCAGGGACCTCACGATACGATATTATCACCATACGATATTATCACCATACTTAGGTGCCGATATGAAATGTATTGAGATTCTCACAGTTCTATATGTATTGCGATTCAATGTTCCAAACATATTGCTCACTATATGTCTGCTGCAGAGGGACAAGAGAGAGCCATTAGAAAACGAGTTTTAATCAGTCATGGAAATAAAAGTGCTGAAAAGATATTGGCTCACCATTTAAAAAGATGGAGAACATGCAGTCACGTACAGTCGACTAGCGCAGAAATTATATTGCAATATCGTAAAAACGAATATCCCAATGTGTAACCGTATCGATTACATTTTTTTCTCCCATCACTACTAGGCAGGGGACGTGACCTCGGCTAAAGTGAAGATACCCACCACAATATGTCAGCTACATATCTGAACTTTGCATTTACAGATACCCGGTTCAAGTAGTACCATATCGGCCCGATACCAAGTACCATTGATAGTATCCGTGCACCTCTAATTTCCTTGTTTGTTTTTGTTATTCCTTTGAAAAGATACTCGCTCCCACCTGCCCCCCAAAATGAACATATGATCAGGGGTTTATTCACTACGAACCAAACAAAACCAACCGGAAGCAAACGTTCTTAACAGGGAGTGACTAACCGGAACGTGTCCAATAGGAAACATTTGTTTTCAGTGCAAAAACGTTTTGCTACCATTTGCTATGGTGTTCAGTAATGGCTACACCACAGGTGAACATATACAGTCATTTGCTGACACTGCTTTTAGGACAGACAGGGCTCCAATGTCTACTCGACAAATCTGTTTGATGGTGAAATTTGAAAGGTGTCTCGCTTTTATAGGACACCATTTGCCTTTTGCGAAGTTGTTCATATGAACAAACATATTTACTGCTAAGAGCTAATTAAAATTAAGGTACATTGTGTTGTCAAAAATATAGATGTTTTTATTCTTTGTCTCAAAGACATGTTGAACATGTTAACCTGCTGAATGCAGTTTTTTGGTTCAGATGCTGTATAATATGTTGTACTGTCATGGTTAAGTTTCCACACCTCAAATGTGACTAAGGGATATCCAAGACATGTTTTGCTGTGCTGACTTTTCCATCTCTCTTATAAGGGATCATTGTATTGTTGACTAAATGTTCTATAAAGGACGTAGGATGAGATCCATAGACAACACATACAGAACACTAAAATGATGCTGGTTTTCATAGTTTTCTCCCTCTCAGGTGTTTACCTATTCAACATTTTGTTCCATAGGTCAAGGCCACTGGTGGCTTGATAACAAATAAGCAATAAAGGTTATATTGGGTGGACTTAATGCAAAAAGTAGTTTTAGTTATTTGGTCTTTCATTGAATTCTGTGTATACAAATTCATTTATGCATTATATTATTTTATATCTACATTAAAAGCAAATAAGTTATGTTATGCTTGTACGAATTACATGGTAATGCATAGGTAATATGGGGTAATTTGTCTTTATTTGTCCTTTGAAAATAGGGTGATTTGACAACAAGCTCGCTCATTTATTAATGGTAACTAGTTTTACTTGCAAATCATTTCGAACATTGTTGTTGTAAATAAGGAATTTCACTTCGCCTTGCCTTTAATGAGGAATTTAAAAAACGTCCCCTTTTAAGAATGTGCACATGCGCAGAGCGGGGAGACAGTTAACTTCTGAACTTCGCAGTCAGAACATTTTGGGGGAAAAAGTAATTCTGCTGAAATGGCATTCCGGAGGAGAAACAAGAGTTATCCCTTCTTCAGCCAGGAATTCTTAATACAAAATCATGCCGATATCGTCTTTAGTTTGGTCATTTTTATTCTCATTGGATTGATGTTTGAGGTGAGATGAATTCTGAATAACATTTTTCCCTTCGTCTCACTCAGCTGTAATTGTGTTTTGTTGGCAGGTCCACTATAAAATCCAACTATGAGATATTCCAATACCATGTGGCCTAGTTGAATTACATGTGAAATCGGTTGTAACAATGTGACTTTGTTGCTACCACTGTTGGCGACATCATTTTAATGTGTTGTGCAGAAATGTTAGTGGTTGGCGAATACATTGTTGCAGTTGTTGTTACAATGCAACAGTGTTGTCTACCTAGGGTTACAAAGTAACAATCTAGCAGAATTTGTTTATCGTTTGTGTTCAAGTTGACGGCGATAAAGTTGAAGCGAAAGACAGGACATCTTTACAGCACAATTTCCTATAATTTATAGTCTGTAGGCGCGTTCATCTACGTTTTTGTCAGCTAAAACGGGACAAATTCCGTTTAAAATGTAAACGTTTTTGTATATGATTAACCAGTTTAAAGTGTGTCACTTTGAAACCACAATTCAAAACTGACAATGTGGTACTTTTTCATTTTGCATTGATGTTCAACTGTAATGAACTCGTTCGGTGTGTTTGACATCAACGAAAAGCAAATTTAAGGCACATCTAATTACCATAAAGGAATAACTGTTTTTATGCCATCCCGTTGCCAAAGCCTTTCGACTCAGGTAACGTTAGTCCGCTGTTAACTGCCACGTCTCAGTCTTGAAGCGATGCTATTTTGCAATGAAAGAGTAGACAGGATCGCTTTTCTATGCTCTTGACACCAATTGTGTTCCATTATCTATTTGCGCCCTAACTGTCATTTTAATTAAAGGACAAATGTAGGCCTAAGATTGTACCCATTTGACTTCGTGGTTAGATAATTGAATGGTTCGACCAAAAACGGTCGTCATTGGATGATGAATTCGCACAGAAACACATGCAGTAGACTAATCCGTTAAAATAACAGTCGAAGGTTCGTTAGCAAAGTAATTTGCGTTGCTGCGATTTATTGTTTGTTTTAGCCTAGGCTCTTTAGGAGTCAATCCGGAATTGAATTTCCCTTCAGCGAGCTATTGCCTTCATGTGTTCCTATGGAGGGGGTTTCCCCGAGTTAAACCAACACGTTTCGGAAAGAGTGAAACCCACTGTGTGAACATTTCACACTGAATAGACCCACGTAAACGAGATCCTCTCTCATGAACTCATTGGGCATTAGTTTTGACAATGCACCACCAGTGACCCCCGTGCGCATGGAATGTTGGCAACTTGTTAGTGCACTCCAGTCTAGAGTTTAGTCTACTGTAAAAGTAGCGTCATCCCCTCTTCGTCAATGCAAGCCTTGTCATGCCGAGCCTACGTTTTTTTCTCTTTCTACAGCACAGTCATACTTCAGCATTCCAATAGTGTGTGATTGCAGCCCTGAATTCGGGGCATTCCTGCATCTGCAGCAACCTCCCCCAAGCATCCCATTGGTTCCTGCATGAACGCCATCTTGTGAGACTTTTGGTATTCTGGATTTCCCCTGATTTGTGTACTGGAGTCCCAGCTAGCACACAGTGTCCTTCACTCCAGCCTGCCGAACACCTGCCCTCGCAGTCATAACAGAACTGTGGGAAAGCAGTGCCTGACAGGCGGGGGAAACGACACTCTACTGTTGTCCTAGCTAGCTAGCCACCGGTGTCGCCCCCCACCTTCTTCTTCTGTGGGCATCCAACGCCACCTACTGTACTGGAGCGGCCCAACCCGCCTGTGTACTGGATTCCTAGCTAATAAAGAGGGGTTCCTCCAGATGCAGGAACACCCAGAATTGCAGGCCACATTTACACCCTTCTCCGGAATTAATTATCGAAGCACAACGTCAAATTACGCCCAAAAGTGGGAGGTGTTTGAGAAAGTTGCCATTTTTTGAAGCAGTTTGAGGATAGAGACAAACAAACAAATGTCCATTACTAGAACTCTCTATATTTGGCTGTCTGTACTTGATTGCATTTTAGAGGAAGTCATGCATAGGCAGTGTCATAAGAAGTTACTCAGCCAGGATAGATATAACCTGAATGTGATTATGCTTCTCTTTTCTAGGCAACAGCAAAGACTGCCATATTGTTTATTCAACCTCAGTACAACATCAGCACACTGTCACCAGGTTTGTGCCACAACCCCCATGCTACACTGCCACAACCCCCATGCTACACTGCCACAACCCCCATGCTACACTGCCACAACCCCCATGCTACACTGCCACAACCCCCATGCTACACTGCCACAACCCCCATGCTACACTACCACATCAGCTATGCGTCCTAAATGGCACCCTATTCCCAATATAGTGCACTTCTTTTGACCAGGGCTTATAGGGCTCTCGTCAAAAGTAGTGCTCTATGTAAGGAATAGGGTGCCATTTGGGACGCATGCATACTATCTAGGCCTACTGTATATTTTCTCAGTGGCATTGCATCACTCTGGCTGCATTTACACAGGCAGCTTAATTCGGACCAATTAGTGGAAAAAAAGATCAGAATTGGGCTGCCTGTGTAAACCCTTTGTTAGAGTAGGCCTATCTGCTATTTCTATCAGACCTGGGTCAAATACTTTCAGATACTTGAGCTGCACTTGGTTTAGTGTGCCTAGTACAATGGAACCAATGGAATAGAAAATGAAAACGCCAAGCTAAATCAAGTGCACTGCACTTCAAACCCTTTCATGTACTGATGATGGCGTAACTGCCGAAACGTGTTAGCTTGCCCGGCCAAAAAAAATACATACAAAAATTGTGAAATGAGGTGACATCTTTTAGTCCTTTGGAGTTTCCCAATGATTCTTGACCTTGGGATTTAATTTGAAGTCATCGTCATATATGGCCGAGCACCCAGCCAGCTATTAAAGCGAGAGTGCACCTGTTACCCACTCCACAATGTGAATTTGATCTAGGCCTGATTTGTATTCTAGTTTTCCTCCTTTTGAGTCTGAAAGAACAGCAGCTGATAATAACTGTTCTGAGAATACCTGTTGTCATTGCCGCATTCCTAGCTGTAGCCTACGTTTGTGTGTATGACCAGTGTCCCTTGTCACTCATTATGCCTCCATTGTCTGTCCGTGTATGTCTGTCCGTCCACCTGTCTGTCCTCTTGTCTCTGTGTCTGTCTGTCCTTCCTCCCATCTGTCCTTCCGTCTGTCTTTTCTTCCCGTATCTGTCCTCCTGTCTGTCTGCCTGTCCTCCTGTCTCTCTGTCCGTCCTCCTGTCTGTCTCTGTCCGTCTTCTTGTCTCTGCGTCTGTCTTTTCTTCCCGCCCGTCCTCCTGTGTCTGTCTGTCTGTTGGTCTGTCCTCCTGGTGGTCGGTCGGTCTGTCTGTCCTTCCTCCCGTCTGTCCTCCTGTCTGTCGGTCTGTCCTCCTGTCTGTCGGTCTGTCCTCCTGTCTGTCCGTCCTCCTGTCCTGTCTGTCCGTCCTCCTGTCCTGTCTGTCCGTCCTTCCTCCTGTCTGTCCGTCCTTCCTCCTGTCTGTCCGTCCTTCCTCCTGTCTGTCCGTCCTTCCTCCTGTCTGTCCGTCCTTCCTCCTGTCTGTCCGTCCTTCCTCCTGTCTGTCCGTCCTTCCTCCTGTCTGTCCGTCCTTCCTCCTGTCTGTCCGTCCTTCCTCCTGTCTGTCCGTCCGTCCTCCTGTCTCTGTCTGTCTGTCCGTCCGTCCTCCTGTCTCTGCCTGTCTGTCCGTCCGTCCTCCTGTCTCTGCCTGTCTGTCCGTCCGTCCTCCTGTCTCTGCCTGTCTGTCCGTCCGTCCTCCTGTCTCTGCCTGTCTGTCCGTCCGTCCTCCTGTCTCTGTCTGTCTGTCCGTCCGTCCTCCTGTCTCTGTCTGTCCGTCCGTCCTCCTGTCTCTGTCTGTCTGTCTGTCTGTCTGTCCGTCCTCCTGTCTCTGTCTGTCCGTCCGTCCTCCTGTCTCTGTCTGTCTGTCTGTCCGTCCGTCCTCCTGTCTCTGTCTGTCCGTCCGTCCCCCTGTCTCTGTCTGTCTGTCCGTCCGTCCTCCTGTCTCTGTCCGTCCGTCCTCCTGTCTCTGTCCGTCCGTCCTCCTGTCTCTGTCTGTCCGTCCGTCCTCCTGTCTCTGTCTGTCCGTCCGTCCTCCTGTGTCTGTCTGTCCGTCCGTCCTCCTGTGTCTGTCCGTCCGTCCTCCTGTCTCTCTCTATCAATCTGTTCGTCCTTCCGTCTGTCTTTTCTTCCCGTCTCTGTCTGTCCGTCGTCCTGTCTGTCTACCCGTCCTCCTGTGTCTGTCTGTCTGTCTCTCTCTCTCTGTCCGTCCTCCTGTCTGTCTGTCTCTCTGTCCGTCCTCTTGTCTCTGTCTCTTTTCTTCCCGTCCGTCCATCTGTCTGCCCTCCCATCTGTCCTTCCGTCTGTCTTTTCTTCCCGTCTCTGTCCTCCTGTCTCTGTCCGTCCTCTTGTCTGTCTGTCTTTTCTTCCCGTCTCTGTCCGTCCTCCTGTCTCTGTGTGTCCAACTGTCCTGTCTTACCGTCCTCCTGTCTGTCCTGTCTATCGTTTGTCCTGTCCGTCTGTCGGTCTGTTCTGTCTGTCCTCCTGCCTGTCTGTTCCGTCCGTCTGTCCGTCCTCCTGCCTGCCTGTCTGTCCCATCCGTCGGTCTGCCTGCCTGTCTGTCCCGTCTGTCCTCCTGCCCGTCTCTGTCTGTCCTCCTGCCTGTCGGTTCTTCCTGTCTGTCCGTCCTCCTTTCTGTCGGTCTGTCTGTTTGTCCTTCGGTCCGTCTGTCCAGAGGGAGAGGTGACGTTGTACCAGTACGGCTGGCAAGACTGCACCACCATCCTCTTCTATTTCTTCATCACCATCATCCTCCACGCCGTGGTGCAGGAGTACGTCCTGGATGTAAGTACTACAAAGACCCACTGCATTTTGGGTATTAGTGTTTTTGTTTCCCCTAGATAATTTTTTCTAAGTAGGGTGCAAAGGTTCCCAAAGCAACAGCCAAGGCACTCTGGCATCTTAACTGTCTGCCAATTGAAACCAATATATGCTAAACTATTACAGGTTGGAGTCAATGGGGCTAGGTGGGGTGGCCCGACTTATGGATACAATGGTAGGGAAACACAAGGGGTATAATGGAGATTCAGGTCTGAGTAGAAGAGCACCCTTTTAAGCACAGATGTAGGATCAGTCAATCATTACATTAACCATTTGAAGTGGACATGCGAAACTGACCGTAGATCAGCGTCAATGGGCCTACTCCAGACAGACTGCTCATGAGGTCACAAGGTCAAATTGAGTTGTCTTTCTGTCTGCTCTCCTAGACTACTTGCAGGACACAGGAATGTAGCCTGGGCCCGTATCCACAATGCATTTCAGAGTAGGAGTGCTGATCTAGGATCTGTACCATTCTATTCCTTATGGCAAAAATTCTAAAAGGCAAAACTGATCCTAGATCAGCACTCCTACTCTAAGATGCTTTGTGGATACGGGCCCTGGTCCCATATCTGTTTGGGCTGTCTTGCTAACTCCTATGTTTAGCATGACAGTGACCATAAGAGTTGGCAAGACAGCACAAACAGGTCAGGGACCTGGGTAACAGGAATGGGATTGTTATTATGTCCCTCTCTAGCTCCATAATGAAGTGTGTTTTACAATGGCTTAACGCTTGAACGGCATTTCTCTGCTCAGAGAGCTGTTCTACAAAGCAGGATATGGAGGTAGCCAGCAAACCTGTCAACATTTTCTGATATAACTCGAATTGATTTAACAAACGAAAAGACGTGTCTAGGTATAGCTTTTTTTAATGAACCATAAAATCAGTAGTTATCTCTTATCAAAGTTAGCTGTCTAACTCATTGATCCTGCTTTGTAGTACCTCTCAGAAGGCTCCAGAGCCAGAGCCATCTTGTTTGTAGGTCATGTTATTTTTGTACACTTCATATTGTATCGTAATGACATTTTTGTAGCTCTTTTTTCTTTTTGTCTTTTTGTTGTTGTTAGAAAGTGAATAGGCGCCTCCATCTCTCAAAAAGCAAGAACACCAAGTTCAGTGAGTCAGGCCAGCTGTGTGTATTTCACCTGGTGTCCAGCGTGTGGAGTTTCTACGTACTTATAACAGTAAGAAACGCATGAATGCACACAAACACATACGCAGCTACACACACACACACACACACACACACACACACACACAGCAATGTGTAGTGTTAGGTCATATCATCATGAACAATTCCACTGAAGTCCCTTTTCCCTTTCCAGGAAGGATACGTGTTTCACCCAAGCAGCCTTTGGGAGAACTACCCACATGTTCACCTCCGGTATGATGACTCAGCACTAAAACAGGGTCTGCATCTGAAATGGAATAGCAGACTACTCTTGACCAGGACCTATAGGGGTAGTTCCAATGATTTTTATATATATATATATATACACATACAGTGCCTTCGGAAAGTATTCAGACCCCTTGACTTATCCACATTTTGTTACGTTAGACTTATTAAAAAATAAAACATCCTCATCAATCTACACACAATACCCCATAGTGACAAAGGTCTAACAGGTTTAGAATTTTTTGCAAATGTATTAAAAATAAAAAACTGGTACCTTTTTATTTACATAACTATTCCAACCCTTTGCTATGAGACTCAAAATTGAGCTCCGGTGCATCCTGTTTCCAATAATCATCCTTGATGTTTCAACAACTTGATTGAAGTTACCTGTGGTAAATCCAATTGATTGGACATGATTTGGAAAGGCACACACCTGTCTATATAAGGTCCCGCAGTTGACAGTGCATGTCAGAGCAAAAACCAAGCCAAGGAATTGTCCGTAGAGCTCCGAGACAGGATTGTGTCGAGGCACAGATCTGGGGTAGGATACCAACATTTCTGCAGTATGGAAGGTCCCCAAGAACACAGTGGCCTCCATCATTCTTAAATGGAATAAGTTTGGAACCACCAAGACTCTTCCAAGAGCTGGCCGCCCGGCAGAACTGAGCAATTGAGCCTGAAGGGCCTTGGTCAGGGAGGTGACCAAGAACCTGATGGTCATTCTGACAGAGCTCCAGAGTTCTTCTGTGGAGATGGGAGAACCTTCCAGAATGTCAACCATCTCTGAAGCACTCCACCAATCAGGCCTTTATGGTAGAGTGGCCAAATGGAAGCCACTCCTCAGTAAAAGGCACGACAGCCTGCTTGGAGTTTGCCAAAAGGCACCCAAAGAATCTCAGACCATGATAAACAAGATTCTGTGCTCTGCTGAAATCAAGATTGAACTATTTTGCAAGATTGCAAAGCCTCACATCTGGAGGAAACCTGGCAGCATCCCTACAGGGAAGCATGGTGGTGGCAGCATCATGCCGTGGGGATGTTTTTCAGCGGCAGGGACTGGGAGACTAGTCAGGATCAAGGAAAATATGAACGGAGCAAAGTACAGAGAGATCCTTGATGAAAACCTGCTCCAGAGTGCTCAGGACCTCAGATAGGGTTGAAGGTTCACCTTCCAACAGGACAACAATGATAAGCACACAGCCAAGACAGCGCAGAAGTGGCTTCTGGACAAGTCTCTGAATGTCCTTGAGTGGCCCAGCCAGAACCCGACTTGAACCTGATCGAACATCTCTGGAGAGACCTGAAAATAGCTGTGTAGCAATCTCCCATCCAACATGACAGAGCTTGAGAGGATCTTCAGAAAAAAATGGGAGAAACACCAAATACAGGTGTGCCAAGCTTGTAGCTTCATACCCAAGAAGACTCAAGGCTGTAATCGTTGCCAAAGGTGCTTCAATAAAGTACCGAGTAAAGGGTCTGAATACTTATGTAAATGTGATATTTCAGTTTAATTTAATACATTTTCGAAAATGTCTAAACCTGTTTTTGCTTTGGCATTATGAGGTATTGATGAGAGAGGGGGGACTATTTAATCTATTTTAGAATAAGTCTAACATAAGAAAATGTGGAAAAAGTCAAGGTCTGAATATTTTCCTCATGCACTGTATATATACAATAGATGACTGATAGGGGGTGCCCGTGTTATTTATTTTATTTCACCTTTATTTAACTAGGTAGGCCAGTTGAGAACAAGTTCTCATTTACAACTGCGACCTGGCCAAGATAAAGCAGTGCGACACAAACAACAACAGAGTTACACATGGGATAAACAAACGTACAGTCAATAACACAATAGAAAAATCTATGTACAGTGTGTGCAAATGTAGTAAGATTAGGGAGGTAAGGCAATAAATAGGCCGTAGTGGCAAAATAATGACAATTTTGCGTTAACACTGGAGTGATAGATGTGCAGAAGATGATGTGCAAGTAGAGATACTGGGGTGCAAAAGAGTAAAAATAACAATATGGGGACGAGGTAGTTGGGTGTGCTATTTACAGATGTTGGCGCTCCTCCATTCTAATTGTTTTTTGTTTTGGAATATATAGAAACTCATTAATGAATGTCTGCATTGTATTTTGCCACGTGTTCTATTAGACACCTTAATGCATACTTTACAATTATATTATGTCAGCTAAACAAGTTAAAAATTAAAACAAATACAAACATGACTAATGTTACCGTCGCCACTACAACATACTTATATACATGTCATTTTGTTCTTGAAACATTTAATTTAAATACTGTAGAATTCCATTCATTCCCATGGAAGACTGATCCTACTGGGGATTGCCGGTGGCTTCAAAGACTCTCAATGGCAAACGCATAGCATCAGTAATCCAGGGTTTCTATACACCACGTGGTAGTTCCCCTGCTCCGTATCCTTGAACAACCGCTCTGTCTCAGGTTTCAGGTGAAGTTCTTTTACCTCACTCAGCTGGCCTACTGGCTTCACGCCCTTCCTGAGCTCTACTTCCAGAAAGTACGCAAGGTCAGTGCTGAGGCTGTGGGAAACAGAGGACTGATATCTCTCTCTGTGTGGTATGAAAACAATTAGCTAAAAGGAAATCTTCATTAAATCAGCCCATAGACTGAATAAGGAATTCTGTCAGATTATATTCATCATAGAAATGATTGTCATTTGGGTAAACAATCACATGTTACTTTCCTCACCTTGAAAGCTGCAATTCATCTTATTGTCCATAGACTCCTTTACTTTCCAGGTAAAAAGAATCAAATAATGGAAACGTGCCATTCGGGTGAACTATTCCCTATATTAGTTTTCACCCACAAGCTGTCTTTCTGACTGGTTCCATTCCTGTTGACAGACAAGCAGAAGTTCTTGGTGTGACTGCTCGTTGTTGTTGTTCCTCAGGAGGAGATCCCTCGCCAGCTGCAGTACATCTGTCTCTACCTGCTGCACATCTCTGCAGCATACCTACTCAAGTAAGCACCTATAGAAACAGAGATAAGTACCTAATATTAGCACAAATACATATAAAAGTGCATGAGCACATATACACAAGCATATATAAGCACCCATATAACCCTAATACTCCCCATCCATGTCCCTCCCTCCTCTCCCACAGTTTGAGTCCTGTGGGCCTGGTACTCCTCTGTCTGCAGTACCTGTCTGAGCTGGGCTTCCACATCGCCAGAATGTTCTACTTTACTGATGAGAGCCACCAAAAGATGTGAGTTCCTATTTCCAACTCTGTGGTTAGTGTCCGGCCTCAAATTGGAAGGTTGGGGGATCCCCGGTTGAGTCATACCAAAGACTCTTAAACTGGGACCTGATCCGGCTCCACTTGGAACTCATCATTAAGGAGATAGTTTCCTGTCCAGGAGGCTGCCTCACGCTACAGCATCAGGAGACGGCTCCTGCCCATAACCTTCTTACTTTACCTTCCAACTGCACCACAACAGATCATATAGAAGTGCTGTTCATATTATAATGTGACGTGAACAGCACTTCATTAAAAGTAGACTGTAATATGACATCACCAGACACATTGGGGAGACTTCCTGAAAAACAACCTGCCAACACTCCCACTATTGGCTCATTGCAATTTCAACATTCTTGGCCAATACACACACACACACATATAGACATATACCTATATGTGTGTGGAAGCTGGAAGTCTCCCTGCTGCATATGTCTAATTGCTGACTCTACCTTTGATCACAAGGCATGCAGTGCCATTAATCCTAATGATCATAATCTAGGTGCGTTATTTACTGATGTGTGTCCAGGTTTGACCTGTGGGCCGTGAACTTTGTGTTCACGCGGATGGTGACCCTCACACTTGTGTTCCTGGCTGTGGGTTTCGGGTTGGCCCGTGCCGAAAACCAGGGCCTGGACTGGGACATGGGTAACTTTAACACTGTGCTGATACGGTAAGGGTTTTTAGTAGCTTCTCTGTCTATTGTACACAAATTACACACGCACACAAACACACATCTTTCCCCATCCCTTTCGCTCTCTCCTCCCCCTCCCTTTATCTCCCTCCCCCTCACCCTCACTATAGGATGCCTGTGTTGTTGCTGGTGAGTCTGACCCAGTCCTGGCTCCTGTGGAAGTTTATCCGTTTCCAGCTGAAGCGGTGGCGAGAGTTCAGACACGAACAGGTCGCTAGGAAGAGGGCCACTGCCAAGCAAACCCCCCGACCGCTGAAGAGAGACTCCAGTGAGTGGACACACACGCGCTTTAATAGTACGAGTTGAAGACATTCTATTACAGCAAGTGTATTTAGGTTTGTTAATGTGTGAATGCCCTCCTCCAGTTGGCCACCATGAAAACGGCGCAATCAAAGCCTCTCCTCGACCCAAGAAGATCAAGGCCCCCTAATGGCTCCACCCATCATGGCTGCCTGAACAGTGACCCTGACTATATGGCATCAATCAGAGGAACAACAAACTGGTCCCACACCATTCATCCTCTTCCTGTTTTGCGTATTTTCTGGAGGTGATGTGGGGGCTGCGTCTGTCGCCATGGACACAGCAAGGCTTAAAAAATGCAATTCCAAAACCAAATACCCTCTTGAGCCCTGAACAAACATTTACTCTCATATCAGTATTTTTTTATACAACTGCCTGCTATGGACACTGGTTCTGATCTCCCTGTATACTGAACTATGTATGTTATTTGTGGCACACTGTATACTGTATGTGTGATATTGAATGTGTTGATGCCTGTTCGTTGTGCTTTAAGAACTGGACTGGTCTGGGGTTTGTCCAGATGCAGCTGGGCTCTGCTGTTGAATGAGTCTGCTTCGCTTTTGTTTTTAGCATGGGTCGTATTCATTAGGCACCAAACGGAAGACAACTGAAACATGGACGGACTAGACTTGCCCAAGAAGAAACACTCATTTTCGGTTTCCATGGCAAAATGTTTTGTGCCCTAATAAACACAACCCTGGATACTTGGTGCAGGAAGAATGTTGCTGGTTCTATGGTGGTCCTAAAGGGACGTCAGACCGTGCTGGCTTTGCTACCCAATCAGTGACGAGCGGGACCAAGTTGAGATTGGACTAATTATGGGTCTCTGGTTACTCCTTGGCCCCTCCCTCTGGGCCATGGTTGGTGTGGCTCGGACCGTGCTGTACTCATGCCGTGGTCACTTTACACAAACATCCTGATGACCACCATGTATGTTGGATAATACTGCATGCTATTCCATTGTTTTTACTTTTGACTTTATTAAATAATGCATTGTTCTCAAATGCTGAGGTTTGAACTGGTATTTTTGTCTATTGCATTATTACCATGATGGAAATCGGTTTTGTATGTGTTAAAACATACTGAATGGCCATAGCCACAATGTAGGAAGTATTGCAGACACAAATGGGCTGTGTCTGAATGTTACTAGCTGTCAATTCCCTACTTCCTCCTGTCTTGATTCCCATCATAACTCATTGGAGGGGGCCTTGGATGCGCTCTTCCAATGCACTTTGACAGGAATTGAGGAAACAAGGACGTAGGAAGCATGGATTTGATGGATAGTAATGTTTTCGGGTCATTGTAGTCTTGCATGCCAGCCAGCCTCTTTCCCTATAGGCTGTAAGTAGCTTTGTGTGAGCCGGGGTCTATCTCCGTAGAGTGAGGCAGCTTGATGTACAAGTACACCCCCTGGACAGGAAACTAGACTATCACAGGACCTTACCCCCAATTTATCTCCTTAAGGAGATCCAAGCAGAAACGCATCAAGTCCAATTTTTACAGTCTTTGGTATGACTTGGCCAGGGATCGAACTCCCAACCTCAGGGCGGACTCTATTCACAAGAAAACTCGTGTTCTTCGTTCCTCTATAGAGAAGTCAGTTAACCCATCATTGTAAATAAGAATTGGTTCTTAACTGCCTTGTTCAGGGGCAGATTTTTACTTTGTCAGCTCAGGGATTCGATCCAGAAACCTTTCGGTTACTGGCCCAACACTTTAACCACTAGGCTACCTGCCGCCCCAAATCACAAACAATTCAGTTGATATAATTACATTTCCAAACCGTTAAGTGTACTAACGACATGCCACTCACTGACTGAGTATAGCCTGTGTGTCTATGTATGGGAATGACTCGACACTATACACGTCAGCTACTACAGCGACTGAAATACTTTAGAGCTGCAGTTAGTTTCAGAGTGGGTGGCAAGGAGTAAGTTAGAAATATTTAGGGCTAAAACTAAAAGCATTGTATTTGGGACAACATTCACTAAATCAACTAAATCTTGTGGAAGTTGAGTTGACTAAACTGCTTTGAGTAACCCTGGATTGTAAACTGTCATGGTCAAAACATATTGATACAACAGTAGCTAAGATTGAGTGAAGTCTGCCTAATAAAGCGCTGCTCTATCAACAAGGCAGGACCTACAGGCCCTAGTTGTGTCGCACCTGGACTACTCTTCAGTCGTGTGGTCAGGTGCCACCAAAAAGGACTTTGCAATTGGCTCAGAACAGGGCAGCACGGCTGGCCATTGGATGTACACAGAGAGCTAATATTAATAATATGCATGTCAATCTCACCTGGCTGAAAGTGGAGGAGAGATTGACTTCATCACTACTTTTATTTATGAGAGGTATTGACATGTTGAATGCACCGAGCTGTCTGTCTAAACTACTGGTATACAGCTCGGACACCCAGGCATGCCACAAGGCATTCTTCACAGTCCCCAAGTCCAGAACAGACTATGGGAGGCACACAGTACTACATAGAGCCATGACTACATGGAACTCTATTCCACAGCATGTAACTGACGCAAGCAGTAAAATTAGATTAAAAAAAACACCTTATGGAACAGCGGGGTCTGAAGCAACACAAACACAATAACATACGCACTATACACACACACATGGATTTTGTACTGTAGATATGTGGTGGAGTAGGGGCCTGAGGGTGTGTGTGTGTGTGTGTGTGTGTATATATCTGTGAATGTATTGTAATGTTTTAAAATGGTATAAACTGCCTTAATATTGCTGGACCCCAGGAAGAGTAGCTGCTGCTTTGGCAGGAACTACTGGGGATCCATGATAAATACAAATACCACACCTGCTATGGAAGTGTTTTAATATCAACAATTTCCTGTTGTTGATATTTCCAAGCGGTTAAGTGTTCTCTGTGTGTAACTACAACTAATTGGGGCTTTTTAGCCTAAAAGCCAGCACTCGGACTTGTCTCCACAACAGTGGCGCGGACAGACAGACGGTCTAGCCACCACAGAGGACTGAGAGAAGAACACGGCCTAATGAAGTGTTGAGGTATTCTTTATTACAAGGTGATCCATTTTGGCTCAATCTGTATATATTTAACCTTAAACATTTTTCACTTGTTCTGTTGGTGAGCCCTAGAGGGCAGAAACATTTTTCATTCTGTCCAGTAGGTGTCAGCCCACTTACAGAGACAGGCATGAGGTCCAGTGTTTTCAGAATCACATTTATTTATCATGAGAAGCCTAGGCACGCAAGGGTGTGCCTAGGGTTTGGTTCATAATCTGAGGTGGTTCGGAGGGAAGAGGTTCTGTAGGGGAGTAACACTTCATCTCATCAAGAAGAGGCTTCCGCTCTTTCAATGTCCTCTGAGGAAAGAAGGGAGGAGAGGACTGAGTATACTGTTAGAGGGGGGATGGTTTCTACTGTACACAAAAGTATGTGGACACCCCTTCAAATGAGTGGATTTGTCTATTTCAGCCACAACTGTTGTTGACAGGTGTATAAAATCGAGCACAAATCGCGCACAAAACCATGCAATCTCCATGCAATCTGGCAGAGTAGAATGGCCTTACTGAAGAGCTCAGTGACTCTCAGTCAGTTAGTCAAATTCTTGCTCTGCTAGAGTTGCCCCAGTCAACTGGAGGTGCTGTTATTGTGAAGTGGAAATGTCTAGGAGCAACAACTGCTCAGCCGCAAAGTGGTAGGCCACACAAGCTCACAGAACGGGACAGCCGAGTGCTGAAGACCGTAGCTAGTAAAAATTGTCTGTGCTCGGTTGCAACAGTCACTACCGAGTTCCAAACTGCCTCTGGAAGCAACGTCAGCACAAGAACTGTTAGTCGGGAGCTTCATGAAATGATTGCCGTGGCCGAGCAGCCGCACACGAGCCTAAGATCACCATGCACAATACCAAGCGTCGGCTGGAGTGGTGTAAAGCACGCCGCCATTGGACTCTGGAGCAGTAGATCTGCCCACCATCTGGCAGTCCGATGGACCAATCTGGGTTTGGCGGATGCAAGGAGAAGACTACCGCAGGTGTCCACATACTTTTGGTCATGTAGTGTATACAGTGTTTACCATGAATGCAGTCTCCTCATTGCCTTTAAATTTCAATCACACTGTTGAATAGAGCCCTTTGTGTGTCACCACGGCAACAACTGTGGACACTTATGTCCTTACCTGACTGCGGGTCGGTGTGGGGGTCCACCCCCTGGTCAGCCACGCCCAGCCTCTGCCTTAGGGAGTTCAGGGTGCGAGAGGGGAGTTGATCCGAGATGGACTCCAGGTACTTCAGCACGTAGTGGTCAGCGTCGGTCAGTACAAAGCGGTGTCTGAAAACTGAGGGAGGGTAGGAAGGAAAAGGGACCATAAGATGGGGATATCGATGTTGGATGGTTGTACTAAAGGTGAAATCCTGACCTGAGACACTCATGCACTGAGGCAACAGGGTCTATAGAACAATATCACTGTTCTTCACCAGTGAAATACATGTGTTTATCGTTGGAAGAAGGTTCTGATCCAAATGGACTGAAATGTCAATGAGGCTAGAATTAAACCTGGTCTCAGATCTGCCACATCAACGACTACAGGAGTTGGCAAGACAGCACAAACAGATCTGGGACTAGACTAATCTTTATAGAAGCTACACTACATCTCCTCCAAGCTATAACATCTCTGTGAACAGTACAACACTAGGAAGCCTACCCTCCACGGTGTCTCCGATGGCAAAGTCAGCTGGGCCATAGAACTCGGGCTTGTCCACGGTGCAGCCCGGCTTGGGGATGCGTGTCTTTTCCAGGAACTGGCCGCTGATGATGCCGGAGTTGCGCGTGGACTTCTCGAAGATGCTGATCATATCACTGGACAGGAAGTAGGAGAAGATGAAGCGGCGGCCCTCGTCCTGGGGATTCTGGGAGTCCTGTGAAATCAGAGAGAAACGGGGTGGAAGAAAATCAAGATGGTGATTGGTTACACTCAAAGGGTGACTGAGAGATGTCATAACTAGCATGTAAACATGTTTCTCAGTGGTTGTCATGGCTTACTGAGGTTCAGTTTCAACCTCTTGAACAGTGATACTAATACCAGTCTCAGTAGTGTGAAAAGGGTATTAAAGCAACCAGTTTCCCAGAGCCCCAGGTCGAGACCCTTTTCTCCTAACCCCCCCCACCACCACCCTCCAGCCCCTCACCATCCTGGCAGCGTAGCGCAGAACTTTGTGGTCATTCTCCAGCATCTTCATCAGATCCTTCTTAGGGGGCTCAGGGATCAGAGACAGGCAATTCTGAAGGGGAGTCCTCCAGTGAACCAAAACCATTGTAGGGAGGAACCTGTAGAGGGAGTATAGGAGAGGTGAGGGGATGTATGTGACACAGAAACAGGCAACCTCTCATGCAACTAGGACTGACGGACAAATGAACCACCCACCAAACCACCCACCCACCCACGAGGGAGAGGATATGGGGTGTAGAAGTAGGCATGGGCAGAAAAAAAACAATCCATCCCACCCACCCACCCACCAACCCTCCCTAACTCCACCAATCCAGTCCTCTGCCCTTTCACCTTATGCCTGTCGTGCAGCTCTGTGGTCTTCTTGACCACAGGTTTGGGTTTGAGCTCCAGGTCGGGGTGGTTCTTCTGGTAGTAGGTCTTGGTGAACTCGTCACAGTCGTAGAGCAGGAAGCGCCGGCCCATCAGCTGCAGGGTCTCACCCACCTGGAAGTCCTTGGGCGAGTAGTACTGGAGCACCTCCTGGGGGGGACACCTCCAGTACACAGCTAGGGAAAGGCTCTGGAGAGGGGAGGAAGGACATGGGGACTGTTGTATAATCATTAGAAGGATATGGGGACTGTTGTATAGTTATTAGAAACACATGGGGACTGTTGTATAGTCAATAGGAGGACATGGGGACTGTTTTATAGTCATTAAGATATGGGGACTGTTGTATAGTCATTAGAAGGATATGGGGACTGTTGTATAGTCAGTAGGACATGGGGACTGTTGTATAGTCATTAGAAGGACATGGGGACTGTTGTGTAGTCATAAGAAGGACATGGGGACTGCTGTATAGTCATAAGAAGGACATGGGGACTGTTGTACACTCATTAGAAGGACATGGGGACTGTTGTATACTCATTAGAAGGATGTGGGACTGTTGTATAGTCAATAGGATATGGGGACTGTTGTATAGTTATTAGAAACACATTGGGACTGTTGTATAGTCAATAGGAGGACATGGGGACTGTTGTATAGTCAGTAGGACATGGGGACTGTTGTATAGTCATTATAAGAACAAGGGGACTGTTGTACAGTCATTAGAAGGACATGGACTGTTTTATAGTCATAAGAAGGACATGGGGACTGTTGTATAGTCATTAGAAGGACATGGGGACTGTTGTACACTCATTAGAAGGACATGGGGACTGTTGTATAGTCATTGAACACATGAGGACTGTTCTATAGTCAGATGGATATGGGGACTGTTGTATAGTTATTAGAAACACATGGGGACTGTTGTATAGTCATTAGAAGGACATGGGGACTGTTGTACAGTCATTAGAAGGACATGGGGACTGTTGTATAGTCGTTAGAAGGACATGGGGACTGTTGTATACTCATTAGAAGGACTTTGGGACTGTTGTACAGTCAGAAGGAATTGGACTGTAGTACAGTCATTAGAAGGACATGGGGACTGTTGTATATTAATTAGAAGGACATGGGGACTGTTGTACAGTCATTAGAAGGACATGGGGACTGTTGTATAGTCATTAAAAGGACATGGGGACTGTTGTATAGTCATTAGAAGGACATGGGGACTGTTGTATGGTCATTAGAAACACGGTTGATAGCTGGAGTGTTGCAGAGATGGTTGTCCTTCTGGAAAGTTCTCCCATCTCCACAGAGGAACTCTAGAGTTCTGTCAGAGTTACCATCGGGTTCTTGGTCACCTCCCTGACCAAGGCCCTTCTCCCCCGATTGCTTAGTTTGGCCGAGCGGCCAGCTCTAGGAAGAGTCTTGGTGGTTCCAAACTTCTTTCATTTAAGAATGAGGGAGGCCACTGTGTTCTTGGGAACATTCAATGCTGCAGAAATGTTTTGGTACCTTTCCCCAGATAGGTTTGTGTCAAGACACCTGTCTTGAAGCTCTACGGACAATTCCTTCGACCTCGTGGCTTGGTTTTTGCTCTGATATGCACTGTCAACTGTGGGACTTTATATAGACAGGTGTGTGCCTTTCCAAATAATGTCCAATCAATTGACTTTACCACAGGTGGACTCCAATCAAGTTGTAGAAACATCTCAAGGATTATCAATGGAAACCAGATGCACCTGAGCTCAATTTCGAGTCTCATAGCAAAGGGTCTGAATACTTATGTAAATAAAGTGTTTCTGTTTTTACTTTTTATACATTTGCAAAAATGTCTAAAAACATTTTTCGCTTTGTCATTATGGGGTACTGTGTGTAGATTGCTGAGGATTTTGTATTTATTTAATCAATTTTAGAATAAGGCTGTAACGTAACAAAATGTGGAAAAAGTCAAGGGGTCTGAATACTTTCCGAAGCACTGTATATATATACACACTACCGTTCAAAAGTTTGGCGTCACAAATGTCCTTGTTTTTGAAAGAAACAGTTTTCGGCTGTGCTAACATAATTGCAAAAGGGTTTTCTAATGATCAATTAGCCTTTTAAAAGTATAAACTTGGATTATCTAACAAAAAGTGCCATTGGAACACAGGATTGATCGTTGCTGATAATGTGCCTCTGTACGCCTATGTAGATATTCCATGAAAGATCTGCCGTTTCCAACTACAATAGTCATTTACAACATTAACAATGTCTACACTGTATTTCTGATTATTTTAATGGACAAAGAAAATAGCTTTTCTTTCAAATACAAGGACATGTCTAAGTGACCCCAAACTTTTGAACGGTAGTGTGTGTGTATATATATATATATATATATATATATATATATATATATATATATATATATATATATATATATATATATATATATATATAGTACCAGTCAAAAGTTTGAACACACCTACTCATTCAAGGGTTTTTCTTTATTTTTACTATTTTCTGCATTGTAGAATAATAGTAAAGACATCAACACTATGAAATAACACATATGGAATCATGTAGTAACCAAAAAAGTGTTAAACAAATCAAAATATATTTTAGATTCTTCAATGTAGCCACCCTTTGCCTTGATGACAGCTTTGCACACGCTTGCCATTCTCTCAACCAGCTTCATGAGGAATGCTTTTCCAACAGTCTTGAACTAGTTTCCACATATGCTGAGCACTTGTTGGCTGCTTTTCCTTCACTAGAAAAATGCTTGACGACAACAGGCCTTACCTGTTTTGATGTTCTTAGGCTGCAAGGGAAGGGCTCCCAACCACTGTTGGGCTCTCCCAACATTAACCCGGATAGATCACTACACAGAGAAACTAGTGCCGATAGCTACAATAACTGAGAGACTTACTGCAGGCTGGTTTGATGTTCTTGGGAAGCCTCTGTCTGCGTAGCAGCACAGGGAAGGGGTCCCGGCCACTGTTGGGCTCATGGACCTCTCGGATCTCCACTGAGTCATCCACCAGATAGTACTGGATTGTCACAGGCCTGGCCTCCCCGTACAGAGAGTCAGTGTGGTCCCACAGCGCAAAGAAACGCAGCACCTATTGATACAGATGGCCAGAGGTCAAAGGTTATAGAGAGAATAAGATCCTGCTGAGGTCATGTTTAGCCATATAAATAGTTATGTGTGTTTAAACCCATACTAAATCCTTTGAGTCCTTTGCTTAGACTGATTTGAATACAAATCATGGTAAAATGGTACATGACTAAGCTGTAGGAACATTTTACTTTCAGTGAGCTCCAAAGGTATTGGGACAGTGACCCATTTGTTGTTTTTTTGAAATTATACAATGACTATGAGGTTGAAGTGTAGACTGTCAGCTTTGATTGGAGAGTATATCGAGGGAAATTACAGTACTTTTTGTACATAGTCCTCCACTTTACTGGACCAAAAGTATTGGGACAAATTCACTTATGCGTATTAAAGTAGTCAAAGTTTCATATTTGGTCCCATATTCCTAGCACACAATGATTACATCAAGCTTGTGACTCTGTTTTGGTTGTGTTTCAGCAAATTTTGTGCCCAATAGAAATTAATGGTAAATAATGTGTCATTTTGGAGACACTTTTATTGTAAATAAGAATATAATGTTTCTAAAAACTTCTATATTAAATGTGAATGCTACCATGATAACGGATAATCCCGAATGAATCGTGAATAATTATGAGTGAGAAAGTTAGACACACAAATATCACACAACCAAGACATACTAACTTCTCACTATTACAATAACAGGGGAGGTTAGCAGGGGCGGTGTTAAACACATTTATAGCGGCAAATGTGTTAAATTTTAACCATGGTATAAAAGGGATAATCAACTCTGATCTCTATGTGTTCTCTTGAAAATAATGCAACTCCGTGGAAGGTCAATTCCATTCCACTAGCGTGTCGTGGAACACACCTTCCACATCCTATATTATTTTCCATAGAATGCATAGCCCCTTGTGGATTATCCTTATCTAACTTCCTCAATCATCATTATTCACGATTCATTCAGGACTATCTGTAATCATGGCAGCATCCACATTATTGTAGAAGTGTTTAGAACCATATTCTATTCTTATTTACAATAAAAGTGACTCCAAAATGGCATTATTTACCATTGATTTCTATTGGGAACAAAATAATTTGAAACACAACCTAAACAAACAGCAACAAGATTTTAGAGTCACAAGCTTGTTGTAATCATTGTGTGCTAGGAATGAGACCAAATATGAAACTTTTGACTACTTTAATACACATATAAGTGAATTTGTCCCAATACTTTTGGTCCCCTAAAATGGAGGGACTATGTACAAAAAAGTGCTGTAATTTATAAACAGTTCACGAGATATGGATGAAAATATCCTCAAATTAAAGCTGACAGTCTGCA
The DNA here is from genome assembly GCA_030435695.1 of Brachymystax lenok tsinlingensis. NCBI lineage: Eukaryota > Metazoa > Chordata > Actinopteri > Salmoniformes > Salmonidae > Brachymystax > Brachymystax lenok. The sequence goes on from CM059796.1 coordinate 29,428,166, forward strand.
CTTTAACCTCATAGTCGTTGTATCATTTCAAATCCAAAGTACAGAGCCACAACAACAACAAATGTGTCACTGTCCCAATACTGTTGGAGCTCACTGTATATCAAAATGTAATGCCGATGCTGGAGATCAAATAATATGTTGACCAAAAGATTTTATGAAGTGCATGGGAGCATTGATTGCATGGCTGACATAGGAGACGAGTGTCAGATCATGACATCGGGCCTCATATCGACCAATATATAATATTCATATGAGAGGCATGTAGGAGTCAGGGCAACTAAGTACAGCACGCTCACCTTGTGGTCCATGGTGAGGAACTGCTTGAGGCGGTCGAAGACGGATGGGGTGATGTAGGAGCGTCCAGCCTGGGTGCGCCGCTGGATGTACGGGTCGACCGGGGTCGGCTCAGGGTCGTTCAAAACCAGACCCTCGCTCTCCATGAAGTCCTGACCATATGAGACACAGTACAGAGTATCTACTATAGCATAGATACAAATAATAAACATCCCAAGGAGCTGGAAGTATTCAACATAGAACATGAAAAGTAAAAAAATAAATAAAGTGCATTTGACAACACAGTGAGGAAAACAAGCCAGTGTGTGTGTGATGTGTGTGTCTACCTGACTATGTGTCACAGTGAGTGAGATGTGTGTTTGCCGTGTGTATGTGTCACTTTGTGTTTGTGTTTACCTACAGAACCAATAAAAGGTTTTGACACACCTAGTCATTCAAGGGTTTTTCTTTATTTTAACTATTTTCTACATTGTAGAATAATAGTGAAGACTTAAACTATGAAATAACACATATGGAATCATGTAGTAACCCAAAAAATGTTAAACAAATCAAAATATTTTATGTTTGAGATTCTTAAAAGTAGCCACCCTTTGCCTTGATGACAGCTTTGCACACTCTTGGCATTCTCTCAACCAGCTTCATGAGGTAGTCACCTGGAATGCATTTCAATTAACAGGTGTGCCTTGTTAAAAGTTAATTTATGGAATTTCTTTCCTTCTTAATGCGTTTGAGCCAATCAATTGTGTTGTGACAAGGTAGGGTTGGTATACTGAAGATAGCCCTATTTGGTAAAAGACCAAGTCCATATTATGGCAAGAACAGCTCAAATTATTTTTATTTGTTTAACACTTGTTTGGTTACTACATGATTCCATGGGTGTTATCTCATAGTTTTGATGTCTCCACTATTATCTAGTAAAAATAAAAAATAAACCTTGAATGAGTAGGTGTGTGTCCAAACTTTTGACTGGTAGTGTATGTGTTGGTATCCTAGTGTGTGATAGATAATGTGTGTGATGTGTGAGTGTGTATCGTATCTATTTACCTGTGTGTAGCTGTCACAGTGTGTGACGCGGTAGACGGTGCCGTACACTACCAGGTCCATGCCCACGTTGAGATCTTTCCAGTGGTAGTGGTCGCCGCGGTCGTTCTTGGGCAGCCTCTGGCGCTTGATCAGCTTGCCCTGTGGTCGAGGAGGAAAGGATTCACACATCAAAAATAGACTCAGTCATATCTCTCCTATCAATTTTGTCCTAGAAGAAAAACCAAACCATCTTCTAAAATCATTATTTAGAATGTTGCAGTGCATTAGTTCACAGCGCAGCTGTCTTTACTAGAGGAAAATGTTGCCCTAAATACAAATTAAACTTAAAGTCGAACTTACAGTGTTTTAACCACGTTGCAGATATGAAACAATATCAAATTCCCAGTTTATGCTACAAAACCAACTTTATTATAGGTTTTAAAAATAGGTTATATTGGACTCAACATTCCATGACGTGCACTAAGGCATTGACGCAGTTCAATCCATGATTCATATAATTCACCAAAACATTTCTTGGTAGTCCCCCAAAATATTGCTATCAGGTTGTAAATCACAGCTGGCCTGGTACATAGTTTGCTTCCTCCATTCGGGATGCACTGTTTCAGTTTCAATGGCTCAATATTTTTTTACAAAAATGGACGAATGTAACTAAGGCTGGGAATGTCAATACAATCAATGGCAATGATCACAAGTCAGTCCTCACATGGCTAATAGGCTAGCGTATCTATTAATATAGCAACAAGCTAAGAACACAGAGCCTAACAGTTTTTCCCATCATATAGTTTTTCGGTGGCTATACACAGCTAGAGATGTATATGTCATTTGGTTAGCTAGCAAGAACTTGTCCAGTGTTCATAAATTCAATCTGTCTTTCTATTTGCGATTTCAGAGCTTTCTCATCTGTGGCACAGAGCACAGAATAACTGATGAATTTACGAACGTCAACACTTGCTGAATATGACCGGTGTCAGTAAACGCAGGCAAAGAAAGTCAAAGTTAGTCACAAAGCTCTAGATAACATGTAAACAGCCTAACCAGCTCTGCTAGGGCAAGTAAAATGGTTAGAGTGAAGTGTTCTCTTATTTGTGTCTGGAAGTAGCCAGCTAGCAAGCTAGCCAACTTTAGCCAGTTAGCTTTGGGTGCTTGGTTGGGACAAGCGTGCATTGTTGGCAGGCAAGCTGCAGAAGGACGAGTAGACTACAATTCCCCATCATTTATCAGTGCAATTTTTATAAACTGAAAAGGTTTGAGAGGGTTTATCTAATGTTCCTTTGTCAGATGTTAGCTCATCTTTCTCTGGCTAGCATTAGTTGTTGATCTTGTTGTTGATGTGCATTACTGAGGGAGAGTCTACCTTTTAATGGTTGTTTGATCAATAGGACTGTAAAGTTCCCAAATGTAAGAGGACTCCTGTGGTATTTACATATTTGCAGAAATCCATTTAAGTGTATTTTGTGGCTTTTGGCGAATGTGTAATGATCTCAAGTTGCGCTGTTGCAACTGCCTGTAAACACACAGTCCAGTTCAAAGTGAATGATGGCAGGACCAACTGCCTGTAAACACACAGTCCAGTTCAAAGTGAATGATGGCAGGACCAACTGCCTGTAAACACACAGTCCAATTCAAAGTGAATGATGGCAGGACCGACTGCCTGTAAACACACAGTCCAGTTCAAAGTGAATGATGGCAGGACCAACTGCCTGTAAACACACAGTCCAGTTCAAAGTGAATGATGGCAGGCCTGTGTGCAAATGGCTTGTTTGCATAAGGGCCACTTTTAATTTTCTGGATGCACAATCGAGAGCATCCTGTCGGGCTGTATCACTGCCTGGTACGGCAACTGCACCACCCACAACCGCAGGGTGGTGCGGTCTGCACAGCGCATCACCGGGGGGAAACTACCTGGCCTCCAGGACACCTACAGCACCCGATGTCATAGGAAAGCCAAAAAGATCATCAAGGACAACAACCACCCAAGCCACTGCCTGTTCACCCCGCTATCATCCAGAAGGCGAGGTCAGTACAGGTGCATCAAAACTGGGACAGAGAGACTGAAAAACAGCTTCTGCCTCGTCCTGGACAATGTTTTTATTTGGTTGTATTTACTGCAGTGTCTATTAAATGTGGCTAAAATTATTGGCCACTGTTCTCACTCTATATTGCTATAGAATTTTCATAAATGTCTTAGTATACATAATTCCCAAACATTCTAAGAACTGATAAAAAGTTGAAAATTACAATTTGTAAGTGCTCGCTTGTCAGAATCTTTTTTTTTTTTTTTTTTAAGTGTTATATTCTTCCTGGGGGTGTATATGAACAGACTTTAATAAGATTTCATGTTGCTAAAATCCTGTCAGTTCCACTTGAAGTGGAAGCTAAGATTCGTATCTCCTCTGATCTTCTTTGACTACCTGCGGTATCCCAGAGTTCTCCACCACCGGTTCCATGATACACATGCTGTCGTCCTCCAGGTAGTAGTAAAGGACCACAGGGCGCACGCGGTAACCCTCCTGGGGTGAGTGCAGCACCTCCTGCTGGAAGTAGCCATAGAAGCGCAGAACCTGGAAGAGAGGAAATGGGAGTGGGTGAGGGGAGAGGGGAGGAGAGAGTGAAAAGGAGGAGGGGCGAGGGAGGAGAGAAGAGGGATGATAGGGAGAAAGCAAGGGGAGAGGACAGATCAGTGTATTCCTCTGCCTGGATACTGTTCTGTAAAAACTTCAGAAAACAATTATATAATTTCATAGTTCCCCAGCCTGAGGCTATAGTAGCCTACCTTCTTGTCATAAGCGACATGAGCAGGGATGAAGTCCAGTGCCGGGCTGTAGTGGGTGGTGCCATAGGTGAGAGCAGGCGTCTGATTGGACAACTGGTTGATCTCACTCTGGGTCAGCTCACTGGACAGGAGAGGGGCTTGTCCGATGCCAACCTTGGGCCGATGCGGCAGGGCATAGCCGTTCTTATAGGACAGGGTTTGAGGACGATGGTGAGCTGACTTCTAGACAGAAATATATATATTTTTTAAGTGTCAAGGGAGGTATCAAGGATGTGGTCAGTACAGCATAGATAATCAGGAAAATATACATTTTGGCTAGGTCAGTTTCATAGGTCTGTTCCATAATGCACTTCTCCTCCACTACTAACATAAGAATACAGTTGAAGAATGCACCACATGCCCTGGACCAGAACTAGTCAGTTTATATAAATTGAGGATACGCAGGAATTCACAGGAAAATCGTCAGAAAAGCAGGGAAATCAAATCCCTTTATAAAATTGTAGTTTTGGGCTTTTACTTTGACCGTAATGGAATAGCTCGTCAATTGGAGGAGTCAAATAATATGCTTGGTATTTTGACCTTAGCAGCAGAGGTAGACAGCTAAAATTGATAGCTAGCTACATATGATTGAAGTTTTTTTATTAGCCTCACTGTTTGACTGAATTACATTAGGCTACTTAACTGCAACGAGACTGCAGAAATACACTGTCTACAAAATGCAGTGTAAAACCTGGACAGTGTATTTCTGCAGTATCTCGTTGCAGTTAAGTAGCCTAATGTAATTCAGTCAAACAGTGAGGCTAATAAAAAACTTCAATCATATGTAGCTAGCTAACAATTCGAGAAACTAGCTGTCAAAAATAGGACAAAATGCACTTTTATGCTAGCCCTTTGTCATTTCACACTGCCCGAGCCACATTCCAAAGCATGAACTTGATGGATAATAACTTTGTTGCAATCGAACACCGACGGAAACTTTTGTAGAAAACTATTCAAGTGTAGCCTTCAGCGTGATACATTAAAGAGTCAGATACATTGTTGCAGGTTTATTTGACCTGGCTCAAATAGAAACAAAATGACCTTACCGTTACATCCCGAAAGGTGTTTCCTGGCAGAAATGGCAAGCCATGTCCAGTGTTGATCGACATTGCTTGTAATACTGAAACGTTCAAATAAGTATATTGAACATGGAAATAATGGACAAATACTGAACCTATAAAGGTTTAGCTATCAGGCAATTAACATTATTTATAGTGTAACTGTGGTTTAAATTAGGCCGAGGTGACCAACAGTATCAGTTGCCATGGGGAAATATACACAAAACGTCACTCAAAGGAAGTACGCGAAATTCGCATGTCTCGCCGGCAGATGGCGCGCAATCTTCATGATACACAACAGTAATAATGTGAATCAAATATTTGTGGTAGATTCACATAGGTAAAAAATAAAACAACCAATGAGTCAAGATCTCATTTTCAACAGTTTATTCCAAGCAAAGGAGTCATATTTTGGTCTCACCAGCTATTGCCATATTGTTTTGTCCCATTGAAACACAAAAGCTTTTTCAATATAAAACCATTTAATGATTGCAGTTGAAGTGAAGATTATTCACTGCAACTCCCCTCGCAGTCAAGAAAATCCCAAACTTCTTATGATAAACCATGATACCTATGGTTCAACCCAGTGCAACAGAACTGGATGAATAGAACGTATTATTATATTAACAACATGGTCATTACAATAAACCTGACAGATAGCCCTATGGTGTCCCATGAGGGACAACACTAGTCTTGCTGCCCACAGTAATCATTTGGAAGCTATTTCACTGGTAGACAATTGAAGAGATTGTGTTCTGTACTGTACATACATTCCTACATGATAACAAGTGCAATGTATTTGAAAAATTTAACATAGATTTGAGCCATTTCCTAACTGATCCTAGAGCTGTTTTACTGTCTTATCAAGTCTTATGGCCATTGGCATGACACAGCACAACATTATCTGGGACCTGCCTCACCATTTCAACGTGGACAACACACACACAAGCCCGTTTGACAAAGTGAGAAACATAACATGAGAAACATGGAAATAAACATGATTGGAATTAATTGTTTCATAAAATCATAATGATTGGTTGACTTCGGTGACTGGGGTTTTCTTTTCCACCAATATACATCCTTGTTGCCAGGTAAGGCACTGCACTGTGCATATTATAGCATATAAAAAACAAGCTTATTAAATCACTTGACCTCTGAGTTTACATGATGTCTTTTTTTATATCTTTTTTTTATGCTGACACATCTGGAGCATTGTACTGGGCCTGAATTCATAAAGTCTCAGAGTAGGAGTCCTGGTCTAGGATCAGTTATCCTTTTAGATCATAATGAACAAGATTACATGGACAGTGGTAACCTGATCCTAGATCAGCACCTATACTGTTGAGACACTTGTTAAATACATGCCCTGATCCCCTTCTTAGGAAGCAAATAGAAAATGACCATACACAGAAACACTAGGGGTTCTGTCCAAAATGGCATCCTATTCCCTATGTAGTGCACTACTTTTGACCAGAGCTCTAGCCAGAAGTAGTGCACTATAAAACAAATAGGGTGCCATTTGGGACATAGACCTAGGATTGCATCCCTGAGGTGCCAGACAAGCTTAAATCGCCACAGTATAAAAATATCTCATAATAATAACTGTAAAGAAAAAAAATACACAATAACAAAAAAGACTATTAAATATTATATAAAATACATTTCATAAAGGGTTTGAGATGAGTTCCAAAAAACACATTTTGGGTTCAAAGTTTAAAAGGCAGCGTCGGTTGAACGTGGTCATTTCCCTCTTAAGTGTTACGCTATACATTTCACTCTAAGTGCTATGCCTCTCCGAAAACCATTCACCCATTTAAATACTGGAGGGTGAGTGAGCATGAAGCAAGCTGCCCAATTCTCAATATCCACTAGGCAACACTGGAGTAACATTAGCAACTGTCCTTAAGTCACCTTTCAGGCTTTACAGCCTAAGTATCCCAAGATCCTCCACTTCAGAAGGGTGTGAGGAGGTCAAATGCGAGGCTGTGCAGTTAGATGACCGTTCCACCTTCAGCCTCTGCCAATGACAGGCGGAATCCGGTCGAGCTTACCATGCTGAGAAGCTTATTCTCACTGCAAAAACAGAGGGGGTCTTTGCTCTAGACCAGGGCAGTCCAACCCTCTTCCTGGAGATCTACCGTCCTGTAGGTTTTCAGTCCAACCCTCTTCCTGGAGATCTACTGTCCTGTTGGTTCAGTCCAACCCTCTTCCTGGAGATCTACTGTCCTGTTGGTTCAGTCCAACCCTCTTCCTGGAGATCTACTGTCCTGTTGGTTCAGTCCAACCCTCTTCCTGGAGATCTACTGTCCTGTTGGTTCAGTCCAACCCTCTTCCTGGAGATCTACTGTCCTGTTGGTTCAGCCCAACCCTCTTCTTGGAGATCTACCGTCCCGTCCTGTCCAGGAACAGGGTTGGATTGAAAACCTACAGGACAGTAGATCTCCAGGGACAGGGTTGGACTGAAAACCTACAGGACAGTAGATCTCCAGGAAGAGTGTTGTGCAGCCCTGGTCTAGAGTACCCACATGGACACAGACAGACTGACAGAGGGGGATACCCAGACAGAGGGTTCCAAACCTTCGCAGTTTCCCACCAGGTCAGGTCATGGGGCCCCATTCCCAAACCCCAGAGGTCCATTTGTGGTCCTACACATCCCATCTTAAGTACTGCGCTCCAACCTTCACAGCCCCCTTTCTAGATCTAGTAGAGGTTCCTTTACGGTCCTGCCTCAGTAGTAACGGTTGAGGCTGCGCGTCCCGGGTATATCCGGCTGCCCGTTCATCCAGATCTCTCGTATGATCCTCTCCCTCTCCTCCAGCCGCTGTGCACGCTCCAGCTCCTCCGCTGACGTGAACACATTCATGTTGAGCGTGCGCTCGAAGCGGCGGTGGCGGCGTGTCGACAAGTCTGACGTGGTGTCCGAGTCCGAGTCTCTGGAGTCGGACGAGGAGTCGGAGGGCCGCGGGCGCTTCTTGGTGGTGGTGCCGGGGCGACGGCGGGGTCGGCAGTCGGTGCGGCATGAGATCTGGACCACCAGAGCAAAGAGGGTAAAGAAGAGGCCAAGGCACACGCCACACAGGAAGTACAGAGCTGCACGCTCTGGGTGGTCTGCAGACGGAGGAAGGGAGGGAGAGAGAGGTGGAAAGTGGGAGAGAGAGAGAGAAAGAGAGAGAGCGTGACGGAGCGAGAGAGACAGAGAGAGAGAGAGAGAGAGAGAGAGAGTCAAATACTATCATATATAGAGACAAATGGCTCATAGTTCATAAGTAGTTCATTCATTTCAAGTACAGGTGTTGCCTTTGAAAGCAAAAACTAATTGAACTCTGACTTGCTTAGCCTGTTTTGCTGGCCTTACACAACTGCTCAATGAAACATTTTTGAACACAGAGAGATTGGCTTGAAATGAAAGCATCTTCACTTCTGCTCCCATGACCACGGAGAATGTGACAGACAATAGTGGTTAAATCACCGGAGAAGATCACACAGGCTGATAGAGAGGGAGGGCAGTACCTAGCCCTCAGGCCTATGTACCGTACAGTGTGTGTTGTGTGTCCTGTATGGTAATCTGACTGTGTGTCCTGTATGGTAATCTGACTGTGTGCCTGTATGGTAATCTGACTGTGTGTCCTGTATGGTAATCTGACTGTGTGTCCTGTATGGTAATCTGACTGTGTGTCCTGTATGGTAATCTGACTGTGTGCCTGTATGGTAATCTGACTGTGTGTCCTGTATGGTAATCTGACTGTGTGTCCTGTATGGTAATCTGACTGTGTGTCCTGTATGGTAATCTGACTGTGTGCCCTGTATGGGAAAGGGGGATACCTAGTCAGTTGTAGAACTGAATGTATTCAACTGAAATGTGTCTTCCGCATTTAACCCAACCCCTCTGAATCAGAGAGGTGCAGGGGGCTGCCTTAATCGACATCCACGTCTTCGGCGCCCGGGGTACAGGGGGTTAAGTGCCTTGCTCAGTGGCAGAACAACATATTTTTACTTTGTCAGCTCAGGGATTCGATCCAGCAACCTTTCGGTTACTGGCTCAAAGCTCTAACCAGTAGGCTACCTGCCGCCCTGTATGGTTATCTGACGGTGTGTCCTCTGTATGGTTATCCGACGGTGTCCCCTCTGTATGGTTATCTGACGGTGTCCCCTGTATGGTTATCTGACGGAGTCCCCTGTATGGTTATCTGACGGAGTCCCCTGTATGGTTATCTGACGGAGTCCCCTGTATGGTTATCTGACGGTGTCCCCTGTATGGTTATCTGACGGAGTCCCCTGTATGGTTATCTGACGGAGTCCCCTGTATGGTTATCTGACGGAGTCCCCTGTATGGTTATCTGACGGTGTCCCCTGTATGGTTATCTGACGGTGTCCCCTGTATGGTTATCTGACAGAGTCCCCTGTATGGTTATCTGACGGTGTCCCCTGTATGGTTATCTGACGGTGTCCCCTGTATGGTTATCTGACGGAGTCCCCTGTATGGTTATCTGACGGAGTCCCCTGTATGGTTATCTGACGGTGTCCCCTGTATGGTTATCTGACGGTGTCCCCTGTATGGTTATCTGACGGTGTCCCCTGTATGGTTATCTGACGGTGTCCCCTGTATGGTTATCTGACGGTGTATGTGGGTCTACGTCACCAGTTTATTTGGCCGTACAAGTAGGAGGTAAAGAAACAGGAAAGACTTTTCTCTCTCCCTCTTTCTACTCCCTCTCTCTCTCCCTCCTCCCTCTCCTCCCTTTCTCCTCTGTCTGTTTTAGCAGCTGGATGGAGCAGGTGACGGACGAGGACGGGTGTACTGTGTATGTGTGTGTGTGAGAGTGTGGCTGTGTGTGTGTGTGTGTATGCACGCCTGTGTGGATATACACAAGAGTATAAAAACATTAAGGACACCTGCTCTTTCCATGACATAGACTGACCAGGTGAATCCAGGTGAAAGCTATGATCCCTTGTTGATGTCACTTGTTAAATCCACTTCAATCAGGGGAGGAGACAGGTTAAATAAGTTTTTTAAAGCCTTGAGACATGGATTGTCTATGTGTGCCATTCAGAGAGTGAATGGGCAAAATAAAAACATGTAAGTGCCTTTGAACGGGTATGGTAGTAGGTGCCAAGCGCACTGGTTTGAGTGTGTCAAGAACTGCAACGCTGCTGAGTTTTTCACGCTCAACAGTTTCCCATGTGTATCAAGAATGGTTCACCACCCAAAGGACATCCAGCCAACTTGACACAACTGTGGGAAGCATTGGAGTCAACATGGGCCAGCATCCCTGTGGAACACTTTCAACACCTTGTACAGTCCATGAACTGACGAATTGAAACTGTTCTGAGGGCAAAAGGGGGTGGGGTTCAACTCAATATTAGGAAGGTGTTCCTAATGTTTGGTATACACAGTGTGTGTGTATGTGAGAGTGTGGCTGTGTGTGTGTGTATGTGTGTGTGAGAGTGTGGCTGTGTGTGTGTATGTGTGTGTGAGAGTGTGGCTGTGTATGTGTGTGTGAGAGTGTGGCTGTGTGTGTGTGTATGTGTATGTGAGAGTGTGGCTGTGTGTGTGTGAGAGTGTGGCTGTGTGTGTGTATGTGTGTGTGAGAGTGTGGCTGTGTATGTGTGTGAGAGTGTGGCTGTGTGTGTGTGTATGTGTGTGTGAGAGTGTGGCTGTGTGTGTGTGTGAGAGTGTGGCTGTGTGTGTGTGTATGTGTGTGTGAGAGTGTGGCTGTGTGTGTGTATGTGTGTGTGAGAGTGTGGCTGTGTATGTGTGTGTGAGAGTGTGTGTATGTGTGTGTGAGAGTGTGGCTGTGTGTGTGTGTGTGTGTGTGAGAGTGTGGCTGTGTGTGTGTGTATGTGTGTGAGAGTGTGGCTGTGTGTGTGTGTGTGAGAGTGTGGCTGTGTGTGTGTGTGAGAGGGGGAAGTTACAGGGGGACCCATCTCTGCTCTAGATCTCCATTCCTCCAGTCGGTATTTACGTGGTCTCAGTCACAGTGGAGAGGGAAGCTCAGTGTAGATTAACAGCTGCCCCCCCCCTCACATCCACCACAGCAGAAAGTATACACTGAAGTAGGGATGTCAAGCCACTACAGGACCCTAGCATCAACAACTGTTGATCTTAACCCCTCAGAGCCCAACATGAACCTCTTCTCTACTTCACGGTCATCACAGATTGTGGTAATGTTGCAGTACATGCAAAGTTGCTGTGATATGTGAACGTTGCTGTACCTGCTATGTTGCTGTAACGTTGTGTGATCGTTGCTGTACTTGCTATGTTGCTGTAACGTTGTGTGAATGTTTTTGTACCCGCTATGTTGCTGTAACGTTGTGTGATCGTTGCTGTACTTGCTATGTTTCTGTACTTGCTATAACGTTGTTGCTGTACCTGCTATGTAGTTGTAGGCTGCCAGTGCGCTACTGACGAGGGCCATGTTGGTGCTGCTCGTCGTAGCGTTGATCACAGGGTTCATGTCCGGAGGCTGGGGGGCGCTCTCCTCCACTCCTTCCTCGTTCGTCTTCCCCTCCCCAGAGTAGGAGCCTGACTCTCTCCCTCGCTTCTTCTTGCCTGAAGGGATAACTAAGAGCATAACATCGGGATCAGATGCTATGATCACACACACACACACACACACACACACACACACACACACACACACACACACACACACACACACACACACACACACACACGCGAGTTGATAGAGTGCCAGAGAATCAAGGTTCATTGACTGAGAATCTCACTGAGTCAAACTGCACATCTGTAACTATTGTGCCTGAAGAACACTTAAAGACAAGCCAATATGACTGCCAACGCATCGCATGATTCAAAATGAAACATTTTATTTACAATACGTACTTCAGGTTAATTGGTTTCCAAAACATGCATATTTAACGTGATACAGCCGTGTTTGTTGCAGTTAGTGATCTGAGTGTCAAGCATGTGTGTGTTTATGAGTGGACTACTGAGTCACCCACTTCCTCTGTTGCTGTATCCTCCTCGCATGCTTCCTTCACTACTCTGGCCACACTGTAACTGTAGACGACGCTATTACTAACGGTGACTCAGATCCCCAGCATTCCACTTGGATCTGTCTAGCTAACTCTGACTCACTTCGCTACGGGAATAGATCTATTGTGAGAATCACTGTGTTTGATCCTTTTAAAGCTGAAAACATGTGCATATGATCAGAGTGATTTCTCTCCCAGTTTAAGCTGCTTTCACAATTTACCTCAAATGTCATGTTCGACTTGGACTTTACAAATTTGATACTAGGACTATTGAGTTCTGTGAAAGTTAATGTGACTGTATATAGGATTTAGAAATGTTTAGCAGTGTGTAGGTAGTCGGAGACTGTAGCTAAACTAAAGGTGATCTGAGGTTGAGTTGTTTGAGCAGTAGTAGATCCATCCACATGCTGGTCTGATTACTGAGCTTCATAATGGATACTTCAGTCACTCAACCAACACACTGTCTGTATAAGTCCGTATATCTCCCTGTACTTAACCTTATAAAGACTAGAGGTGGGCTCACTCTGTAATCCAATACGGACATGTGAGCCAGACCTGGCCTATGTTAGTTAGATGTTTGTGTGCAACGCTTCAGTGAAAACAAAATGACTCAGCCAGTCAGACAGTGTAAACTGGGATAAACACAGAAATGGAGAGTTGGCATGAGTTAAATGACCAAAACTAGTGCAGTCTATGTGTGTGCGTGTGTGAGGGGTGTGTGTGTGGGCGTGCGTGCGTGTGTGTGTGTGTAAGCATGTTAGCTGTCAAAACACACATGCTCGCACACGCACACACACACACACACACTTAGAATCCTAATCGCAGGATCTGATGTAGCTTAGAGAGTGGCACTGCTGACTGAGTCGGTGAGTGTTTCCACCTGGACCGATTGCGGTGTAACACACATTGGCTGACATTCAACCGATACGTCACAGAACTGCTAGATATACTACACTCTTATAGAACACAGTCTGGAAAAGAGATGTCTCAAACAAAGACATTTGATCATTTCAGAAGAATATATGGAGCATTTTGTCATTTTGTTAATCCCTTTACTGAAATAAATAAAAGAAGGGAAAAGACAGATCAAATAGAAAGATTTGTCTGAATTGCGTTTAATAGAAAAATGGTCCCAGCAAACCGGGAACATTCCCAGAACATTATCTAAGTTATAGTTAGGGTTTAATTTAACATTAGGATGCTAACATCCTGAAAACATTCAAAAAATGTTTTCAATGAAATATCCTTGGAATGTTCTTCTAAGATTCACAACATCTGTAACAACCACCACAGAACATTCCTCAAACGTTCTCATTAGGTTTCCAGGTATTGTAATAATTGTAACAATGTACCAGTGATGTTTTCCCAGCAAACCAACATTGGCTCTGTGAAAGTTCCCAGAACATTCGTTAGGTCATTTTGTTTTCACTGAAGCGTTGCACACTTACATCTAACTAACATATGTTCTCATAACTCAAAAACTATCCAGTCATGCTGATGACTATACAATGTTTGTAAGAACATTCCTAGATCACATTTCGTCCATTCCTTAAAGGTTATCCAGAATGTTTTTATTAGGATGTGGCAACAGTCTGGTGGGAACATTGTGGGGATATGACAAAAGATTTGTTCCCAAAAGACAAAAACTGTCCAGTTGTGTGGATGATTATCCTGTATTGTAGGCCCACAAGGTGATTATAGACACACATAGGCCATTTGAACAGCATTTAATCATACAAACACAACCATATGTTTTACCCTTCATATGTTGACAATCTGCACATGTGGGGTTTCAACCTGCAATGTTTGATTCTCAAACCAGGTATTTTATCCTCTGCGCCACCAGGAAGCTACAGTGGGGAAAAAAAGTATTTAGTCAGCCACCAATTGTGCAAGTTCTCTCACTTAAAAAGATGAGAGAGGCCTGTAATTTTCATCATAGGTACACTTCAACTATGACAGACAAAATGAGGAAAAGAAATCCAGAAAATCACATTGTAGGATTTTTTATGAATTTATTTGCAAATTATGGTGGAAAATAAGTATTTGGTCACATACAAACAAGCAAGATTTCTGGCTCTCACAGACCTGTAACTTCTTCTTTAAGAGGCTGCTCTGTCCTCCACTCATTACCTGTATTAATGGCACCTGTTTGAACTTGTTATCAGTATAAAAGACACCTGTCCACAACCTCAAACAGTCACACTCCAAACTCCACTATGGCCAAGACCAAAGAGCTGTCAAAGGACACCAGAAACAAAATTGTAGACCTGCACCAGGTTGGGAAGACTGAATCTGCAATAGGTAAGCAGCTTGGTTTGAAGAAATCAACTGTGGGAGCAATTATTAGGAAATGGAAGACATACAAGACCACTGATAATATTCCTCGATCTGGAGCTCCACGCAAGATCTCACCCCGTGGGGTCAAAATGATCACAAGAACGGTGAGCAAAAATCCCAGAACCACACGGGGGGACCTAGTGAATGACCTGCAGAGAGCTGGGACCAAAGTAACAAAGCCTACCATCAGTAACACACTATGCCGCCAGGGACTCAAATCCTGTAGTGCCAGACGTGTCCCCCTGCTTAAGCCAGTACATGTTCAGGCCCGTCTAAAGTTTGCTAGAGAGCATTTGGATGATCCAGATGAGGATTGGGGAGAATGTCAGATGAAACCAAAATAGAACTTTTGGTAAAAACTCAACTCATCGTGTTTGGAGGACAAAGAATGCTGAGTTGCATCCAAAGAACACCATACCTACTGTGAAGCATGGGGGTGGAAACATCATGCTTTGGGGCTGTTTTTCTGCAAAGGGACCAGGACGACTGATCCGTGTAAAGGAAAGAATGAATGGGGCCATGTATCGTGAGATTTTGAGTGAAAACCTCCTTCCATCAGCAAGGGCATTGAAGATGAAACGTGGCTGGGTCTTTCAGCATGACAATGATCCCAAACACACCGCCCGGGCAACGAAGGAGTGCCTTCGTAAGAAGCATTTCAAGGTCCTGGAGTGGCCTAGCCAGTCTCCAGATCTCAACCCCATAGAAAATCTTTGAAAGTCCGTGTTGCCCAGCGACAGCCCCAAAACATCACTGCTCTAGAGGAGATCTGCATGGAGGAATGGGCCAAAATACCAGCAACAGTGTGTGAAAACCTTGTGAAGACTTACAGAAAACGTTTGACCTCTGTCATTGCCAACAAAGGGTATATAACAAAGTATTGAGATAAACTTTTGTTATTGACCAAATACTTATTTTCCACCATAATTTGCAAATAAATTCATAAAAAATCCTACAATGTGATTTTCTGGATTTTTTTTCCTAATTTTGTCTGTCATAGTTGAAGTGTACCTATGATGAAAATTACAGGCCTCTCTCATCTTTTTAAGTGAGAGAACTTGCACAATTGGTGGCTGACTAAATACTTTTTTTCCCCACTGTACATCTTATGTGTTCAGTATATAGCCATGGCAGTACGGCCAATCAGGAATTCCCTGCTTCCTTTTTAGCCTTCTTAGACATAACTTGCCCAGGGAAATACTGGGAACTGGGTTATTACCCATCAATTCCCCATCCTCTTTATATAGTTCCTACCTCTGGGCCCATATTTACAAGGTATCCAAGACTATGCTGATCTAGGATCCCTTTTGCATTTCAGATCATGAAAAATAAGACAGGGGGGACCATATCAAGTCTCAAAGTTGAACAGTACTTTTTTTTTTTTTTTACACTTTTACACAAATATTCTGGGAACCTTTAATGAACAGATGAAATGTGTTCTAACAAACATTCTTGCAACATCGGGCAAATATTTTATACAAACATTATAATCATCACCACAACTAGAACGTTTTTGTGTTATGCGAACATTTGCTGTGACTTAACGAATGTTCTGGAACCAATTCTGGTTTGCCTGGGGTTGGTGTCTAAAGAGAGCAAATTATAGGTCCATCACCCCTTCCCATTCTTACATTTCCAATCTAAACAGTTTTTCCAGAAGGGTGGCATGTGTGAGGCTAGTGTGTGTGTGTGTGCACGTGTGAGTGCGTGTGTGGATGCGAGGTCACTCAACTGTGAGGAACTGTCAGCACAATAGCCACACACTTCTCTCCTCAGAAAACCATTTCCTTCTCTCTTTCTATCCTCCTAATCAGTGTTGAACTGGTGGGGGGGTAGACATATACTAGAGAACGTAATTAGTGTTTTGGACTCGGGCCATACACCCTTCATGAATGATGCTTTGTTCGTGGTTCCGTCTCTCTCTCTCTCTTTCTGTCTCTCTCTCCCCCTCTCTCTCTGTCTCACTATCTCTGTCTGTCTGTCAGACTCTCTCTCTCTGTCGGGCTCTCACTCTGTCGGTCTCTCTCTCTCGGTCTCTCTCTTTGTCGTTCTCTCTCCCTCTCTGTCGGTCTCTCTCTGTCGGTCTCTCTCTCTCTTTCGGTCTCTCTCTCTCTCTCAGTCGGTCTCTCTCTTTGTCGTTCTCTCTCCCTCTCTGTCGGTCACTCTCTCTGTCTGTCTGTCTCTCTCGCAGAGTTCTGGGAACTTGGTGAAATGTCAGTAACTGATAATAATAGAAAACAATGCGATGAGGTCAACATTATGATGTACATAGAGGGACCCATTCATTCTGGTGAAAACAATGTTCTCTCACTGGCTTGCTATACTAATGACAGAGCAAACCAAAAGGACTGCACATGCTGGGACACATATTTTGACACTGACTTTAAATAGAAGTACAGCTAAACTCTTATTTTTGCTCTTCCCTTGTTGAGAATATATTTGGGGTTTCTGGAGTCTGGAGTAGTAGGGTAGAGCTGCTGACTCCGGACATCACCCCCCCTGGCGACAGAGGATTGAGCCCTGTCTCGGCCTCTCTATCTAAGCCCTGCTATCATCCATCTCCCTCTAATTTCCTGTTGTCCTATGAGAAAATGAATTTAAAAATATTAAATATGATTACCAATCTCTTAAAGGAAAGAGGAAAAGATGATTGGGGGCTGTTTGGTGTAAAGTGATCCTCAGAGAGAGGTGTGTGTGGCCATTGCAGAGCATAGTCTCAGAGAGAGTGACGTCACTGATTGAAACTCTACTAGGGCGCACCGCTAAGTAGCTAGCCATTTCACACGTGTGAGTGTGCCTGCATGTGTGCATATCTATGCACGTGCTGTATGTGTTTGTACATCTACAGTACCAGTCAAAGGTTTGGACACACCTATTCATTCAAAAAGGTTTTATTTATTTTTAGTATTTTCTATATTGTAGAATAAATTATGAAATAACACATATGGAATCAGGTAGTAACCAAAAAAGTTTAAAACAAATCAACATATATTTTACATTTGAGATTCTTCAAAGTAGCCACCCTTTGCCTTGATGACATCTTTGCACACTCTTGGCATTCTCTCAACCAGCTTCACGAGGTATGGAATGCCTTTCAATTAACAGGTGTGCCTTGTTAAAAGTTAATTTGTGGAATTTCTTTCCTTCTTAATGCGTGTAAGCCAATCAGTTGTGTTGTGACAAGTTAGGGGTGGTATACAGAAGATAGCCCTATTTGGTAAAAGACCACGTCCATATTATGGCAAGAACAGCTCAAACAAGCAAAGAGAAATGACAGACCATCATTACTTTAAGACGAAGGTCAGTCAATCAGAAAAATGTCAAGAACTTTGAAAGTTTCTTCAAGTGCATTCGCAAAAACCATCAAGTGCTATGATGAAACTGGCCCAAATAAATGCTTCACAGAGTTCAAGTAACAGACACATCTCAACATAAACTGTTCAGAGGAGACTGTGTGAATCAGGCCTTCATGGTCAAATTGCTGCAAAGAAACCACTACTAAAGTACACCAATAAGAAGAAGGGACTTGTTTGGGCCAAGAAACATGAGCAATGGACATTAGACCGGTGGAAATTTGTCCTTTGGTCTGATGAGTCCAAATTTGAGATTTTTGGTTCCAACCACCATGTCTTTGTGAGATGCAGAGTAGGTTAACGGATGATCTCTGCATGTGTAATTCCCACCGTGAAGCATGGAGGACGAGGTGTGATGGTGTGGGGGTGCTTTGCTGGTGACACTTAACCAGCATGGCTACCACAGCATTCTGCCGCGTTACGCCATCCCATCTGGTTTGCACTTAGTGGGACTATAATTTTTTTTCAACAGGACAATGACCCAACACACCTCCAGGCTATGTAAGGGCTATTTGACAAAGAAGGATATTGATGGAGTGCTGCATCAGATGACCTGGCCTCCACAATCACCCAACCTCAACCCAATTGAGATAGTTTGGTATGAGTTGAACCGCAGAGTGAAGGAAAAGCAGCCAACAAGTGCTCAGCATATGTGGGAACTCCTTCAAGAGTGTTGGAAAAGCATTCCAGGTGAAGCTGGTTGAGAGAATGCCAAGAGTGTGCAAAGCTGTCATCAAGGCAAAGGGTGGATACTTTGAAGAGTCTCAAATATAAAATAATATATTCAGATTTGTTTAACACTTTTTTGGTTACTACATGATTCCATATGTGTTATTTCATAGTTTTGATGTCTTCACTATTATTCTGTGTCCAAACCTTTGACTGGTACTGTATGTGTGTGTACATGTATGTGTTTTTACATGTATGTGTGTGTACATTTATGTGTTTTTACATGTATGTGTGTACATGCATGTGTTTTTACATGTATGTGTGTGTACATGTATGTGTTTTTACATGTATGTGTGTGTACATGTATGTGTTTTTACATGTATGTGTGTGTACATGTATGTGTTTTTACATGTATGTGTGTGTACATGTATGTGTTTTTACATGTATGTGTGTGTACATGCATGTGTTTTTACATGTATGTGTGTGTACATTTATGTGTTTTTACATGTAGGTGTGTACATGTATGTGTTTTTACATGTATGTGTGTGTACATCTATGTGTTTTTACATGTATGTGTGTGTACATGTATGTGTTTTTACATGTATGTGTGTGTACATCTATGTGTTTTTACATGTATGTGTGTGTGCAACCACTCACCTGAGAGCGCAGAGTCAGAGGTTATGACCGATGTCCCATCAGGGGGAGCACTGTCTCCAACCACGTTTGGGTCATGGGCACGGGGCGGCGGGGGGTAAAACACTGGTACTCTGGGGATGGGCACCTGCTGCAGCAAATTCTTTGGGACTGGAGAGAGAGAGTGGGAGGGAAGGAGAGAGGTAGATACATTTGTAATTTCTCCTCATGTACACAGAGAAAGAGGAAGAGAGAGACAGAGAGAGGGGAGAGAGAGAGAGAGAGAGAGAGAGAGAGAGAGAGGGGGGATTGGAAGGAGGGAGAGAGGAACAACAGAGACCACCTCCTCTGACCCCGCAGAGGGCCATTCCCCAAAGTTACGCTCCTCGCCTCTCTAACCTCCCCCTCCCTTCCACCTCACAACGTCCTCTCTAACCCCCTCCCTTCCACCTCACAACGTCCTGTGAGTCAGGGAAAACCGCAGTCATGACCCAGACATACAAACATGTACCCACAATGAACAGGGTCAAACATGAACCCACAATGAACAGGGTCAAACATGTACCCACAATGAACAGGGTCAAACATTCCTGCCCCCCTCACGTGGTTTTGCGAACCTGACATGACCACACTTTCGGGTCAACGTGTCTGTCTGTCTGTATCACGGGTTGATTTATTGCCTACAACACAGTACGTCTGTCTGTCCGTCTGCCCGCGCTCCAATTTCCACTGGCCCGCGCACCAAAAGAACTTGAAAAACAAAACAAAAACGACAGAGCTCAGCAGAACAAGCACTACTTATGGACACAGTCAACATTTGGTGAGAAAAACGGGAATATTAGTTGGAAAGCCCTTGGTGTATAAACACAGCGAACAAATGTACTGAGACAATATTCGTCTGTGGTCCAAGAAAGAGCCAATAAGAGTCCTGTGCCAGACCACACAAGCCCTGTCAGCAGTATACACTGAGTATAAAAAACATTAGGAACACCTATTCTTTCCATGATGTAGACTGACCAGGTGAATCCAGGTGAAAGCTATGATCCCTTATTGATGTCACCTGTTAAATCCACTTCAATCAGTGTAGATGAAGAGGAGACAGGTTAAAGAAGGATTTTTAAGCCTTCAGACAACTGAGACATGGATGGTGTCTGTGCCATTCAGAGGGTGAATGGGCAAGACAAAAGAGCCTTTGACCGGGGTATGGTAGTAGGTGCCAGGCGCACCAGTTTGTGTCAAGAACTGCATCGCTGCTGGGGTTTCTATGCTCAACAGTTTCCTGTGTATATCAAGAATGGCCCACCACCCAAAGGACAGTTTGATTCCATATGTGTTATTTCATACTTTGAATGTCTTCTCTAGTATTCTACAATGTAGAAAAGAGTAAACTTAAAGAAAAACCCTTGAATGAGTAGGTGTGTCCAAACTCTTGACTGGTATTGTATATACAGTATGAACTAGGCCTATATATGCAACTCTATGGACTTGTTTCCCGTACACAGATTATGCTAGCTAGTCCTGGTCCTAAAATCTCAATTAGGGAATCTCCATTAAATATGCCCTAAAAGTCACAGAGCATTTGTTCACCACAAACAACTTTGCAGATGCAATTTTTGCCAACAGAATATATATACCCTGTCATTACATCATTCAAATCCTCAATTTCACCTTTCTGAGGACTCTTACAGCAAATATATTCCTGTCATACTGTGTAGCCTAAATCCAGCGTACAAATGATTCCTCTAGATGCAGGCATACATTTATATCAATGGTTTCAATGAAGGCTATGTGGAAACTGTGGTTGTGGTGTGCATGAGGAGAGCTACACATTGACATTAATGTCCAAGAAAAGACAATATCACAGCTATAATGTAATGATGTAATGACAGGGTATATTTTGTAGGAGAAAATGTGCAACAGCAAAGTTCCATTTGACTGCAGAAAATCCTTCTCCTACCATATAGAGAGAGGAATGGAGGTAGAGACCCACCCTACCATATAGAGAGAGGAATGGAGGTAGAGACCCACCCTACCATATAGAGAGAGGAATGGAGGTAGAGACCCACCCTACCATATAGAGAGAGGAATGGAGGTAGAGACCCACCCTACCATATAGAGAGAGGAATGGAGGTAGAGACCCACCCTACCATATAGAGAGAGGAATGGAGGTAGAGACCCACCCTACCATATAGAGAGAGGAATGGAGGTAGAGACCCACCCTACCATATAGAGAGGAATGGAGGTAGAGACCCACCCTACCATATAGATAGAGGAATGGAGGTAGAGACCCACCCTACCATATAGAGAGAGGAATGGAGGTAGAGACCCACCCTACCATATAGAGAGAGGAATAGAGGTAGAGACCCACCCTACCATATAGAGAGAGGGATGGAGGTAGAGACCCACCCTACCATATAGAGAGAGGAATAGAGGTAGAAACCCACCCTACCATATAGAGAGAGGGATGGAGGTAGAGACCCACCCTACCATATAGAGAGGAATGGAGGTAGAGACCCACCCTACCATATAGAGAGAGGGATGGAGGTAGAGACCCACCCTACCATATAGAGAGAGGGATAGAGGTAGAGACCCACCCTACCATATAGAGAGAGGAATGGAGGTAGAGACCCACCCTACCATATAGAGAGAGGAATGGAGGTAGAGACCCACCCTACCATATAGAGAGAGGAATGGAGGTAGAGACCCACCCTACCATATAGAGAGAGGAATGGAGGTAGAGACCCACCCTACCATATAGAGAGAGGAATGGAGGTAGAGACCCACCCTACCATATAGAGAGAGGAATGGAGGTAGAGACCCACCCTACCATATAGAGAGAGGAATGGAGGTAGAGACCCACCCTACCATATAGAGAGAGGAATGGAGGTAGAGACCCACCCTACCATATAGATAGAGGAATGGAGGTAGAGACCCACCCTACCATATAGAGAGAGGAATGGAGGTAGAGACCCACCCTACCATATAGAGAGAGGAATGGAGGTAGAGACCCACCCTACCATATAGAGAGAGGGATGGAGGTAGAGACCCACCCTACCATATAGAGAGAGGGATGGAGGTAGAGACCCACCCTACCATATAGAGAGAGGAATGGAGGTAGAGACCCACCCTACCATATAGAGAGAGGAATGGAGGTAGAGACCCACCCTACCATATAGAGAGAGAGGAATGGAGGTAGAGACCCACCCTACCATATAGAGAGAGGAATGGAGGTAGAGACCCACCCTACCATATAGAGAGAGGAATGGAGGTAGAGACCCACCCTACCATATAGATAGAGGAATGGAGTAAAAAAGAGAGTAAACTTAAAGAAAAACCCTTGAATGAGTAGGTGTGTCCAAACTCTTGACTGGTATTGTATATACAGTATGAACTAGGCCTATATATGCAACTCTATGGACTTGTTTCCCGTACACAGATTATGCTAGCTAGTCCTGGTCCTAAAATCTCAATTAGGGAATCTCCATTAAATATGCCCTAAAAGTCACAGAGCATTTGTTCACCACAAACAACTTTGCAGATGCAATTTTTGCCAACAGAATATATATACCCTGTCATTACATCATTCAAATCCTCAATTTCACCTTTCTGAGGACTCTTACAGCAAATATATTCCTGTCATACTGTGTAGCCTAAATCCAGCGTACAAATGATTCCTCTAGATGCAGACGCCATTTATATCAATGGTTTCAATGAAGGCTATGTGGAAACTGTGGTTGTGGTGTGCATGAGGAGAGCTACACATTGACATTAATGTCCAAGAAAAGACAATATCACAGCTATAATGTAATGATGTAATGACAGGGTATATTTTGTAGGAGAAAATGTGCAACAGCAAAGTTCCATTTGACTGCAGAAAATCCTTCTCCTACCATATAGAGAGAGGAATGGAGGTAGAGACCCACCCTACCATATAGAGAGAGGAATGGAGGTAGAGACCCACCCTACCATATAGAGAGAGGAATGGAGGTAGAGACCCACCCTACCATATAGAGAGAGGAATGGAGGTAGAGACCCACCCTACCATATAGAGAGAGGAATGGAGGTAGAGACCCACCCTACCATATAGAGAGAGGAATGGAGGTAGAGACCCACCCTACCATATAGAGAGAGGAATGGAGGTAGAGACCCACCCTACCATATAGAGAGAGGAATGGAGGTAGAGACCCACCCTACCATATAGAGAGAGGAATGGAGGTAGAGACCCACCCTACCATATAGATAGAGGAATGGAGGTAGAGACCCACCCTACCATATAGAGAGAGGAATGGAGGTAGAGACCCACCCTACCATATAGAGAGAGGAATAGAGGTAGAGACCCACCCTACCATATAGAGAGGGATGGAGGCAGAGACCCACCCTACCATATAGAGAGAGGAATAGAGGTAGAAACCCACCCTACCATATAGAGAGAGGGATGGAGGTAGAGACCCACCCTACCATATAGAGAGAGGAATGGAGGTAGAGACCCACCCTACCATATAGAGAGAGGGATGGAGGTAGAGACCCACCCTACCATATAGAGAGAGGGATAGAGGTAGAGACCCACCCTACCATATAGAGAGAGGAATGGAGGTAGAGACCCACCCTACCATATAGAGAGAGGAATGGAGGTAGAGACCCACCCTACCATATAGAGAGGAATGGAGGTAGAGACCCACCCTACCATATAGAGAGAGGAATGGAGGTAGAGACCCACCCTACCATATAGAGAGAGGAATGGAGGTAGAGACCCACCCTACCATATAGAGAGAGAGGAATGGAGGTAGAGACCCACCCTACCATATAGAGAGAGGAATGGAGGTAGAGACCCACCCTACCATATAGAGAGAGGAATGGAGGTAGAGACCCACCCTACCATATAGAGAGAGGAATGGAGGTAGAGACCCACCCTACCATATAGAGAGAGGAATGGAGGTAGAGACCCACCCTACCATATAGATAGAGGAATGGAGGTAGAGACCCACCCTACCATATAGAGAGAGGAATGGAGGTAGAGACCCACCCTACCATATAGAGAGAGGAATGGAGGTAGAGACCCACCCTACCATATAGAGAGAGGGATGGAGGTAGAGACCCACCCTACCATATAGAGAGGGATGGAGGTAGAGACCCACCCTACCATATAGAGAGAGGAATGGAGGTAGAGACCCACCCTACCATAGAGAGAGGAATGGAGGTAGAGACCCACCCTACCATATAGAGAGAGGAATGGAGGTAGAGACCCACCCTACCATATAGAGAGAGGAATGGAGGTAGAGACCCACCCTACCATATATAGAGAGAGGAATGGAGGTAGAGACCCACCCTACCATATAGAGAGAGGAATGGAGGTAGAGACCCACCCTACCATATAGAGAGAGGAATGGAGGTAGAGACCCACCCTACCATATAGATAGAGGAATGGAGGTAGAGACCCACCCTACCATATAGAGAGGAGGAATGGAGGTAGAGACCCACCCTACCATATAGAGAGAGGAATGGAGGTAGAGACCCACCCTACCATATAGAGAGAGGGATGGAGGTAGAGAGACCCCACCCTACCATATAGAGAGAGGAATGGAGGTAGAGACCCACCCTACCATATAGAGAGAGGATGGAGGTAGAGACCCACCCTACCATATAGAGAGAGGAATGGAGGTAGAGACCCACCCTACCATATAGAGAGAGGGATGGAGGTGAGAGACCCACCCTACCATATAGAGAGAGGGATGGAGGTAGAGACCCACCCTACCATATAGAGAGAGGAATGGAGGTAGAGACCCACCCTACCATATAGAGAGAGGGATGGAGGTAGAGACCCACCCTACCATATAGAGAGAGGAATGGAGGTAGAGACCCACCCTACCATATAGAGAGAGAGAGGGATGGAGGTAGAGACCCACCCTACCATATAGAGAGAGAGGAATGGAGGTAGAGACCCACCCCTACCATATAGAGAGGAATGGAGGTAGAGACCCACCCTACCATATAGAGAGGAATGGAGGTAGAGACCCACCCTACCATATAGAGAGAGGAATGGAGTAGAGACCCACCCTACCATATAGAGAGGAATGGAGGTAGAGACCCACCCTACCATATAGAGAGAGAGGAATGGAGGTAGAGACCCACCCTACCATAGAGAGAGGAATGGAGGTAGAGACCCACCCTACCATATAGAGAGAGGAATGGAGGTAGAGACCCACCCTACCATATAGAGAGAGGGATGGAGGTAGAGACCCACCCTACCATATAGATAGAGGGATGGAGGTAGAGACCCACCCTACCATATAGAGAGAGAGAATGGAGTAGAGACCCACCCTACCATATAGAGAGAGGAATGGAGGTAGAGACCCACCCTACCATATAGAGAGGGATGGAGGTAGAGACCCACCCTACCATATAGAGAGAGGAATGGAGGTAGAGACCCACCCTACCATATAGAGAGAGGGATGGAGGTAGAGACCCACCCTACCATATAGAGAGAGAATGGAGGTAGAGACCCACACCTACCATATAGAGAGGGATGGAGGTAGAGACCCACCCTACCATATAGAGAGAGGGAATGGAGGTAGAGACCCACCCTACCATATAGAGAGAGGGATGGAGGTAGAGACCCACCCTACCATATAGAGAGGAATGGAGGTAGAGACCCACCCTACCATATAGATAGAGGAATGGAGGTAGAGACCCACACTACCATATAGAGAGAGGAATGGAGGTAGAGACCCACCTTACCATATAGAGAGAGGAATGGAGGTAGAGACCCACCCTACCATATAGAGAGAGGAATGGAGGTAGAGACCCACCCTACCATATAGAGAGAGGAATGGAGGTAGAGACCCACCCTACCATATAGAGAGGAGGGATGGAGGTAGAGGCCCACCCTACCATATAGATAGAGGGATGGAGGTAGAGACCCACCCTACCATATAGAGAGGAATGGAGGTAGAGACCCACCCTACCATATAGAGAGAGAGGGATGGAGGTAGAGACCCACCCTACCATATAGAGAGGGATGGAGGTAGAGACCCACCCTACCATATATAGAGAGAGAGGAATGGAGGTAGAGACCCACCCTACCATATAGATAGAGGAATGGAGGTAGAGACCCACCCTACCATATAGAGAGGGAATGGAGGTAGAGACCCACCCTACCATATAGAGAGAGGAATGGAGGTAGAGACCCACCCTACCATATAGAGAGGAATGGAGGTAGAGACCCACCCTACCATATAGAGAGGAATGGAGGTAGAGACCCACCCTACCATATAGAGAGGGATGGAGGTAGAGACCCACCCTACCATATAGAGAGGAATAGAGGTAGAAACCCACCCTACCATATAGAGAGAGGATGGAGGTAGAGACCCACCCTACCATATAGAGAGAGGAATGGAGGTAGAGACCCACCCTACCATATAGAGAGGGATGGAGGTAGAGACCAACCCTACCATATAGAGAGAGGGATGGAGGTAGAGACCCACCCTACCATATAGAGAGGAATGGAGGTAGAGACCCACCCTACCATATAGAGAGGAATGGAGGTAGAGACCCACCCTACCATATAGAGAGAGAGGAATGGAGGTAGAGACCCACCCTACCATATAGAGAGAGGATGGAGGTAGAGACCCACCCTACCATATAGAGAGAGGAATGGAGGTAGAGACCCACCCTACCATATAGAGAGAGGAATGGAGGTAGAGACCCACCCTACCATATAGAGAGAGGAATGGAGGTAGAGACCCACCCTACCATATAGATAGAGGAATGGAGGTAGAGACCCACCCTACCATATAGAGAGAGGAATGGAGGTAGAGACCCACCCTACCATATAGAGAGAGGAATGGAGGTAGAGACCCACCCTACCATATAGAGAGGAATGGAGGTAGAGACCCACCCCTACCATATAGAGAGAGGAATGGAGGTAGAGACCCACCCTACCATATAGAGGGAGGGATGGAGGTAGAGGCCCACCCTACCATATAGATAGAGGGATGGAGGTAGAGACCCACCCTACCATATAGAGAGAGGAATGGAGTAGAGACCCACCCTACCATATAGAGAGGGATGGAGGTAGAGACCCACCCTACCATATAGAGAGGGATGGAGGTAGAGACCCACCCTACCATATAGAGAGAGGAATGGAGGTAGAGACCCACCCTACCATATAGAGAGAGGGATGGAGGTAGAGACCCACCCTACCATATAGAGAGAGGAATGGAGGTAGAGACCCACCCTACCATATAGAGAGGGATGGAGGTAGAGACCCACCCTACCATATAGAGAGAGGAATGGAGGTAGAGACCCACCCTACCATATAGAGAGAGGGATGGAGGTAGAGACCCACCCTACCATATAGAGAGAGGAATGGAGGTAGAGACCCACCCTACCATATAGAGAGAGGAATGGAGGTAGAGACCCACCCTACCATATAGAGAGAGGGATGGAGGTAGAGACCCACCCTACCATATAGAGAGAGGAATGGAGGTAGAGACCCACCCTACCATATAGAGAGAGGAATGGAGGTAGAGACCCACCCTACCATATAGAGAGAGGAATGGAGGTAGAGACCCACCCTACCATATAGATAGAGGAATGGAGTTAGAGACCCACCCTACCATATAGAGAGAGGAATGGAGGTAGAGACCCACCTTACCATATAGAGAGAGGAATGGAGGTAGAGACCCACCCTACCATATAGAGAGAGGAATGGAGGTAGAGACCCACCCTACCATATAGAGAGAGGAATGGAGGTAGAGACCCACCCTACCATATAGAGGGAGGGATGGAGGTAGAGGCCCACCCTACCATATAGATAGAGGGATGGAGGTAGAGACCCACCCTACCATATAGAGAGAGGAATGGAGGTAGAGACCCACCCTACCATATAGAGAGAGGGATGGAGGTAGAGACCCACCCTACCATATAGAGAGGGATGGAGGTAGAGACCCACCCTACCATATAGAGAGAGGAATGGAGGTAGAGACCCACCCTACCATATAGAGAGAGGAATGGAGGTAGAGACCCACCCTACCATATAGAGAGAGGAATGGAGGTAGAGACCCACCCTACCATATAGAGAGAGGAATGGAGGTAGAGACCCACCCTACCATATAGAGAGAGGAATGGAGGTAGAGACCCACCCTACCATATAGAGAGAGGGATGGAGGTAGAGACCCACCCTACCATATAGAGAGAGGAATGGAGGTAGAGACCCACCCTACCATATAGAGAGGAATGGAGGTAGAGACCCACCCTACCATATAGAGAGAGGGATGGAGGTAGAGACCCACCCTACCATATAGAGAGAGGAATGGAGGTAGAGACCCACCCTACCATATAGAGAGAGGAATGGAGGTAGAGACCCACCCTACCATATAGAGAGAGGAATGGAGGTAGAGACCCACCCTACCATATAGAGAGAGGAATGGAGGTAGAGACCCACCCTACCATATAGAGAGAAGAATGGAGGTAGAGACCCACCCTACCATATAGAGGGAGGGATGGAGGTAGAGACCCACCCTACCATATAGAGAGAGGAATGGAGGTAGAGACCCACCCTACCATATAGAGGGAGGGATGGAGGTAGAGGCCCACCCTACCATATAGATAGAGGGATGGAGGTAGAGACCCACCCTACCATATAGAGAGAGAGGAATGGAGGTAGAGACCCACCCTACCATATAGAGAGAGGGATGGAGGTAGAGGCCCACCCTACCATATAGATAGAGGGATGGAGGTAGAGACCCACCCTACCATATAGAGAGAGGAATGGAGGTAGAGACCCACCCTACCATATAGAGAGAGGAATGGAGGTAGAGACCCACCCTACCATATAGAGAGAGGAATGGAGGTAGAGACCCACCCTACCATATAGAGAGAGGGATGGAGGTAGAGACCCACCCTACCATATAGAGAGGGATGGAGGTAGAGACCCACCCTACCATATAGAGAGAGGAATGGAGGTAGAGACCCACCCTACCATATAGAGAGAGGAATGGAGGTAGAGACCCACCCTACCATATAGAGAGAGGAATGGAGGTAGAGACCCACCCTACCATATAGAGAGGAATGGAGGTAGAGACCCACCCTACCATATAGAGAGAGGGATGGAGGTAGAGACCCACCCTACCATATAGAGA